>CM037999.1:26241790-26683507 GCA_021234005.1 Nephelium lappaceum | reverse complement strand
ACTCTTTGATGTCAGATGTAGTTTGGGTGACCGAAAAAACATCATTATATGCATATTCTTTGATACTTTATCTGTGTTTCCCTTATGTTTAATAAAATGAATTTGTAGAAATTGTTTCCTTAAGAATGGCATCGCTTAGTGCTTATGTTAGTTTTTCTTGGGAGGAAACGTCTGTTTAGCTTTATCAATGATCTGCCCACCGTGTTTGAGGTTGTACCAGAAAGGAAACCTGTAAAAGATAAGCCCAGTGTGGATAGTGGCAGCAAATCTTGGGGCAGCGCTAAGGTTTGAGGGATCAAACTTTGTTTCCAACTTCTTAATTTTTTTTTTTTCCTGTAAGATTTGAAGATTCAGTGTAGTATAATGAATTCTTTGATTGTACTACGCTGAATCTTCAAATCCCAATTGATTTAGTTTTATGGGTGGGGTTTTGATTGTTTTCTTAATGAATCTCAACCACATTGAGAATTCTCAAACTGCTGGTTGAGAATTGGTTGAGAATTCATAACCAGTTGTGTTTGTTTGGAACTTGAATCAGAAACTTGATGAGCTTTTTATGTTTCGTATGTTTTCTTGTATTTGGGTTGAATTTGCCAAATTAGTATGAGATCCCATGCAAGGTTCGTAAATACGCGGTACGGTACGGTACGGCCACCCCGCGGTGGTACGATATGGTACGGTCAGTACGCATTATACGGATGTATTATACGGCAAATAAAAAAAAAATAAAAAATATAAAACAGTAGGAAATGTCATAAATTTTTAAAACAACAATGTATTTAAACATCAAACCAAATAAAAAACAACACAAAAGTCACAAAACAAAAGATGAACACCAATGTTTTGCTAGTAAGTAGCAACAATACCAAACAAAAAACAATACAAAAGTCACAAAACAAAAGATGATTTAATCATCTGATTCTGGTAAAGTCTCTGGTCGGAAATGAGAATTGAAATGGAAACGGTATGTGTCATAATTTTCATCTTCCCCATCATCATCATCATCATCATCACAATCATTCTCCTCCTCATTAGGGATGTCATCCCCCTCCGTTTCATCATCTAATGATTGAACACCTTTTCCTTTCCCTACACCAAAATAATTTAAAGTAACATAATTAAAAATTTCAATGTATATTCAAATTACTTCATTTACTTAGTGTTAAACTTACGTGTATCCCTAATCCTCTTTCGTCGTTGTGGCCTACTTCCACTTGGTTCCACAACATCTTCTCCTGTGACCCACTCATTATCGGAAGGCAAGTCATCAAACACTAAGGGGTCAGCATCATCAGGTAAACACTGAAGCTTCTCGAATCTTTGCTGTAACTTTCTATTGTACATTATGTACACTAATGAGTTCAACTTCTCCGTGGCCAACCGATTTCTTCTCTTAGTATGAATCTACAATAATTAATAATGAAAAAATAAGTATCAATGAAAAAATTAATTTTATAGTATATTCTAACTAGATTCATACCATATTAAACGCACTCCAATTTCGCTCACAAGCGGAGGATGAGCAAGTAAGGCTTAAAACTTTCACTGCAAAAGACCTTAATTCTGGGGTACGATCTCCAAATTGACTCCACTATTCAGCTACAATGCCAATAATAATCCTTTTAGTCAAAAAACACGAATAATTGAATAACACTTAAAAGAAAACTCCACATACCCGGAGTACGCTTGCCAATAGAAGTTTTTGCCTGGGTTATGCTAAACATCCCTCTTGCCTGCTTGAATTCTTCAACTTGCAAATCTGCCTTCTCTCGATCTTTATCGTCCGCAATAAGCCTATCCATGCACTTATACAACCCCCATTTAATTTCATAATCAGTCATTTCTTGTGAATATTGAAATTGCGGATTCAAAAAGTAGGCAGCCGCGTGCAAATGACGGTGCATCTGGAACTCCCATTTGTCATCAATTATCTTCCAAATCTCACTATAAGCTCCAATATCACCCCCCAAGTTTTTGGCTATCTCCTCTTTAGCGGTATCCATTGCCCCATAAATAAATCCCATTGCGGGCACTTTTTCTGAATCCGCTATCCTCAACACATGAACAAGAGGTCTAGTTGTCTTCAATGCATAAGAGATGCCTTCCCGAAAAGTCAAATCCGTCAGTATGATTTTTTTTACTTCCTTTCCCTCTGGCTTTTTTGCATATGAACATCCCTCCCACTCCGATGATGTAAACATATGCTGCAAAGGTTGCCGCAGTTCAGACATACTCTGTAAAGTCAAATATGCAGTAGCAAACCTTGTAGGCGCAGGTCGGACCAATTCCTTGTTTGTAAACTTTCTCATCAATGCCAACACCCATCCATGATTGTAAATGAAATTAGTCACCTATTATATGACATAAATTTTTTTAATTAAAATATGAGTTAAGTTGAAAAAAAATAAGAATTAGTAATATTATTACTATTATCGTACCTTCTTCGCTTTTCTCAATGCATTTCTGTGTTGGGGTAGTTCTCCAAGTTTTTCAAGCATCAAATCTATGCAATGAGCTGCACAAGGTGTCCACCATAGCCGTTTCCTCTTTTCCATCAACATTTCCCCAGCCTTTTTGTAGTTGGAGGCATTATCTGTCACTTCCTGAACAACAATATCCTCTCCAACCTCTTCAACCACATCATCAAGTAAACGAAACAACAATGCCGCATCCTTCACTACATCACTAACATCAACCGAACGAAGGAAAACTGTGCCATATGGATTGTTGACAAGAAAGTTAATCAACTGTCTACCTCTTATATCTTTCCACCCATCTGACAATATCGACACTCCTGTTTTCGTCCATGTCTTCTTCACTTCATTTACAATAGTTTCAGTGTTTTGTTCCTCCCTCCTCAATATGGAAGTCCTCAACTCATAGCTGGTCGGTGGTTTCAAACCTGTCCCATAACGCCCAACTGACCGAATCATCGACACAAAAGATGGACTATCAGCAACATTAAATGCGATGCCATTCTCAAAGAAAAATCGACCTATCTCATCGCATGTTCGATCACGTAACTCCTTATCCATTCCTCCCTTTCTAGTTCCCTCTAATTCTTCAATCTGATCATCTTCCACACCATGAAGAAACCTATCCATAGGTCCCCTAATCCCTCTTTGATTTTGAGTCACACTACCACTACCCGACCCCTCCTTAGACTTAGATTGACTATTTAATGTCATACATTTATCAATTCTTTCCTCCCTAACTAACTGATTATATCTTTTCACTTTCTCTGAATTCTCCATATAACTTTTGATATCATCCCTAACGTCCGATGGAACATTTTTACAGGAGGCAACATTCCCTTTAATACCCGCAAGATGTTCTTTAATTCTATACACTCCCCCCCTTATTACTTTATCACATAGAGTACACCGCAAATGTTTTTTCCCATCTATTTCAATCTCAACTCCATACTTCCACGCCGGATCCTTTTTATTACTAGCCATTGTAATTTACAACCACAAAGTCTCCTGCGATTTATAAAAAGCAACATCAACTAAACAAAACTCAAAATCTCAAATATAAACTTATAGACTTAAGCTTAAAACAGAGAGTGAAATACTTTCAAAAAAAAAATAAAAAACAGAGTGAAAGACTGCCAGAAAAAACAGAGTGAAATACGTTCAAAAAAAAAAAAAAACAGAGAGTGAAAGACTGCCGGAAAAGAGAGAGAGACAGCCGGAAAAGAGAGAGAGAGACAACCTAGAGAGAGAGAAAAATGAGTTGAACAGAAGAGAGAGAAAGCACTGTCAAAGGACTGAAGGAGAAACACCCGTCGAAAATGGAAGCTTCGTCGTCGCCCGTCGGAAATGGAAGCTTTGCCGTCTGAAATGGAAGCCTTGGCGTCGGCAATGGAAGCTTTGGCGCCAATGAGGAGGGAGCTTGGGAGGGACGCTGCCGACTGGGTAAAAACGCGCCGGAAATGGAAGCTTCGCCGTCGGAAATGGCAGCTTTGCCGTCGAAAATGGAAGATCTGGCGCCGGTCAGTAGGGAGGTTAGGGAGATGCTGCCGATCGGTGAGAAGATAGGTTGGAGGATGTTGAGAACACAGCAATTAGGGCTGTTTGTTTATATATCGTTTTTTTTTTTCCAGTTCTGCCCCCTCACCATCGAAATACGGTCGTATATGTCAATATACGGCCGTATGGGTACGGTACGGCCGTATACGGCCGTACCGGTGCGCAAAAAACGGAAAAAATGACATATGGGCGTGATACGCCCGTATGCATACGGCCAGAGGCCGATACGGCCGTATCGCCGTATATACGGCCTGATACGGCCGTATTTTCAAACAATGATCCCATGACATTTTCCTTTAATTGAACATAGCATATAAATGTCAGTTATCTGCTTCTTCAGAAAAAAATGTCAGTTATCTGTAGCTTCTGCATATGTTTTCTTTTCATTTCCTTCCTTAACTGTTCCCATCTCCTTGCAGCCTCTTTCTTTTCATTTCATTTGTGATATGGGTTGCAAACTTCCAATCTAAGGTTTTAATTTGTGGGGATCTAGTCAATTGAAGTTTGTTTAATGTGGGGGTCCAGTAGTCGTGAACCTTGATCTTTTATTTTTTAATTGGTGTATCAAGCTTTGTAGTGCTCGCCCATACAAAGCCATAGTTCAGATAGGGTGATATACCAATTACTACTAAGACACCAAATGCCTTGAAATTAGAACTTACATAGTGTCTTGCAGCACAGTGCAGATCTGTTTGAGAGTTGAAGGAAATGTGTGCAGATGGGGATGGAAATTTGTTGATAAGAGTCAGCAGTGAAACATATCCCCAAAGTTTCTGTTGTATCAACTTTGGTGAGTGTGATGCCAGCTCAGCCATTTGTATTCCGCGGTTGGTTTGATGCCGAAACTTCCTCACCTTTTAGTGTGGACACATCACATTACTGCCACATTTGTCTATTTTGTTTTGTTGGCTTTGGCTTAGATTAAAACGGTTGTGTTTGTTAGGATGATTATTTTCAGCAGCGGTTTAGTTATTGTTTCTGATCTTTTCTCTTTGCACTCAACATGCAGTACCCCACTGGAACACCTGAAGTGCCACTTTCAGTTGCAGATGCTTGGGGTGATTTCCGACCAGTTTTGTGATTGTTAAGCTTTTTGGCTATTGGTGTCTGGTTTCTGTGTGGTGTCTGAGGATGATGGTTGGGTTTCTTTTAATTAATTTTTGGTTTTGAGTTGCGGTTTGTGGTTTGTTTTTGTTTTTTATTTAGGAGGTCATGTTCTCTTTCACATCTCCTCTGCTATGTTCTGTTCCTAATATTCATTGTTTGAAAAGAAAAAAAGCATTAAATCTAAGCTATGATCTGTAAATTTTTTGTTTTGTTTCTTCTTAAGGCGTTGAAATATGGAAGCCTTTGTCTGTATTTTTTTGTTTGAAAGTTGTCAGGATTATTTTTGTTAGTACATGAGATTGGAATTTTCGATTATTTTAAAAGTTTATGTCACTGAAAATTGCAGTTCACGCATTTGCTATGGGACTCCGATTCCCTTGAGTTCAAGTTCATCTTTGGCGGAGCCTCTCCAATCACTTGGAAGATTTCCAATCCAATAGCTAGATCCTTGCCATCATCAAAATCTGCCAGGGTCTGTTTTCCAAAACCCTAATAAACCTATTTCCTTTTTTTTTTTCTTTAATGAAAATTTTCAAAAACCTTTTCCTAAAATAATTTCTAAAACTGTTTTCTGAAAATCATTTTCGAAAACCATTTTTTAGAATAATTTATGGGAAATGTTTCCAGAAAACATTTTCAAAAAACATTTTTGAAAAACGAAAGATGTAAAGTATACTTTTCTTGCACTTTTTCGGTTTCTAAAAACGTTTTGCCTAAAAAAATGTTTTCATTGAGGAAAAACGGCATATGGAATTTGTGTTTGGAAACAGTGATGAACAAGGTTTTCTCCGTACTCAACCTTTCGTTTCTTCGCTATTTGGCCTTCCATTACTCAATTGAAGTAGAATACCGCAATCAACGCCTGCTTCAGTTAATCTAGTCATTTGAACACCAAAACGAGGTACTTTTCATATATATTTTTCGATTTCATATATTTTTATCTTTTGGTTCAAATTCCTGACAGATTAGGCTTTTTCTTGTTAATTGCTTCAGTCGATCCAGCCCTTCAAACACTGAAACAAGGTACTTACCATTTTTTTTCAATATTTATTTTTCTTTTAGGTTTCATATCTTTTTTTAATCTTTTGGTTTAAGTTTGTGACAATTTAGGGCTTTTTTTGATAGTTTGCTGATACCGGATGCTTCTCATCACAAATGCCTTTGCATGTTTAGGTTTTGTATTATGGGTTAATTAATTTCAACTTTCTTCTTAGTGTTTGTATTTTTTTAAAGCATATGTGTTGTTTATTTCATCTTTCAACTATGTTTTTTTTTTTTTCCTTTTTTTTTTTTTTGTCTCACTTGAATTACCGTAATTTTAATGATTGTATGTTCTAACTTTTGTTCCACAATTTTTCAGTTGTTGGCCTTTGTTGATTTTTCTGTGTTTCTATATTGATGGTTGCAGGCATGTATTTTGGTTTTACCTTATTTTTGTAATTTTGTATTGTTGATAGCTATATAGTTAATGCGTTATAGATTTAGGTTTTATGTTTTTGTACTAGGGCTGAAATTATTTCTGTTCAAGTAATGTTTCTGTCAAGGTTTTTTGAACTAGAAGGTTTTAACTTTTGTTTTTACAAGGAACAAATATTACATGTGTCTCGTCGTTTTTGTTTTATAACTTTGTTTCCATTGCATTTTTCTCATTGTATTACGTTCTCTTCTGCAATTTTTGAGATTATTATAAGGATGGTCCGTGGTCATTCATTTTGGGTTTTTTGATAGATTTTTGGTGGTGCTTATACTTTTTGTGAGCTTGAATGTAACCTATTAACATTTTTTTTTTTAAGAAATAGCAAAAAAATATATTTATTATTATTTTTTTTCATGATGTAGTCCTGGTAATCTGAGGAAAGTACAGTTGTGTACTGTATCTTTTATCTTGAGGCGACAGGTGAGTGGTATAGACAGATATTTCAGTTTCGTGTTCAGGGTGCAACAACGTGAACAGTAAAATGCAACGTCTGCATTTAGAACTTCTGTATGAACTTGCTATAGGATTGAATATAAAGAGTTTTTCTATGTTGATGATAACTTTGTTACATTGTCCCATTGCATAATTTTAAGCGGTCTTTATTGCATAGACATGTGTGATTTCTCTTTTAATTCAATAATTGGATGATTAGTAATACTATCTATGATTTAAGGGGTTATAATTGCATAAATATGTGTGGCTCCACTTATATTATGATATCAAACAACTGAGAAAATTTGATTATTAGTTTGAAATTGTTTATGAAATATTGAAGCCTTACCTGCTTCCGATGATAACACTTGTGAATATGGTTACTGAAATTCACTAGCATTTTTTTATTAAAAGTTGGTGAGTGCTCAATTGAATGGAAGTTGTCGAATTCCTTCTTTTAATATGTTTGATAACAGTGTCTTAGAAACTTAAAAATAACAAGTTGTATTTCGAAGGCAACATGAACATCTAGATCTTAAAATGCATGATAGATACGGGAGTAAAAGCTGTCAGTGATTATAAGATAGACCATTTGCCTGCCTCGGAACACTGAACTTTTGCTTCCGTTGACTCTTCATGTTGCTAGATGCTTTTTAAATGGTTTGTCTTAAGAGTTAAAGGAATGGTTTATGGTGAATCTTAATTTAGATACTTAATTATAAAGGTCAAACTTGTTTAGGATAGTCTTTAGGTTGCAATCTTAGTTATAAGGTAAAATGGTTGTTTAGGTCGAATGAGATGTTTTGAAGAATTATATTTCATATAATTATATGGTTTTTTCTACAATTGTTGAACCAGGTGAAGAATTTATAACCTTTAACCCCACCTTCTTTGCAAACCACGAACACAAGCAAAAACACGTGATTGCATAAAATAGCATAAAATATTTCCTAGGTTTGGTTGAATAACATACATTCTAGTACATGCGTGTCATGTGTCAAACAATGTTGACCAGGAAGCTTCATGTGTAAATGTGTTTCTGGCTATATAAGCGATCTTTGTTGCACTTCCTTCTAGGATTTTTTTGTTTTTTTTTGGATAACCCTTGCTTCTAGGATTCTGTTTCTGCAAGTTTCTGTACTCTTTGATTCACCCTAATGTGTATGATGACGTCCTTTGATTCCTCTTAATGTGGATTTTGATAAGTGATGATAGTAGTCTAGTCTTAAGGCTTACTCAACTTATTATCACTCGTAAAATTGTTAAATGTGGCATTTATTTGTATTTGTAGTAAGAATGTAGAGACAATTAATATAACGAGGAATTGGTGTCAGTCCTCTGGTATATTCATAATTATTATTCCTCATGGTTAGTTTTATTGCTTATTTCACAAATTCACTGATTTTAATTTTCTTTTTAAGAGCCCATATCTCAGACATTAATTGTGCCTACTATGCTTATTTTTGTGTCATTACATTCTTTTACATTTCAAAGCACAGTGGATGTAGACATTCCCTACAAGTCATAGTTTGAAAAGGCTCACCTAGGCGCAGCATGGCGCGTTGCCGGCACCTCAAAGCCGGTGAGATGCAGCACCTTCAATGAGGTGCACACCTCACAGCCTCGGCATAGAAGCCTAAGCGCTCCTCGGCAAAAACTAGCCATAACCGATTCTCCAATAGCCAAAACCAGCGGTCCAAGGGTGGTTTCATGGCTACAATGAAGAATACGATAAGGACTAAGGAGAAAGAAAGACAAAAACAAGGAGGGTGAAAGAAGCAAAGACGAAGAGAGAAAGGGTTATTTACAATGAAGCAAGGGAGAGGGTGAAGGAAGAGAGAGGGTGAGGAAGAGTGATGGCTAATCCTAACATGTCAAAACTTATATATAATATATATACACACATATACAGATACATATATATAGATACAGGTATACATATACACATACATATATATACATACAAATACACATACACATATAGATACAAATACAGGTACAACTGTACAAGTATAGATACATGTACATTTATAGTACACATATATAGATACACATATAGGTACATATACTTGTACTTGTACATATAAAGTATAAATATAACTAGACATTCAAGTGCATATACATATACATGTATAGTACAGATCATAGTTTTAAAAGGCGCAAAGGGGTTGTAGAGCCCGAGGCGCAAGGCATGCCTTTTCAAGGCAAGACGCACTTAAACAAAAAAACCTCAAAATATTCTAAATTCATAAGCAACAAACAATAATAAGATACAATTCAACAAAATAAACATCCAATCATTAATTATAATCAAAATCATCATCATAAGTCATCATCAAAGTTCAATAACTAAGTATCTTAGGCAAACAATAAAAATCATCATCAAAGTTCAATTAAGAACTAACTAAATGTCCTAACCTAAGGCCTAGGGAAACAACATCGAGCATAAGTGATCATCAAAATGCAATTATGCAAACAAAAACTAGTGACTAACATTAGTCACAAAAAAAGTTCATTCATAATGTTCAATCAGTCATCATTCTCCAAATCCAAGTCATCATCAAGATCCCTATCCTCTTCTCCCAACTCTTCATCTTCTCCTTCTTTCTCTAGGAATCATTCTCCCTCTCTCTCTTCTTCTTTTGAAATTGACTCTTGATGTTCCTCTTCTTCTTCTTCAACAATTGATTGTCTTGTACTTGTTTTTGTTGGTCGTCCAATGAAAAACCCGATTTTGATCTAAATCTATAATTAGGCTCTCCAACTCCTACAGTCATAGCAATATTGCTCCATGTCAACCTATCATAATCCGAAAAAACATTTTCATCATCCTCCTGATCAAGTTTTCCCATTAACCGTTCATTGCTTTAATCAATGTTGGTCAACATGATAAGATCAATCGTATCACGCATTTCATACCGACACCTCAAGGCTCTATTGTATTTCACAAATACCAAGTCGTTTAAACGATTTTGAGCAATCTTATTTCTCCGTTTAGTATGAAGCTGTAAGAATTTTTGTAAAAAAAAAAATATCATACATTAAATAAACGAGCTGCTTAAAAAAATCATAAGAACATATATTTACATTTTCAAACACACTTTAATTACGTTCACATCCAGAAAAACTACAAGTGAGGCTAAGAACTTTGATTGCAAATTTCTTCAATGTAGGTGTTGAATCTCCATATGCATTCCATCATTCAGCTGTCCATTAAAATTCATAGATTAATAAATAATGATTAATATTTAATTTTATGTTTATTTGATTTAATTTAATGAAATGTGATATATGTACCTGGTGATTTCTTGGCTCTCTTTCTGATAGTTTCCGAATAATCCCTCCGCATTCCAAAACTTCGGAAGCTCATGATCAATTTGGTCTTGAATCTTTAGGATCCGGAACCAA
The DNA here is from genome assembly GCA_021234005.1 of Nephelium lappaceum. Classification (NCBI taxonomy): domain Eukaryota; kingdom Viridiplantae; phylum Streptophyta; class Magnoliopsida; order Sapindales; family Sapindaceae; genus Nephelium; species Nephelium lappaceum. The sequence continues at coordinate 26,673,052 of CM037999.1, read as the reverse complement.
CCTTCTTATGCATTCATAAAAACCTATTTTCACCTCTTCATGAATTTCATCCTTAGACTTATAATAATATTCCAGGTTCAAGTACCATCCAACAGCATGCAAAGGGCGATGAAGCTGAACATCTCATCTATTATCAATGATTCGAAAGATAGACTCATAGTTAGTCTCATCCTTATGAAAAGAGGTGGTAATGACTTTTTTGGCTCTATCCATAACCTCATAAATATATCCCATAGCCGGTTTCCTCTCACCATTCACTAAGCGAAGTACTCGCACTAGTGGACCAGGCACCTTGAGAGTAAACACTACATTACTCCAAAAAGTATGCATCAAATTCACTTCGAGCGCCCTTTTACCCCCCGCTTCTTTTGCCCACTTGGTCGTACTCAATTCATCAGAGGTAAATATTTTTTTTAGGTTATTTTGCAGCTTGTGCATCCTGCACAAAGTGATAAAGGCAGTTGCAAACCTTGTTTTTGCTGGCCTAAGCAACTCTTTGTTGTTGGTAAACTTTCTTAACATGTTTACCAAACCAGGACGAGTGTAGATATAGCTGCTCACAATTACTGCTCTCTCAAATGTTTTCTTCAAATTAGGCACCTTAAAAATATCTTCTAACATCAAATCGATACAATGAGTTGCACATGGTGTCCAAAAAAATGTGGGATATTTTGTTTCCAATAATTTTCCTATTATCATTTACAAAAAAGATATTAGTTAGTAGTAATAGTAATATACATCTAATTTAAATTCAAATTATTTTAGGGCAAATTGCACAAACCTCCCCTGAGGTTTGACGAAATTGCACAAATATTACGATGTTTGGGTAACTCGCACGGACACTACCTGAGGTTTCAAAAACTCCGCACAAACCTCCCCTGTCGTCAGTCAACAACCATTAAATCGTCATAGTCAATGGTTAAAATTATAAAAAGACTAAAATACCCTTCAATAAATTTAAAATTAATATATAATATATTTTTAATTTAATTTGAAAATAAAATATAAAAAATTAAAAAAATTAAAAAAAAAAAGAAAAAGAAAAAACTGGTCTCCATGGGAGACCAGATCTGGTCTCCCATGGAGACCAACAGTCTCCATCGCTGGAGACGGCTGCGTCTCCAGCGATGGCCGTCCGTCTCCAGCGATGGAGACGGTCTCCATCGCTGGAGATCGCTGGTCGACCAGCGATGGAGATCAGTCTCCATCGCTGGAGTCTCAGCGATGGAGCGATCTCCATCGCTGGAGACTCCAGCTCGCTCCATCGTTGAGTTTCAGCGATGGAGACCCAGCGATGGATCTCCATCGCTGGTCTCGCTGGAGTCTCCAACGATGGAGAGACGGTCTCCATCGCTGGTCGCTGATGGAGACCGATCTCCGTCGCTGAGTCTCCAGCGATGGAGCATCGCTGGTCGACCAGCGATGGAGCAATCTCCATCGCTGGAGACTTCAGCGATGGAGATCGGTCTCCATCAGCGACCAGCGATGGAGACCCTCTCTCCATCGCTGGAGACTCCAGCGAGACTAGCGATGGAGATCCATCGCTGGTGACTCAGCGATGGAGACGGTCTCCATCGCTGAGACTCCAGCGATGGAGACTGATCTCCATCGCTGGTCGACCAGCGATCTCCAGCGATGGAGACCGTCTCCAGCGACGGCCATCGCTGGAGACGCAGCGGTCTCCAGCGATGGAGACTGTCGGTCTCCATAGGAGACCAGATCTGGTCTCCCATGGAGACCAGTTTTTTCTTTTTCTTTTTTTTTTTAATTTTTTTAATTTTTTATATTTTATTTTCAAATTAAATTAAAAATATATTATATATTAATTTTAAATTTATTGAAGGGTATTTTAGTCTTTTTATAATTTTAACCATTGACTATGACGATTTAATGGTTGTTGACTGACGACAGGGGAGGTTTGTGCGGAGTTTTTGAAACCTCAGATAGTGTCCGTGCGAGTTACCCAAACATCGTAATATTTGTGCAATTTCGTCAAACCTCAGGGGAGGTTTGTGCAATTTGCCCATTATTTTATTCATAATCATAATATAAAAATAAATTTCATACATGCTAAAACATTATTTGAAGCACTATTCATCACCACTTGAATGACATTGCTTACACTCATCTCTTTTACAATGCTACTTAATAATTCGAACATCTTCTCACCAGTCTTTGCATAGGCAGAGGCATCAACAGACTTGTAAAACATACTTTCTTTAAGAGAATTAATTAAGAAGTTTATCAATGTCCTCTCTCCTATCCTTCCAACCGTTCGATAGCACTGAACATCCATATTGAGCCCACGCCTGTTCATGATCTTTCATAATCTTACGAGTGTTTTCCACCTCTTGCTTCAAAAGAGAAACCCTAACTTCATGAGGAGTAGGTGGCTTCATACCTGGACCATATTGGTCCACTGCTTCAACAAAAGCCTTAAAGCTATCACATGATGCAGCATTAAATGGAATGTCTGCATCATACATCCATCTAGCAAAGAGCGTACAACCTCGACCTCTCAACTCCTTCCTAGTTGCATTGTCCATCTCATTCAACTTCAATTGCTTTCCTTTGGCTTTCTTTACAGTAACTTTTGGATTTAGGGCATTCTTAAACCCACCCGCTAAATGTTGTTTTGCTCGATATATCACTCCTTTCGTGATTTTCCCACAAAATTTACATTTTATAGCATTTTTGTCCTTCGGATCCGGCAACTCAACATAATTCTATGTAGGATCGAATGATTTGGTCCTACTTAATATTGTGTTTGAGCAAGAGTTAGTTGCTGAAAAGAAAACAAACATACATTCATAATTCATACATTAAACTTCAAACCCAACAAGAAAAACAAACATACATAAACTGATAAACATTAAGTCATTACACTATTACTCATGCATATTATATAATAAAAAAAATGTATAACAGTCCATTCACATTATTATTCAACTTCAAGCTTTCAAAGTTCAACCACATGATGCAACTTCAAGCCTTCAACACTAACAGTAGCAGCATGATAGAGCAAGCGGAAAAAAAAAAAAAAAAAAAAACCATTAACAATGGCAGCAAAACACACACAAACATCATAAACATAACAGCCATCATCAACCCAATAAACCCATGAAAATCATATAAATAACCTAAGAAGAAAACAAATAAAAAAATTTCAAACAGTAGCAACAAAACACACAGACATAACAGCATCATTAGTCTATAAAACTCATGAAAATCATACAAATAACTCAAGAAGAAAATAAAAAACATCATCCAAGCATATAAACATACATACAAACAAACAAATAACCCATGAAGAAATTGAAGAAAATATTGAAGAAAAAATGAGAGGAGAGAAAAATGACTTACTTAAGGTCATTTGGTGTGGAAAAAGCTGAAACTGTTGAGAGGAGAAGAGAGGACTGTCACCGGCGGCCGAAAGAGGTAGATCGGCGGCCAGAAAAGGCTAATCGGCGACTGGAAGACGGCCGGAGGACAGAATGGGTGGCTTTGGGTTGGGGTGAAGTCGTGAAGAGAGAGAGGAGGCCGGTAACTAGTTAGAGTAGAAATGGCAGAAAAAAATAATAATAATACAGCTTCTTATAAAGGCGCCTGTTGCAGCCTAAGCGCACCTTGCGCGTCTATGCCTAGGGGCTCTAAGTGCGCGCCTCTTTGAGGTCGTTATGTCTGGCCACCGTTTAGGCACCGGAACGACACCTCGCCTTGCCCGGCACCCAGGCACGCGCCTAGGCGCGCTTTTTAAAACCATGGTACGGATACAGATAAAGATACAAGTACACATACAGATACAGGTACACGTACACGTACACGTACACATACATATACATATAGGGGGTAGTTACGGTAAAGCAAAGTAGAGGGTGAAAGAAGAGAGAGGGTGAGGAAAAGTGACGGGTGGGGAAGAGTGACGGCTAACACTAACATGTCAAAACATATATATAATATTTTTATAATTAGGATATCTTAATTTTAAAAAATGTTTTTATATATATAAACTATAAAGATTTTGATATCAATACATTTTCTTAAGGAATTGATAATAATAATATAGACTAATGACATCTTTTCATTCAATTAAGGATGGTGAATTATTATCTGGAAGAGATTGATAAACAATATATATATATATATATATTTTAACAATTAACTTGTCATTAAAAATAATTTTTAGTTATAAGTACATGTACACGTACACATACAAGTACAGGTACATGTATGTGTATGTGTACATATATAGATGCATATATAGGTATATATACATGTACATGTGCACATACTAATACAGATACAGGTACACAAACAAATACAGATATAGGTACACATGCATGTACACGTACAAATACATATAAGGAGTAGTTATAATAAAGCAAGAGAGAGGGTGAAGGAAGAGAGAGGGTGAGGAAGAGTGATGGCTAAACCTAACATGTCAAAACTTTTACATATATATATATATATATAATGTTTTTATAATCAGGACGTTTTAACCTTAAAAAGTTAAAACGAACCAATCAAATTCATCCATTACATTCTCTTTTCTAAAACATATATATATATAATATTTTTATAATTAGGACGTCTTAACTTTAAAAAGTTAGGACGAATCAATCAAATTCATTTATTGTATTTTCTCTCCTAAAACAAATTGTCTTTCTTATTTAATTCAAATGGAATAATTTTTATAAATATACACACATATATAAATATAGTGCTTTTATAATCAGGACATCCTACCTTTAAAGGATGAATCAATCAAATTCATACATTGCATTTTCTCTTCTAAAATAAATTCTCTCTTATTTAATTCAAATGGAATGGATGAATTTTATTGGTTCATTTTAACTTTTTCAAATTAGGACGTCATGATTATAAATACAATATATATATATATATAGAGGGTGGTTATAGTGAAGCAAGGGAGAAGGTGAAAGAAAATAGAGGGTGAGGAAAAGTGACGACTAACCCTAAAATGTCAAAACTTATATATAAAAGAAGAGAGAGTGAGAAAGAGTGACAAACCCTAACATGTCAAAACTTGTATATATGTAGATATACATATGTAGTGCTTTTATAATCAGGATTCCATAACTTTAAAAAGTTATGGAAAACTAATCGAATTTATCCATTTCATTTTCTCTCCTAAAAACAAGTTCTCTTTCTTATTTAATTTAAATGAAATTGATGAATTTGATTAAGTTTTCTTAACTTTTATAGTTAGAGAGTCCTGATTATAAAAACATTATATTTATATATGTATATGTATATATATATATATATATAAAACTGTAAATAATCCCATAATTTATTTATGATAAAATACCCTATTAAACCTAAAGGAATTATAAATAACTCTCTAATTTATGATAAAATATCCAATTTAACTTGAAAAAGTTATAAATAACCCTTTAAGTTATAATAAAATACCTAATTAAACTCTTTGATTTTAGAAATAAATTTAAAAAAATCCCTACAATTGTGCATACTTATATAAATAAAATCTCAAGTTTATGATTTTAAAATATTTTAATCCTTTTTCGTAAGAGGTGCACCTCAAGTCGAAAAGATGCGCCTCACGTCGAAAAGATGCATCTTGCGCCTCGGGCTCCACGACCCTTTACTCGTCAATGCACCTTAGGCTTTTTAAAATTATGCTACAGGTTAATTGGATTGGCATTTGCACTTATTCAGCTACTAAGTATCGTTTTCCTTATGTCCCAGCTTGCTTGCCAGATGTTCCTTTTCTTTCTCATTCGTGGAATCTCCATAAGGTATCAGACAATCACAAATCCATATTTAGGTTGTTTTTTTTAAATGGAAGGAGTTCATGATTCTTCTTCCAAGAATTTAATTGAAGAAAAGAGACATCTGTGTTTTTTTGTGAAGTGGAATATTGAAGGTTTTTATGAAGTCAGAAAAATCACAACTAAACCCCATATCCTAAAACCGAAAGAAAGAAAGAAAGAAAGAAATCATCCATAAGATGGAGCAGATCTGCTCCATCTAGTGGAGATCGGTGGTTCTGAGAGGTTGATTTAGGAAGGAGGTCGACAATTGCCGGCGATGCAGTGATGAAGTTAACAAAGAGAGTGGTAGCGGCATTGGCCTATTGGATAGAGTAGAGGGGGGTTGCTGATAATAGATGCTTCTCATCACATGTGCTTAGTTTTTGTATTTTTGGGTTCATTATTTTGTCTTTGTTTGTTGAGTGACGTGTATTTTTTATTGTGTTTAGACTTTTTTGCTTACTGACTCATGTATTCTTGGATTTTGATTGTTATGTCTTGAATTTTTCTTTTTTTAGATTCTGCTGAAGTGTTGAATTTTCTGATCATGAATAATAAAAGATAAGACTGTCAATCCAAATAAGTTGAGCAGTCAGGTAGTATCTAGTCCTATTGGTTATATTTTTTGGTTGGTTTTTGCATTTGAGTTGTTGACAGTATGCTATAATTCAAAAATATTGTGTTTCATTCTTGACAAGATACCGCTACAATTGGTTCTCGAGGGATTATGTTGGTCAGTCAGGACCTTTGAGTTCTGTCGGATATCTTATGACTGGCTATGTACCCGATGTATTTTTGCCCTAGGCATCATCAATCCTCAATGGAGGTTAATTTTGTACGTCACTTTTGAGATCTTACTTGTTTAAGATTTGTAATTAATAGTAATATCTCATGCAATATTTGAGTTGTGTGTATGTATTGATTGACTCAACGGTTTTAATAAATATATTCTTTTTGCAACCGACAATTATTTTTGTGTTTTAATATAAAACCGTAATTGCGTGTTAAGAATTTTTTTAAAGTTGAACTTTGGTTGGAAGGACTTTGGATTGTGGTACCAGACGATAATCTATGGTATGATACAGGTATTAGCTCCACTATATTCTAATTATGTTATTGTTTTTGCAACCTATTTATTTTTTACATTACTCTGGTACTTTTTTGAAGTTGAACTATACAATCCAGTGGATGATGAATTGACTTTTTGCCCAACCTTGAATGTGAAAAAGGGAAGCTTAGCCGGAGCTGCTATCAATGACAATTTTTGTGATCGGTTGTGGGAACAGTATTGATTGCTTTTCTAATGTTGAAATGCTTGATTTTGACATTGGAAAATGGATTTGAACTTGGTCAATGCTACAAACGTAAACGTTTTTACCCGTTACATATTTGTTTGGGTGTGTCCATCCAAAGGAAACTCAGTGGTTTTGAAAGAATGAAAATTAAATTTGCATGTTGAGAGCTATAGTTATGGTTGAATCTGAAGAATATGCAGGCTTATACGTATTGTTAGCTAAAACGTCAAAACTTGAAGCTTGAGGCATTACCTTCAAGAATTTAGCTTAATAAGTGGAAAATCAAGAGTTCGATAAATTTATGCATAGTAAGGTAAATTCGTACACCTTTTGCAAAATTTAATTGAATGGAGGTTTGTAAGGAGAATTTCACTTCGAAGTAAGTGTTTCGTTCATTCTGATCTTGTGATATACTATAAGAAGAAGCCAATTTAATTGGTGGAAGAACTAATTAAAAAAAAAAAAACAAATACATAAAATCTTTAAGTATTTTAGAGATCATACATCAAGATAAACGGGATTTTTTTTGCGATAAGTGTTGATAACATATTTTATTCTTTTATTTCCTTGAGGCATGTCGCCTTCTAAATTGTAATACACTTTCATAAGTTGACTGATGTTGTGTCATTAGCTTCAGTACAACTTAATAATATGCTTGATGCTACCAGTGGATATGATGGGAGTAAGATATCATGGGCATGTACACATGTTTTGGAACTTATTAATATGTCATGCTTGGATTGATATACATGCACATTGATTGTATTAAATTATGCAAACAATTAAACTTGTTGCAACTGTGATTCTAACTTGCAATTGTAAGGAAATCATTGGATTTGGTTCGGTTAGAAAAAGAAAAAATAATAACCCTTGGCCTTAGATATGTCTATGACTACTTAAACTGGAAATTTTGCAAGTCTTAAATTTGTACGAGTGCTGCCTTCCCGGCCTACAATGATGTTTTCTGACTAGTTATCATTTGTGTAGTGGGATAGACCACACAATAGTGGTTGGATTTCAGGATGGTTTTTCTAATAGCATTATAAAAAGCATATGACGTCGTGAAAACACGAAAAATAGAAAGTAAAACAAGGGAAGCTTGGATATTTAACTTAGAATAAAGTTAGATTTTTTAAATATTTTAATCAAATCTATGTCTAATGGATGTAGTATGTGAGTTCTCAAAATTTTATAAATTATAAAATAATGCGATAAATAATAAGATCTTGAAAGTAAATAGAGAATATAAATTCAAGTTTGAATTATTAAATCCTTAAATGGAATCAAGAAAAAAGGGTTCTTTGGTACATTTTATGTATAATTAGAGGCAGAAATTTAAGTTAACTTGTTGATAGTCTAATCTGAAGCCTTGTTAACACTTTGCTATATTTAATTGCTATTGAATTTTTCTTTTAAATAATTTTACAATCTACTTGATAATAAGTTTTTTAATTACAACGGAAATGATACACGATGGTTTAACTAGGTGCCAAACCATTAAAAATGTAGGAAAATGCTAATTTTAAGTTATATTCTTATAATGGGTTTGTTCAACCCCCTAATACCAAAAGGAATGAAGAGGTGTATAATAACCCATGTTAAAGACAACTTACGACATTGTTTGGTGGTGGTCTCATATTTGACTGTGGTATTATTTTGAAAATCATGATATTACCTTTTTGGGGTTTAGATCAGCTTTATATGATATCAAAATCTTTACAAGATAATCAATGTTTTTTTTCAATGCAATTGTTATTATTGGTTTTTTTTTTTAGAAAAATTGTTATTATTGTATTATTTTCCATAGAATTTTGTTTAATTCAACTCAAAAAAATTTTTGACATATTACAAATATAATAACCATAAGTCGGACTTTTTTTATTGGGATATTGAAGTATGATTCGGAACTAAAACTTTCAAAAGTGAGAGGAGACAAAGGCTCCTAGGCGAGAGGAAGACCAGTCACATAGGGAAAACACCCACAAACCAAATTGGTTAGACATAGATCAAACCTTAGCTTGAAGACTCATGAAGAGCAAACACCAAAAGGGTAAGTGTCGCTGTACTGCATCGTCATCTATTCAACTCAAAAAATTTTAATGAAAAGTTATTATTTCTGAAACAAAAAAAGGTTTTTATGATTATAATTTTATTTATTAGAATTTACTTTTGATTAGAAGTTAATTCATCGAATAAAAGTCTTATGATGAAGGTTATTATATTATAATACATTGATGCTTGGAATGGGAGCATTTAACAAAAATCTAATTAGGGTAAATAGGTAAAGTTAAAAGGGGAAATTACTCACAACTTACCTATAAATTTCATATTTATAGGCGTATATAACTTTTTAATTTTTTTACAATGACCTCCCCTAACTAACGGATTGACTGGATTTGACTGTTAAATAATCTTTTTGACAGTTTAAAAGGTGTTAAAAGACGAAATTACCCTTGAGAACGATCAAATTGTCATAGATTGATTTCGTAGCCAAATGAAATTACCAATATACCCTTGAAATTATATTCAACCAAAATCATCTTTAATCCCGGAAAACCTCTACTGAAAATCATCTTCAATCTCTCCTCCCTCTCATCTTCAACCAAAATTATCAGCAATCCAGCAAAATCATCAACATCAATCATCAACCTAAATTTATCATTATCAATCAATCAACAAAAATCAGTGTTTAATCAGAAAAAATTCCCTAAAATAACCAATAATCAACCCCAAAACAATAAAAAACAACCCAACTGATTCAAACCCAACCCAAGACCTTCAAACTGATTCGAAGAGGATTTGAACCCAACCAAAACCCAGTTCTAGGTTCAAAGGGTTCGAATCCTATTCGAACCCAGTTCTGGGTTCCAAAGATTCGAACCCAGATCTGGGTTCGAACCCAGAACTGGGTTCGATTAGAAGAAGAAGAAGCAGAAGAAGAAGAAGAGAGAAGAGAGAGACAGTGACCAGTTAGAAGAAGAAGAAGATGAAGAAGAAGAGAGAAAGGAGAGAGACGATGAAGAATAGAGAGAGAAATGAGAGAAATGAGAGAGATGTGTTTTTATTTTAAATCATTTTTAAAAATTTTTTTTTTTCTCAAACTAATCTCCACCATCCATCTTTAGATGGATGGTGGAGATCTAATTAAAAAATATTTTAATTAAATTTTTAATTTTTTTTAAAATTAATCTCTATCGTCCATTTTCAAATGGACGGTAGAGATCTGATTAAATTTATTTTTAATTTATTTAAAGTTTTTAAAATTTATTTTAAAAGAAAATTAAAAAAAAAAAATTGTTGAGGGGTAATTTCGTCTTTTAACACATTTTAAACGGTCAAAGAGATTATTTAACGGTCAAATCCAGTCAATCCGTTAGTCAGGGGAGGTCATTGTAAAAAAATTAAAAAGTTATATACGCCTGTAAATATGAAATTTACAGGTAGCTGTGGGTAATTTCCCCAAAGTTAACATAATATAAAATTTAGGGAAAAATCCAAAAAACCCCCTAAAAACAAAAATAATATCAATTCACCCCTTCCTTTTAAAATATTAGCCAAAAAACCCCCTACCGTTTGGCAAAAGCGGTTTCCATTAACAATTTTAGCTGTTTTGTGGCAAAAACATTAAAAGTCCATAATACCCTTATGAATTTAAAAAAAATAATTAAATAAAAACTAAATAAATTAAATTTAAATAAAAAATAAATTAATTAAATTTAAATAAAAAAATTTCATTAAATCTCCACCGTCCATTTTAAGATGGACGGTGGAGATTTTGGAAAAGAAAAATGTGGAGATCCAGATTGGATCTCCACCGTCCACATGGACGATGGAGATTCAATCTGGGATTCGATCTCTATCTAGTGTCTTCAACACCAATATTTTCCCCCTTCAACCCAGTTTATCTCCAACCATCATCCACAGATTCAACCATCATCAACAAACCAAAATTAAACACCAAAGAAATCAATCAAAGAATCTTTTTTAGGAACAAAAAAACACAACATAACAAAAGAGAGGCGAATCAAAGGGTTGATGATTTCATTACAACACAACACACATCAAACCAAAACAAAACAAAACAATCATCCAATTACATCAACAGATAGCACAAAAAAAACTTAAGAACAGCACCGATCCACGACAACGGTTTACAGCTCGCCATTCCTCACAGTCCTACCACCAGCATCGAATCACCCAGTCCCTCCTACCACCAGCATCAACGAATTATCCGCAAACAATTTTGACTGAGCGATTTTCTGGTTCGAACCCAGATGACGGTTTCGGGTCTTCCAACCGGGATGACGTCTGGGTTTGGTCGGAGATGGAGCTGCTGAGTCCATGATGGCGTTGTTGTTGGGTGGAGGTCGAAGTGGAGAGTGGCGGAGTAAAAATAGAGCAAGGAAGAGGAGAAAGCGAAGACAGTGGTGGAGAGGGTGGAGTTGACGGTGGAGATGGAAGAATGAAGAGAGAAGAGGAGGCGAGACCAACGACGGCAAACGAGGGAGAGTGACGTTGATGGTGCTGTTGTCAAGCTCGCCGATCGGATAGATCGGATACTCTACCCGATCGGCGAGCGACGAGCTTGGGTTTCGAAAACAGGGCCGCCGCTAGTCCCGCCTCCTCCTCTCTCTTCATTCTTCCATCTCCGTCGCGGTGATGATGTTGTTGTCAAGCTCACAGATCGGATACTAGATCCGATCGGCGAGCTTGGGTAGTTGATAAAGGAGAGAGAAAGAAAATGAGAGATTAACATGGTGAAGAATGAAAAAGACAGAGAAAGAGGAAGGGAGGGATAGAAAGGGAGAGAGAGAGTGCAGTGCATCTTGTTTTTTTAATTTTTATTTAGTTTTTGAATTTTTTATTTTTATTTAATTTTTAACTCAAATCCAGCTGTTCTCCGCTTCATATACATATATATACATACTGACATTGACGATTATACCCTCCAAATTTACGGAAACCGTTACTTGAATAACTAATTTACTATTTCAATTGACGGATGGACCTTTTTAGTCAATATTTTCAAAACCAGTGGTGGTTTGATATTATTTTACTTTTTAGGGGGTAAATCGATAATAACCCTAAAATTTAATGCTTATCCCACTGTTCCTCCTTTCTCTCTCGCTTCCCCCCATCTGGTCCTCTCTTTCTGATAAACCTCTCGTCCCCTCTCTCTCCAACTGTTCTCAAACATCAACCCAAAAAAGATAAGGTAAGAATCTGCTTCTTGACTTTGGATCCTCATCCTATCTGTTTCTCTCTTCTCCCCATCTCTCTAATCTTTCTTTTGTGTTGGTTTGGTTGTGTTTCTTGGGTTGGTAAATGGTTGTTGGGCGCCGCATCGGATTTTGGCCCATTTTTAGGTGCTGTTTGAAAGGTGATTTCCAACCGGTGTTGGGGGTGGATTTTGAGGGTGATAGTTGTGATTTTTGGGTGGGTTGTGGCCAATTTCCGTGGGTGTTTGAAGGTGTTTCTTTTGGTTATATTTGTGGCTCATTTTGGATTGTGGTTTGTTGGCCGATGCCATCACCATGAAAAATGTTTTACGAAAATCATTTTTTTAAAACATTTCAAGTAAGGGTGTTGGGCGCCGCATTGGATTTTGGCCCATTTTCAGGTGGTGTTTGAAGGGTGATTTCCGAACGCTGTTGAGGGTGATAGTTATGATTTTTGGGTGGGCTGTGGGCAATTTCCGTGGGTGTTTGAAGGTGTTTCTTTTGGTTGAATTTGTGGCTCGTTTTGGATTGTGGTTTGTTGGTCGATGCCATCACCCAAGAAAAATGTTTTACGAAAATCATTTTTTTTTTTCAAAACATTCGAAGTAGGGTCGGCAAGACAACCGGATCGGACCGGACCCGGTCGAACTGAACCGAATCGAGAATATTCGGTTTGGTTTTTTAACTGGTGAGGTTTGCGTGTGGTTTGTTTGATTTCTTGATAAAATGGGGGGTTCTGCTTGTGGTTTTGATTTGTTTGCATTGTTGATAGAACTGTGGATTCTAGTTGTGGGTCGGGTCGTTTTAGTTCTTATTTTATATGCAATACTTCTTGGGTCAATTTACTAATAGAAATAGTACTGGCAATTCTACTTGTTGGTGTTTGAGCAGATCTTCAAAGCCCAAACCGATGCACCCAACCGAGCCGGGCCGGACCGTATCGGACCAGTTCAGTATTCTATTTCAACAACCCTTTTTTTTTTTTTTTTTGGTCAAAAAACGAAGCATGTGATGTTAGCGTTTCGCTCACTTTTTTAATTTTAAGAAACGTTTCACGTAAAAATGCGTTTTGAAGGGAAAAAAATGGCGTTTAAAATTGAAGCCAGATAAACAGTAATGAATCAGGGTTCTTCAACCCTCGCTCGGCCTTGGATTTCTTCTTCGCCAATTGAGACCTGAACGGATGATCACCTGCCGATGACTTATCCTTCAGTGGCTCCAATCCTTTAAACACTGTCACTTTCCATTTTTTCTTTTTTCAATTATTTTATATCATTTGATTCAAATTTCGTGATAATTTATAGTTTTTCTTGTTAGTTTGATAGTGGGGTGCTTCTCATTGAAAACTTTCTAATGATTATAAATCTCTACAGTAGCTTATCCTTTACGTACATAGTTTTATGGTTTTAGTTTTTGTCCTTAGTTGCTGTTGGATAATGGGACATGCAGATATGCTTCTGGGCCTTCAGCAAGGGCAAGAAAAGATGTCAAAGAGTGATCCATCATCTTCCATCTTCATGGAGGATGAGGAGGTATGATTAGGTTTCAAGAGTAGTAAATTATCATGATAAGTGTGTATGAAAATGCTGCTTATAGTTTATCTTACTTGGGGCTCAAACCAGTGTTGATGTTGCTGATTCATGTATTGATGTTTCGTCTATGAATGAGCCCAAACCAGTACGGAGCTAGAATGCTTTATCTTTAATTGATTGTTTAATGACATTGGAAGGTCTAGCTGCATTTTTGCCAAGGGAGGTGACTGTAAAGGAGCTCATTGATGTATGGGTTTGGTTCAAATTCCATTTCACTTTAAGCTTATATTGAGCACTTGTATGATGTTTAAGAATCAGTGTTGTGTTTCTTATGATTATGCAGGACCGAAACTGCTTGCATGTTATGGTTCTGATGCAGACAAATTTAGCTATTATGGTGCTTCAGGTCGATTAATTATTTTCATTCTTTTGCAATGCAATTAGTATACTTCAGTTTTGGAGGCTGTCGCAGCATTTTTGTTCCTTATTTTGTAATAAAATGGAGTTTTTTCTTCATCACATTGAAATGCCATGGCGAAAGTGGCATAAAGCAATAGCTTTTAAAAATGGTTTCATTTCTGTGCCAGACCTTCTTCTTCTTCTACCTTTTTCTTTTTTTGGTGCAATATATCATAGTAAAGAAAACAGAAAGGCATCATACAGTGTCTGACAACCATGAACCACTTTAGTCCTTATTGCTCATACTTCCTTGTGCTCTGCATGCTATGCAAACATACAAATTTTTGGTACCTCTGAATTTAGCTACGTATGCACTGTGATCCTTGGAATCCGTTGCCTAGTCCTGAGCATGCATTCCAATATACTTTGTCGCTTTGACCATCTTACTTTTCTGTTTCTTATATTTCGTAACTATTTATATCAAATTATTATCATAATAGTTATATTGCACTTGCCAACGAAAAGTTGTAAATGCCCAGTTATGCAGTACTCCCACTATTTTCCAATTTGCCACTACAACTCTCACGATAATTTGTCAGCAGATTGGACCAGAGTTGACGGCATTGCATGTTCTGTCATGTCTTAAAGGACTATTTGATGAGCTAGCTTTCTCACAGGAAATTGCTAATGTCTGGTTCCCTTGGCAGAAGCTTAAAGGCTTCCAAACCAAAAGTTGATAAAGTCTCAAATTGAAAGTCGGATGGATCTAGTGTGGATGCTAGTAAATTTGCATGGTACCTTCTTAGTAGTTCAAGTTTGCCGTTTGCATGATGCTATGATGGATTTTGACTTAAAGTCACTCCTAATTTTGTACAAATGTTGACTTTGCTTGGACATTTGCAGGGTGCTACTTTATCCTTCTTTTGCATCTCTTCTTGGGATAGAGAAACTTCATCAGGGTTGTGCCACATGGTTACTTCTTGAGCAGTTACTTCTACGGCACTATCATCAGAAGGTATTTTTCCTTTATCTCCCGGAGTAGTCTGTATGGGTTTACTGCATGCATACACTTTTCTGCATCTCATATGTCTGAACTTGTTACGATTCAGTGGGAACATACAGGAGATACATCTCACATTGGTACAAAGAACGTAACTGCCAAAAGGCCTTTAATGAGTAAGGGCTCAACCTTCGATTACAGTTTTGCTAAACAGTTGCTTAATGGGGTTGGGTGGTCAATTCTGCAATCACCAGTAGAAGTGCTAAAACTTGATGCCGCAAAAATGGGTTCGGAATGTTCATCAAAGTCATGTTGAAAAGCATGAATCAACTTTTAATCTAATGAAGCGTGAACTATGGTTTTAGTTCCCTAATCCTGCTGCAAGCTGGGATTGGCTTGACTTTCCTGGGCATGTAGGGGGTCTAAAATATGAAGTTCCATGGAAGATCAGAGCATCTGTTCTATCTTCTGTCCGTGCACATCAAGGAGCATTAAGGTCTTTAGCAGTTTGCCAAGATGAGTGCACAGTTTTCACAGTAGGCATTGGTCCAGGATTCAAAGGAACGGTTTAAAAGTAAGAACTGACAAGAATTAATTGTGTATCTGGTTATTATGGTCATGAGGAGTTGGTTTTTCCTATCATTATGTTGTGCATAATTTGAGCCCTTTTATACTTGTTTAATAATGGAACACAGGTGCGCACACACATAAAAGATGAAATGACTACTTTATCTATTACTTTATCAAAATAGTAGTCCCTTTTAACAATCTGTTGCTGCCTACATTACCAATTTACTATGGTTTTTTACTATTCAGTTATGGTTGTGTAAATATATTAAAACACTGTTTAGTTCTCATCAAATATCCTTATGTTCCTTTTGGGGATGTCCATTAGCTGTAGTTACAATATTGTTATGAACAAATCTTCCATAGTTTTAGAAATTTATTGTAATGCTTGTTTAACTTTCAGGTTGTCAACGACATTTGTGCCTTATCGTCCAGTTGAAGGATGGCATCTTGTGATGGAACTTTACATGTTTGGAATAGTCAAACAGGAAACTTTTATTATTAATTGCTGAATTCTAATACTCTCTCAAGTCCTTGCATCCATTGATTCTATGCACCTTGCAAGTCCTTTATTTCCTGGTTTAAATATTAATGCTAATCAGGCCAGCTTGCTGAATTCTAATACTCTCTCAAGTGGAATATTGACTAGTGAATTTGATGGGAGTTGTACACTTGTCTGCATCATTTAGAATGTCTTGAATTGCTTGTAGTTGGCACTGGAAATGGTTCTCTGAGGTGAGTGCTAACTGTTAGATGTCATCCCAAACTGATGTAGATAAGGAATCCTTTATTCTTATGCAATTCCATTTCCTTTTGTTATAAAAATAAGATTTGTTGATATCGCCCAAGGTCGAAAGCTTCATTTGTGGAAGGGTGAATCTACTGAATCTGGTTTTGCTTCGCTTGTGTCTGCCATATGCTCATGTGGGTCAGACGATATGCAAGCAAGTGGAGCTTCTGCTTCACCGTTATGGATAGCATCTGGATTGAGTTCTGGTTAGGTCAGGCTATTTGGTGTGAGGAGTGGAAATGTTATTGCCTCTTGGAAGGCTAATGATGGATATGTGACAAAGGTATGCAAAATTGTAGAAAGTTACAGCTTAAGTTGAATTAAAGTTTAATTAGTCTTTCATATGTACAGTTGGCAGCACCGGATGACCATTTGCTTCTTTCCAGCTCTCTTGACAGGAATTTGAGAATTTGAGACTTGATATAGTTAGTATATTAAACACAATACATGTATATAAATATAATTAGTATATTACACGCAAAGGTAGTAAACAAATGAAACAAATTTAGATTAAGGAAGACACTTACAAGGTGAAGCTCATTCCTCCAATTGTTTGCATCATTTCTAATCCTCTTATTACAATGGAGGTAGTGAAGATGCTTGCCGACGGTCGGAGGTCGTCGACAAAGGTCTGAAACGATGAGATAAGGCTAACAATGAGTAGTCGAGCGTGATGGTTCTTAGATCGGCAAATCAAGTCATGATGCCTTGATGAAACCGGTCCAATTTGATTTGGATGAGTGGGTGGCCGTGTTTTGTGCCATGATATAGGTGACGGTAGTTTTGTAATTTCCTGTTGGCCTTTTGTTTTGAATTTTACAAAACAAAGGTGTATGGGTCAGCTTTGACTTAGAGGTAAAATGGATAAATTGGATATAAGAAGAAATTAGTTTGTTTGAGAGGTTAAAAATGAGTTTTTAAAACTTTTTGGTTATATATGAAGTTTCAATTTTTAGAGTTGTTATTTTTGGTATTTTTCACTAGAAACAAATGACATGAAAACGTTAACAAATTATATGTTTTAAA
This sequence comes from Nephelium lappaceum, assembly GCA_021234005.1. Taxonomy (NCBI): domain Eukaryota; kingdom Viridiplantae; phylum Streptophyta; class Magnoliopsida; order Sapindales; family Sapindaceae; genus Nephelium; species Nephelium lappaceum. The sequence continues at coordinate 26,655,429 of CM037999.1, read as the reverse complement.
GTGAAATTTCGAATCAATTTCTGCACCAATTACCTTAATTTGAGCGTTTCTATCTACAAATAAAATCTAAACTTAATTGAAGACTTTAAAAAGATAATCTTTTTCAGTATACTAACTTCTAGGGGAATCGTGACAGTAAAAACATCAACAAATAATATGTTTTAAAGTGAAATCATGAATTGATTTTTGGGCCCAACAGTATAATTTGGATGTTTCTATAAAGTTCTAAGCCTAATTGAGCAATTTAAAAAAATTAACTATTTTTAGTAGGAAATTCATAACTGCAAAAACATTAACAAAAAATGCGTTTTAAAGTAAAATTTTGAATTGATTTTTACGCAAATCATCATAATATAGGCGTTTCTATCTACGGATAAAGTTTTAGAATTAATTGAGAAACTTTATAAAAAAAAAAAAAAAAATGATCACTTTTGATATATTAATTGCCATGAGATTCTTGATAGCAAAAATGTCAACAAAAAATACGTTTTAAAGTGAAAATATAAATCGATTTTTGTCCTAATCATTATAATTTGGGCGTTTCTATTTACGAATAAAGTTTTAGGCATGATTGCAAACTTAAAAAAAAATGATCATTTTTTATCTATTACCTGGTGAGTATTCATGATGTCAAAAACATCAATGAAAATATGTTTTAAAGTGAAATTTTAATAAGATTTTTGTATCAATTATCATATTTTAGATATTTCTATCTACAAATAAATTTTTAGAACTAACCGAAGACTTGAAAAAAATGATCATTTTCGGTATAATAATCCTTAAAAGATTCGTGACTAGAGATAGGCACGGTTCAGTTTGATTCAGTCTTAAGAAAAACTGAACCAAATCCGAAAAAAAGAAAAAAATTGTTTTCGAAATAGCAAATCGAATCAAACCGAATTATATGATTAATCCAAACTGAATTAAATCGGTTCAAGCCATTCATTTTGGGCTTTGGAAATGGGCCCCGAAAATCGGCTCAAATGCCAAAGGCTAGAAGCACCAGTGATACTAATAAGCAAATACTGACACAAGTTGTCTGGTTTTATTTAGATTGACGATGTTTCATGTTTGCACATAAAAACCTTTTTAGTAGTCATGTTGTGTGTGTATATTATTATTTTATTTTTATTTATGACCGACCCATAAATTAATGCTCCTTCTGAAAATACGGCTTTTATGGATTTGAAATGATGTTTCATCATTTATTTCTTGACTGGGTTCTTATGAGATTTTAAATTTACTCTTCTAAATCAAATCCTTTTTTCTGTTATCACTGAGCTTCCTTGTCCAGTCTTTAAATAGTTACAAGCCTTAACCTATTTTTATTTTCAATGATGAATGTATACAATCTATAACAAAAAAAAGAAGACTTATGGTGCACAAGGAAATTACTGAGCAAAAGTCACCGACTCTGCTTGCGAGTTGCGACATAAGGTAAAATATGATTTTCATTTTATTAAAACAAACTATGCAACCGGTTGAGGGAAAATTGAGAGCGGCAAAAACCTTGAGAATGGCAAATGAAACCAACGAGTGACTAGAGAACTTACCGGTGACTGGCGAGAGAAGGAGCGAATAGCGTGAAGCCGTCACTCGTGAAGCTCTTGTGGCAGCAGCGGAAGATGTGTAGAGAAGAGTTTGTGGTGTAGCGGCGGGGAAGGGGAGGGGAGGCTTTGACTTTGAGAGTGGCGGTAGATAGGGAAAGAGGAAGTGTAAAGATAGAAAGAATGGTTAGAGTTTGCATGCGAGCCAGCTTTTATACCACTTTTTTTTAAGATTTCGGTTCAAGTCGATGTTTTTTATCCAAAACCGAACCGAATCCACGAATTTTTTTCATAAAATCCAAATTGAATACAAGTGAAAAACATATATTTTCGGTCTAATTTGGTTCGATTTCAGTTTTTTTTGTCCACTTCTATTTGTGATGACGAAAACATCAATAAAAAATATATTTTAAAATAAAATCTTAAATCGGTTTTTGTTCTAATCAACATAATTTAAGCATTTTTATCTATAAATAAAGTTTCAGATTTAATTGAAAATTTAAAAAAAAAAAAAAAAAAAAGATCATTTTTTGTATTCTAGCAGATTCGTGATAGCAAAAAGGTTAATAAAGATGCATTTAAAAACTAAATCTCGAACAGATTTTTATACCAATATTATTCAATAACACCGTGATAATTTATAGAGGCAAGGCCTAATAATCTAGTTGGGCCTATGATACAGAAATGGGCCTAATGAGGAAATATGACCCATTTTATTCAGCTGGGTTGGCTCAGCTCACACAATTTAAGATTGGCCTGCTACGGTAATTTGGCCCATTTTGTTCAGTTAGACTGTTCTAGCCCATCAAATTCAAGATTAGGCCTGACATGACTCAATAATTCAGCTGGGTTGGGTAATTTGGCCTATCTTTATTCAGTTAGACTGGTCTAGCCCATCAAAATCAAGATCAGGCCTGATATGACTCAATAATCTTGTTGAGCTATCGAGAAATACATGTGGCCCATCTTAACGCAGCTGGGAAGGCCTGGAGGGCCAACCAAGTCCCAGATTGGTCTTGTTGGGGCCGAATAACCTAGTTGGGCCCAAAGAAATAAATTTGGCCTGATGGGGCCCAATATTCTACTTTGCTCCTAGGAGAAACAAGCCAATTATCTACCTGGACAATATGGTCATCACACCTTATTAATTGTTGCTTGTAGAACGTAGATGTATTTGTTGCAAACAAAATATATTTTCTTAAGATTTTAGTTCATAACATCTTAACTTTATCATTATTAATTCAAAATAGCACCTTGTTAACGTTAAATATGTTTCCATTTCATCATTTTAATATAAGAATATACTTGTGTGAATAGAAGAGTTTTCACAACATGAAAATATGAGAATCATTTTGTTAAAATAATTTGTGAGTTTCAACACGAAATATGAAATAACGTTTTCCACAAATCACAAGTAAAATTTGGAGTACTCGTGAGGGCATTTCAAAAATAACCATTTTTTGTACGAAATTCTTAGGGTTAAAAAATGATCATTTTCTATGTATTAACCTTTAAGGAATTCATTAGAGTCAAAATGTCAATAAAATACATTTTAATATAAAATATTAAATAGATTTTTGCATTAATCATCATAATTTGTACGTTTTTATCTGCAAATAAAATTTTAGGTCAAATTGATAACTTAAAAAAAATGATTATTTTTTGTATACTAAACATTTGGTAAATCGTGACGGTAAAAATGTCAATCAGCAGTTAGAGTTAATGGTGTTGACTAACAAAGTGGAGATATCTTATAATAAAATGCTAAAAATGTCTCTATCCGATTAAAAACATACCTCAGGGTGTCCAATACAATTCGTTCTCAAAATTTTTATTTTTTCCTTTTATAAAAATACTGTGCGCACATAAAATATGAACATTTGCAAGATGACTAAATATGAGAGTCTGATTATTTTTTATTTCAACCGCCGGATGTATTATTAATGCCTTTTGATGCACTGTAGAGGTAATGTGATGGTAGTAGAGACAAAGGCAAATGAAAATAACATATACAAAATTTAGGGAGTGCAAGCTAGAGATGTTCCATTTGCATTTACAGGCGGAACTCTCAAATAAGATTAAAAAATGCCCATACGGTGATTCTTTCTTTCGCGTGTGTATCACCAACCAAGTTGCAATGAACTCAAACTTGGCCTTTTCTGGCTTCCATCTTTCTTGTCACAAGAGCGTTGATAATAAACTTCTGTTCAAGTTGCAGACTTCGACCTTTTTTTTTCCTTTTTGATTCAGTTGCGGACTTGGACTTGATGGCACCAAAAATAAAATTTAAACTTTATTTAAAATAAAACTTGTTCAAGGCATTTGGATCTAAGTTGGGCGTAATACAACTGAAACTTCAGAGTTGTTGTACATTCTTACAATAAAGGATTGCATCACAGTGGGCAAAGCTAATGGTGAATGAATTCCTTTGGGACTAAAGCATGTGAACTAAATACTAATGCTAAGCATTTAATTTCAATACAGACAGCATTACAAATGTGAAATGATTTCTTGGTGTGCATACATCACCATTATTTGTGGCTCATCCTCAACCAAATTACATCCACCGATACCAAGTACTAATCAGACAAAAAAACTAGGTAATTTCCTCGAGATTAGGATGTTGATATGCTTTCATGTTGTGACATCTTCCTTGTTATCATTGGCATGAGAAGTGGTGATAGGAAAACATGTGTCTTCACCGCCGGTAGTCCATAGGAAATTAGCATATCTGGAAGCATGAGATGGGTTGTTTGGGTCAGCGGCCATTGCTTGCTGATATCTCCCTTCTGCTCCCCAGAGGTCCTTCCTTATTATCCACAAGAAGTCAGCGTACCCAGTTAGTGCCTCTACATCAGGTGGTTCTACTTGGATAGCCCGATTGAACAACTCCTCTGCCCTGCAAGCAAATACATATCATATTGCCTTAAAGTTGTCTTACTACACACATATTGCAGCAGTTAAAGCATAGAAAGTAATTACCTGTCATAATCTCGAGCAACCAGATGGAGGAACCTGGCATAATTTGAAAGTAGAAGTGGATTGTTTGGCTCCTCAGCTAAACTCATCTGGTAAAGAAGATCTGTTTTGAGATAATTCTCATAGTCATCTCTTTCAAGCTCCGCATTTACTGACGTCACAAATTGCTGCATGGTCTCATGATCAAGGATCCTATGCCCCCATTCATCTTGCATCCTTGAAGCTTCCTTCACCATTGAGTTCCACAAGTCCACCTCCTCTGGAGTCAATTCATGATGATTTACCTCATTAGGTGAAGGTGATGACATCGTCTCCATGATACTACTATTGTAAGACAGTCTTGGTGAGAATGGAGTGGCTGCAACAACAGCCTTATTGCTCATTGAATGTACCGTAAAGCTAGACAAAAGAATCATTAGGTAGACCATCAAAGTTGGTGTTTTTGAGAAAACTTGATGAAATAGCCACACAAATGAGGCATTCATTTCACTTTGTACCCTCTTTATAGTCTCCTTTAAGTCTTCACTACAAATATTTTCCCTTACAAGTAACACATAGCTTTGGAGCTCCCTAATGATGAACACTAACGACGAAAATGCCTTCTTCACCGAACAGCAAGCAAAATCCCCTGCATCCCCCAAACCCTGTTTCCATTTTTGCTTTCTCTTTATTATTCTCAACGATAGAGGAATACCAAGGCAGTTGGCTTTGTGCTCAATATTCAATGTAACAGTCTCGTCTCTCTCAGCCTCGGGCCGGATTCCAAGCATATTACAAGCCCTCTCCTTATCGTTATCCTCATAATCATCATCAATGTGCAAGATATCCAACTTTAATGCCAGTTCTTCAGCCTGTTTTGGCAACTCTTCATTGCAGAATCCGTTTAAATCACCACTGCAAGCTTGCTTTAAAAAGTTACCGCCAGAGCCCAGAACTTGAACTAGTTGCCAATTATTCAATCTATTTCGACACCCTGACGGTTTTAACAAAGGATAAGAAGAAGCAAAAGAGACTGCTTTGTGAGAAGAAGCGAGTGTGTCAGGCACTATAACCTGTGTGAATTGGATACTTTTGCAAGCAAAATTTAGTGCCATTTCTAGAAATGGCCAATGGGTCCGGACGTTTGATCAAAAAAACAAAAGATAAATACAATTTACGGAAAGAGACAAATTAAGATGGTAGACAGAAACATAAAAACTAGTTTAAGTCACCGGAAGCCGTGTAAATGTAAATTCATTTGTTTGTTTGACGAAATAATGAAAAGCTAACTTTAATATCTAAAAAATCTGATTTTGAGATCATCTTGCTTTTTGCTTTCAATTCAAACCTACCTTAAAAGCCGGACAGAGGCAAACCCGATAAAGTCAAAGATTATTATCTCTACAGATGAATAAAAGATCATTACAATAGAAAATTTTGCAAGAGATAAAACAAGTTGACGAGTTACACAATCAAGCTACTATATTAGGATACTTAATATTGAATATTCAAAATATGCAGGAGAGACTTAAAGCTTAACAAAAAATTACAGGAGAAGCTGATTAATGATGATTCGATAGAGATGATGTGAAGAGAGAGAGCAAAAGGGCACAAGTAATATTTCATTTCAATTCCAGAATGGAAGAGCCTAGTGATTGCATGACACGTGGGGATGAAGTGTTGGAGAAGCATGACACGTTGTGTCCTGCTATATTCACTTTGATTTCAGTTCCGAGTCACATGGTAAGGCTAGTTAGAAAGAACTTCGACGCCTTTTTCTCTGAATTCTGAATTCACTCGACACTTGTTAGGAAAACAAGGGCAGATTTCCTGGGTGGTCATGGAGATACGCACGTATGCACTCAGATTATATATGGTTAAAACATTACACATGTATATTTATTTGATTGAAGCTGATGTTATGGCCAAAAGCTTTTGTATTTCTTTTAATATTAATTGGACGTCTTTCATTCCGTTCATGCAAATGTTATTTTCTATTATTTTATCAATTGTACTGGCTCCTGCAAATCTTGAACATATAGGCTAAAAAATTCAACTGTTTATTAAAAGAGAGTTAGATGACTATAAATGTCATTAAAAGATTGTCTGTCATTTGACATGATCGAGGCTGTCTTCCACGGACTCTGCTGTTATTTGGCTGATTTTCCCCGTTGGATTGTTTCAGATTGTCAGACCTTTTATTTTGATTGAAAATCGAATCGTACTAAAATTTAATCCAAAATCCGAAAATCTTGTATCTTGAAAATCATATATCGTGCTAGAATTAAATCCAAAATCTGAAAATGGAAAATTTATGTTGTATTGGAAATTAAAAATCCAAAATAGCACTAACAATGTCAGGGCCTTCTCGTATCCGGATTGAACGATTGAATAAATGATTAGCATTAAAAAAAATGTATGAATCTTGCTGATATAATCAAAATATGTTACAACAACATCTTGGTCTTGGATATTTATACAAAGAATAATATAATTTATGTGTGTAAATTGTAAAGCTAAAAATCGAAATCACTTTTTTTCATGGCTCCAAAACTCTCCCAAGAACGTCTTGGCAGCATCCAAACTCGGATAATAAGTGGGCTCCAGAAATATCTGAGTGAGAGAGTCAGAAGACTCGGCACTCACCACAACTCGGTTGGCTTTAGCTTCCAAACTTCCCATAACCACCACCAGCAGCTGTTTATAGGCATAAAAGAACCTCTTCAACGCTGCCTCTATGGCCTGCAAACCTTGAAGTAGATGAATCTTATCAAAATCCTTTTTTTTCACAGTACAATCTCATGGCCGTCTCTTGAAGTCTGGGTCCTCCACTGGGGTCCACCTCCACTCCTAAAATGATCGGAACCTTGTGCTTCAAATCCTTGCAAAGTTTTGTCATTTCAAACAGTCCACGTGATCTGAAGCAAAACGGTTCGGATTCTTGAAGCGAATCGATCGATAATTGGTTTTTGAGTCTAAGGACATCATCAGGATCCATTAACAAGTGAATATCTTCAATTTCTGCCAGAAGTTTCCACGTTTGTTCCAACAAATAGCAATCGTTTGATGCTTTGTCGAATTCCTTGCTTTCAATTCTCTCGGCGATACGTTTAAGCAGCTGTCGAGACGTGAATATCCATGACTCGAGAATCTGATACGTCGTATAAAGAATTTGATTCTCCTGATTTTTGATGTGATTGTAAGGATTCATCTGTAAAGCATGAAGTTGGTGAGGCCTGCAAACGGCGTCGTACTCGAGGTTTGGTTTTCCGGCCAGGTTGGGTTCGCCTAAACCAAGAGTGTAGGGACAGCGTCTCATCTCCGACTCGATGGCGTAGAGGATCTTCTGAGCCATGTCTTCGGATTTCTGCCACGTGGCAAGACGAGGCAGCAAGCTGAATTCACTGGTTCTGTTAACTACAGTCGATTCTGCTCCCGGAATCTTCCAGACCTCAGTGGAGCTGCCGTCGCGAGCCAGAACACCGTTGGATGTCGTTAAGTTGAAGATCGGAGCCGTGGAATCATCCTCGCATAAGATAGCGATGAGCTGAATCTGAGTGGTGGCGAGTGACTCGAGGCGTCGCTTGAATTGGCGCCGGTTGGCGTAAGGTCGGGGATCCGAGAGAACAATGGAAACGAAGCGGAAGGTGATCTCCAAAGCTTGTAGAGCCGGTTTGAGAAGGGACTCGTCTTTCCAGTGGGGAAAATCTTTACAAGTCCATAGTTCGGTAAGCTGTGGAAGCCGTAGATATTGGTCGTAAGCGGAGCAAGCCGTTTCAGAACAAGAAATAGGTGATTTATTAGGTGCACGAAACGTGGTTGGAATTGAAAGGTGGAGTTTGTTGGAGAGCTTGGGAGATTTGCTTGGCATCTTTGCTTGACAATCTAAATCAACCATTCTCTGATGTATGAATCGTGATGATACAATAGAAAGGGCGTTAGTTTTCGTTTGACTGAGTTTTGAGTTTGATAGATGGATATATAGGGGATATATATATATATATATATATACACATACAGACGTATGAGAAGAAATGAGCGTGTTCGCTGTTTGGGATTTTTATTTTAATATAATATAATATAAAAGCGAAAAGGCGTGTGGAATCAAATGAAGTAGGAGGAATTTGAAAGTCAGGTTGGCATGGAGAAATATATTTTAATTTGTGTGGATTTTAAAATTTTAGAAAAATTAATAGGAAAATTATTGGAGTGGGCACATGAAGCTTATCCATTTCTCACCTAATAGGATGGAATGTGCGATTGGCCTTTGTTGGAATCCAAAGGGGTGGAATCGTCCAACTTGGACTTTGGTCTTCCGTTTTTGTTCATTCATTCAATTAAGTCCGCAAAGGATGCTTATCTTCTGCGAACTCGCTTCTCTTGTTCTTTTGCTCTCTGTCCAATCATATGCTGCCACATAAGCCATACACAATATATTTACAGCTGCTATATATGTCAAGAGATTTTAATTACGATTCTTCCTTCAATTTCAATGATATATTTTCCTGTGTTTGGGTTTAATAATTATATATATTTTAGATTTAAAGAATATCATCATAGATCGTGGAAATGTTCCTCCATTTGACTAGTGTTCTTCAACTCCTAGGATGCTTCCTTGTTCTCATTTCGTCAATGGTCACGGGTCAACTGGATCAGCAATGTGCCTATTCTTGTCCATAATTACATTTTTTGCCATAGTTTGTTCTTGATTGGCTTGGAAGATCAGGAAGAGGTCAGATTCAAAATCACTACTGGATTTGGCTGAAACCAATAAATTATTAATAGAGTAATCCAAAGTTTGCCATTGTTTGTTCTTCCTATAGCATTATCAACATGAATTCAAATCGATCACATCTCCTAATATCATCATTATGTTCTATTCATCTAATAATAAACTTTAATTTTAAAGTATGTTTGAGACAAGTTTTTTGTTTTTGTGTTTTTTTCTTTTTAACTAAACCGTTAATACAAATTTTATATCCTTTTTAAGGTTATTATAAAGGTAGACATTTTGCCTTCAAATTTGCTTAATTTGGAAGTGGGAAGCCCTATGTTTGCTAACTAAATATAATGGTACCGGTTATGAACTAATCATGGTAAAATTGGATGAATGTCAAACTTATCTAATAATTTTTTTTCCACCAATAATAACTTAAATTAAGTTGTAGAATACATTCAGCATATGTCAATATTAATTCTTACGTTTTATTTAGGATGTTGTGCTCAATTAGGGAATGGAAAAAATGAAATTATAATTGAGTGGGGCAACCTTTTCATCCATATTGCAATATTAACGATCCATCAAGCATGTATAGAATACCAATTCCAAATAGAATGAATTATGAATAGACAGTCGAAAGAAATAAGGAAAAATCTTAACATGGGTATTATTGGATAAGTCTCATGCTTTGTGGGCTTGTCTCATTCCACAGCAGACCTTTTTTTCAAAGGTTGGCCGAAGAAGCTTCACATTTAGGTGGACTCAATCTCCGTGTTTACCGCTTCCCAATTAACAAAATCCTAACCTTGATGATGGGTCCACGTTTCATCCACTGATTGCTCCACCGTGGGTGGGTGGCCTCCAACTCGGTAGAGCACCTTTGCCAACTAATCACACGGTCAAGCACGTGACCATAACCCAACAGTACAAGACAAGTGGCATGTTGGTCACGTGCCACTACCTACTGTCAAACTACCACGACCTGTCGGATAATATGTAGGCACATCATCTTAGAAAGGCGGTGCCAAACTAGCACTTGGATTGCCGCCAGGTGGTCTTTCTACAGTTGGGAATGATTGAATTGGCTTCCACGTCTGGTGATAGGATTGGAAAAAAATGGGGCGTGGATTGATATCGCGGGCATGGGCAGCCGACGCCCAATAATGACAAACACCAAATAGAAACAGTGAAAGGCAGCAAAAGTGTTGTGTTTAAAATCCAAAGAACAGAACCACTTATTCTAAGGTTATCTGAATTGGAACAGCAGATATAATTTATCGTTGGTTTTTCTGACTTTGAAGGGAGTCAAATTGTGGGGTTTCCTTATTTCCTATCAAGCAAGCATGTTTTGGGGCCTATGATGGGGAATTGATTCTACATGATGCCAAGGAATGGCCCATCTCTTTCAAAAAAAAAAAAAAAAGAAGAAGAAGAAGGAATGGCCCATCCTCATTGGCCGATCATCTCAATCATCTAGTAATCTTTTTCTTTTATCCAGCCGCAGATAGGGAATAGCAGGTTTTTTTTAATAAAATACCGAACCCATCCATACACAAGTCGGTAGATTTATTCGTAATATCATTAAAGACCTCATCAAAGGAATGTACAAAATCCTATCTCCTGCCGCATGCAACTTTCTACTTGCTCTGCTGGATTCTTTCATTGTCTGATCTTATCCAACAAGCTTAAGTTAAAACATTTTTAAATAGAAGGGCAAATTGCACAAACTCCGCTGAGGTTTGATAAAATTGCACAAATATTATGATGTTTGGATAACTCGTACGGGCACTACATGAGGTTTCAAAAACTCTACACAAACCTCTCCTGTCGTTAGTCAACTATTAGTCAACCACAGCTAAATCAAAATTTGGAAGAGTAAAATGGTCATTTTACAGCTATTAGATATTTTAATTAAAAATAATATTTTTAACTATTAAACTAATATTTAATATTAAAAAAAAAAAAAAAAAACCATCATCTTCTTCTACCACCATCTTCTTCTACCTCCATCATCATCATCATCATCCCCCTCATCTCCATCTTCTACATCTATGAAAATCATCAAATCATTCATCATCATCAAACCAATCAAATCAATTATCATCATCAAACACCCAAATCAAATACAAATATATAAAATAAAAAAAAATTAAAAATATTAAACAAAAATAATTAAAAAAAAAAAAAATTGGTCTCCATGGGAGACCAGATCTGGTCTCACTAGAGACGACGCCGTCTCCAACGATGGAGACAGTCGTCTCTAGTGATGGAGACGGAATCTCCATCGCTGGAGTAATCTCCAGCGATGGAGAGTCTGGACAACGATGGAGACACCTTTCCACCGCTGGAGTAATCTCCAACGATGGAGATTCCGTCTCCATCGAATCTCCATCGCTGGAGATGCCGTCGTCTCCAGCGATGGAGACTGTCGGTCTCCATGGGAGACCATATGGAGAGACCAGATATGGTCTCCCATGGAGGCCAGTATTTAAAAAAAAAAAAAAAATTGTTTTTTATGTTTTATTTTTAAATTAAATTAAAAAATATATAATATATTAATTTTAAATTTATTGAAGGGTATTTTAGTCTTTTTATATTTTTAACCATTGACTAAGAGGATTTAACCGTCATTGACCAACGACAGGGGAGGTTGGTGCAGAGTTTTTGAAATCTCGGGTAGTGTTCATGCGAGTTACCCAAATATCATCATATTTGTGCAATTTCACCAAATCTCAAGGTAGGTTTGTGCAAGTTGCCCTAAATAGAATAATGAATTTACTTTACACTTTTATTTGATTGAGATATTTGGTTGCGCATAAAAAATTCCGTAATTAATGTCATCATCGGTGTTGCTAATTATTATTATAAATAAAAAACAGTCTTTATCACTAATTGCTAGCTAGGATAATAAAGAAGGGGATAAATTATGATCTTTGGACAAACTGATTAACCTCCCTTGTTGTAACATGATGTTGCATACTTGCATTAATGGATAGACATAGCAAGAAAGCGATGCCACCATTTGCCCCCCTTATAGCAAGTCAGAGCAATTAAAATATACATAACGTGGGGATTCAGGCACATAACAGGCCGCCCTTATCTGCAATTTGGGTGTTGTAACATGTTGATCAGTAGAAGAGTCAGGAACCAAAACCACTAGCTTGCGAAATGCTATAAAAGTTGGTAATAATGTAAAACCAAGGCTCGCACAAATAACAAGAAACGAATTCGTGGGCGTACCTTTTGTGCTCTGATGTCATGGCATGTAAAAATTATTTTGTTACATTCAGCCGTCGACAACCATGCATATTCAACAAGTATAATACCCCTGCTAACGATACCCTAGACATATTTTAAGATTATGTTTATGTTGACATTCACTCGTAGTGATCTATCAAAACAGTCAGAATTAATTTTTAATAAAATAAAATTAACCACTTAAAACTTATAGTAATGGAGGGTCTGTCTCTCAATCACAGGTTGCAGTCACAATTCATATACTACCATCATTTACTTAAAATAATCTTAAGGGGAGAGGCTGTTTAGGGGTTTTTTCTTTTTTATAATTAATTTGAATCATGTAATTTTACTTTTTCTTCCATATATTTATAAAAAATCCTTTCCACTGATGTGGAACTAGCTAGCAAACATGCCATGCCGTTTTTTACTTGTACCACTAGACGCATCGTTTGATTGGTTGCAATTTGCACACTTTGGTTTGTTCTTATGTTTAACTGTTAACTTTTTTTTTTTGTTTAGTTCAGGCCTTGTGGATCACATAAACAAACAGGTTTGTTTTGTTTGTTGTCACAAAGTAATAAACTAACAGGTTTGGTTTGTTTTGCTTAGTATATATAGATTCATGGTGATTCGAATTCCTCGTGTTATTAGCGGTTCTGACAATTTGAAGTTGGGTGTTGTACTTAGATAATTCATTAGAGATTAGACTATACATAGTCGGACTCAGATCAACATTAATTCATTTTACCTGCATAACTTGCTAGAAAAATTCATTATAAGAAAAACAAGTAACAATCAAGATCAAAATTCCGGAGACTCTCCAAGTTATAAAGAATTTGCAACAGACAAAAATAAATAAATAAATAAACAAATCAAATGCATTTGTGTTGAGGGCCTTGAGATCCGTAATAACTACAGTGTCCTTAAGACCAATTTACTGTTCATTCTCTGAGCAGCTCAGTGTTTGTCTCTCAGAATATAACATCACCAACTAGATATTGTCTGACGAACTAAATTATTTCTGAATCTCTATCACTCTAGAATTCTATAACTAGGAATAGTGTTTGAAAGAAAATAAATTGAAAACAAAAATGAATTCTCAATTTTTTTTTCCACAACTAGAAAGGATATCAATATATAGTTTCCATATGAACGATTACAAAACTGATTTTAAATCAATTATTAAACCAATAACAGTTACGTTTGAAAATTCAAATTCTCATTTAACACAAATGCTTACCATTTGAATATTCAATTTCGTAATTCATGACAATTAAAACTGTAATTCAATTCTACAGTTAATACTTCCAGTTAAAATTTAAAAAATTAAATCTATAATTTAATTTGCAGTTTTTTTTTTTCGAATTCAATAGCTACATTCATGGTACTTAATCCATCAATTATATTTTGAAATTAAATCTTTAATTTGATTTCCATTCCTTCAAGTACTATTTTTTCCATGAATCCATTTTGATCCATCTCAATCAATATTTCTAACCCAACAAAAAATGGGTCCTCAAAATGAGTGTTTATCCCATTTTTCCAACAATCCTTGACATGAATGAAATTGACAGAGGAGACAAAAGTTATAACTCAAAGAACGCTTTTAACTTGGTGATAGAGTTCAACGGTCAGATTCTGCATAGAATAGGTAAGTTTTAGCCTTTGAACCTTTCCTTATGAAAAAATATTTTTTTTTACTGGCCGATCAGTAGACGTGATGTATTTGAACTGTTCTACCGTTTGTGTAAACGATTATATACCTCACACAGAAATCTTTCCTAACACAATTCAGTTCTCACTGTTATGTTCGTTTTGGCCATGAACATCTCTCTGATTCTGCAAGAGTTTCCAAAGAATTAAGCCCCGTAATTCTCATTAAAAGCGGCCCCACTTCTCTCTCATATAGGTGATCTCTTAATTTAAAGTAACCTGCATTACTCCGCTCAGATTCCCGACATATAAGGATCATTAAAAGCATAACTTATCTTAACTCCTACGGGCATCACTATTTTATAATAGGAATGGACATGAGGATAATCTCTAATGGATAGGAAGATATCCTCTATAGTGATACAACCAAGTCTTTACAATTAGGTTGTTCCATTAAATCTATATCTTAGGATCTCCAGTCATATAGATTGAGTTTCTTTTATAATGACTTATTATTTCATAGGCTTTAGTCTTATTCCTCTTGATAATTTTTCAACTAACTCTCTATTTAAACTTTTGATTAGCAGATCCGCAATGTTATCCCTTGACTTTACATAATCAACAGAGATAACCCAAATTGAGAGTAGTTGTCTCTTTGTATTATGTTTATGATGTATATGTCTAGATTTACCATTATACATATTGATCTAAGTCATTCCTATTGCAAACTTGCTATCATAGTGGATGCAAATTACAGGAATTGGCTTTGCTTACATTGGAATATCCTCTAGAAAATGTTGTAACCATTCAGCCTCTTCAAATTCCATACTTATCCACATAGGCTTCGATGAATATTAATTTTTTCCATTAAATTTCTTCATATCAAACCTCATAAGGTTTGAAAACTTTCACATAATAATCATAGATTGGAATAGTGCTCGTAGTCCGTGAATAATGCACCAGGTAAGTTTCTAGGAAAGAGAGATCGGTCACAATGGACACATTTAAATATCAAGTTTTTCCTAATCAGAATATTTCCTAGACATGCACTTTCACATTACCACACTTATTTCCAGCAATGAATTCATATTTCATTGTGGATTTGACTATACATGCTTGTTTAGAGGATTTTCATAATTCCTTGGCTACATTTTTAGACATGTACACATTGTACAAAGTATCGGCCAAACCATTTATAATATAATTCCTAAAAAGGGAATCTGAATGGTTTCATGCATTAATGGCACTACTAACTTGAATGTCTATCTCACTATTTTTTTCTTCTTTAGGAGCATCTTTCATTATGAACCTTGGAAGGTTTAGAGTGGTCAAACAACATTTTTGGCTGTCACCTCTTGAAATTCAAACCACTAAATTTCTCCAATCTAATCCAATTTTAACCTACATTAAACATAATATAATATAATTTTAATCTAATCTCAAATTCTATCAAATATAAGATAATAATTTTTTAGTCCAATTTAATCCCATAAATCTCAATTCTTTTCAATCGCATTCTCATTTTCAATCATAATCTTGCATGTCAAATGAGGCCTTAATGTCTAGAGCTTCCTTGAAGGAAGAAAACAATTAGGGTGGGCTAATGGATGGTCGTTGGCTTACACCATCAGAAAGCCTAAGTCAGTAATAGCGTTTAAGTAAATTATTAATCTCTAATCTAAGCCTAATACTAACTTCTTACGTTTTTAAAAAATGACAAACCTTTTTTTTTTTTTTTGGAAGGATGACAAACCATTTTTATACCTGTTTAATTAAGATTATATCGTTCTTGAGACACCTATCAAGGATCTTTGACGCCAATTGAGAGTCATCGATAGTTGGGTGTGTGTATGTGTTGATTTGACGTTCTCCAACATCTCATCTGAGTTGTTACAAATCTACTTGGTTTCGAACTACAGGTAGAGGCTTGCCTACTAGGTTTTTGATCCTAGGTCCTTTATGGGCCAATTTTCACATCCTCTAGTTCTTATTTGGTTGGGCCTATTGGGCATTAATTAGGCATGAGCCGTATCTTCCACAGAAGGTAATGTTGAAAATGGATAAACAAATTAGTTACCATTCAACAAGAGCATATACAAAAAAAAGCTATATTTCTCCCGTCGGGAAAAACACTTCTCATCAAGCTCACACAATTTACAACTTTTTTGCCTATGTTTGTCCATATAAGTAAAAGGAAAAAGTTCATTTTAGTTTTTGAAGTTTTGGGAAATATCAAATTTTTAAATATGTTTTGGAAACAGATATTTTGATTTCTAACTTTTTCAAAACTCTTCAAAATAATTCAAACCGTTAGTTAATTGACAGTCAAACCAAACAAAAAAATTAAAAGACTCAATTACCCTCATCGCCTAAAATGATCGTTTTGTCCCTAATAAAATCAAAATATTACATATTATTTATCTAATAAAAGGTTGACACATGGACATGATTATTTTTTTAAGGGGAAAATCCAAAAGGCCCTCTAAAAACGAAAATAACCTCAATGTACCCCATAATTTGAAAATATTAGCCAAAACATCCCTTACCGTCTCCCAAAAACAGTTTTCATCTAGATTGTTAATGGTTTTGTAACAAAAATAATAAAATATCAAAATACCCTTACAATATTAAAAAATTAAAAAATAAAAAACAAACAATTAATCAATTACCACACTACCCTTTGATAACCAAAATTAAAAAAATTAAATGAATAATAAAATTGAAATAAAAATTATTATTAAATAAAAATTAAATATAAAAAAAAAAATCATCAGATCTATATCATTTATCTTTAGATGAACAGTAAAGATTAACTTCAAAAATTTTAAAAATTAAAAAAATTAAATTTCAAAAAAATGTCATCAGAAAAAAAAAAATAAATTAACAAAATAAAAGTTAAAATTAAATAATTTTTTAAAATTAATCTTCGTTGTCCATCTCAAGATGAATGGTGGAGATTAATTTAAAAATTAATAAATTAAATGTAAATAATAAATTAATTAATTAAATTAAAATTAAATTTAAAAATTTTGTCAAATCTCCACATTTGAAATTAAAAAAAAAAAAAAAAAAAAAAAAAAAAAAAAAAAAACCCAAAACACATGCAAGAAGGTACATACACATCCCACAAACATACATATCCTAGATAAAAAAACCAAGAACATACATACAACATCCAACAAACCCAATTCCTAGCCTTACAACAACCAAAACCAGATTAAAAGACAACAACTCACAATAACCAAAACTCATAATCTTCATTATCATATTTCGTCTTATTATATCAAAACCTAGATTTCATCAATTACATTAAACCCAAATTTTAGATGCCTGTGGATCTACCTTCGCACCGCCACATCACTCTATGACGACAGCATACAGCCCGTCGTTCCTCACTATTCTCTCCATCTTCTCCACGAACAGTGTCCACAAGATCTGATCCATCTCCACATAGTCGCACCACTCAACTCCTCGATGCCACAACACATAACCCGTCGTTCCTCACCGTCTTCTTATGATCTCCGATGCGACGTCATTTCTCCTCCGAATGATCTTCTATTTTTCCGCTTCCATTGTTGACTGGTCACCAGCGGCATAAGGAAAGAAAGAGAACCGGCTGAGATAGAGTGATAGAGAGAGAGAGAGAGAGAGATGGTGAGTGACCAACAAAAAAGAGAGAGGGTGAGTAATCGCGTGAGAGAAAGAGACTAAGATGGAGTGAGAGAGAGAGAGAAAGAGAGAGAGAGAGTGAGTGAGTGATAGAGAGCAAGAAAGAGGTGAGAGAGTGTTTGTGTTTTTTCCTTTTATTTCTTTTCGTTTTTTAAATTAAAAAATTACAAATTATATTCCAACTATTATGGAATAACATATCCAATTACCTTTTTACCCTTAACATTAACAGATCTGTCACTTTATTAACCGTTTTATTATTCTAATTGACGGTCGGGTCTTTTTTACTAATATTTTCAAAACCAATGATGGTTTGACATTATTTCCATTCTTAGGGGGTAAATTGATAATAACCCTAAAATAATTATTGTTTTCTTTTAAATTAAACAATAATTAAAAAAAAAAAAAAAAAACAAAAATTGGAAGAGGTATATCTTTCTCTCACTTCTCAATTTCTCTTTCTCTCTTTCACATATATCTCTCTCACTCCTTCATCTCACTTTCTCTCACCGTTTGGCACCCCTTCCATCGCTGTTGACGAGCCCAACAACCACCGTCGAAAACCCCTAAATTGCCATAACCTCCATCTTTTTCTTTCTCTCTCACCTTCTTCAATTTTTTTATTTTTTATTTTTTTTATTAATGTTGTCGGTCGAACCCAGAACCTCAATCGAACCTAGATGAAGGTCAACTAGGTTCGTCGAACTTGATAGCTACACTGTTTTATTTTTTTATTTTTTAAATAGTTTTGATTTTTTTTTTTTTTGATAAATTGTTGGTTCTTAGTGTTGTTGATGATTTCTTTATTGAGGGAGATGATGATGTTGATGATGTTGTGACGTCATTGATGATGTTAATGATGTTGTGACATTGTTGATGATGTTGAAAACTATGGGAGATGATGTTGATGAACTGGGCTGGAACTAGCTTAATATGTTGAAGATGGTAGAGGTCCACTTGATTGATGAACTAGGTTGGAACGTTGAAGATAGTGAAGATCCACCATATTGGTTCTCTACTGTCCATTTATGATGGATGGATGAAGATCCAACATTTCCAATTTTTTTTAGTTTTTTAATAAAATTAATTTTAAGTGTATAATAAATTATTTAAATTAATTTTTTAAACTTTTTTTAATGTTTAAAATTCTAATCATCCACGTGTCATGATATTAGCATTTCATATGAAAAAACCATTTTACCCTTTCTGTCTAAACAATCTGTTACTGTTGACCATCAATTAACTGACGGTTTGGACTATTTTGAAGAGTTTTTGAAAATTTAAGAACAAAAAGAGTTATTTTTAAAATACATTTAAAAAACTAATATTTTTCAAAATCTCAAAGACTAAATGAAGTTTCCCCATCACAAGCTTTAGTCTAATCAAAGGCAACAATGTTGCACTTAGAGTAACAAAAGCAATTTTATTTCTAATGCAATAAAATAGATATGCTAGAAAAAAAAAAAAAAAAAAAAAAGTCCACAAGCTAAATTTATATATAAATCAACAACAACAGATATTAAATGCTTATTTCCTGCTAGTGAGCTGTTTCCAACTTATTCTAAATTTCTAATTGATGCTAGTTGTATATTCAAGCGGTCTCACGTATTCTAACTAAGCTTGGCAAAATGGACAGTATCTTTAGACCCGATCCGTATCTTCAATAATGTGGTTCAGGTATGGACCGGAACCTCCATTTTATAGACTCTTAAAGGAACTGGGTCTGAAAAAACCCGCAAGTTACGAGTAGGATATGGGTCTATATGCGGGTTTTTATCAGACCAGTAAAATACCCACTCTTTATAAACCTCATACCTGTTTCATTTTAGGAACAAAAAAACCCTCAACTCTCTTAACCCTCTCTCTCTCCAATCTTCTCCTCCATTGCGAGCCGTCTCCGCCGTTCCTCCTCGACTACGATCAATCGTCGCCGTGGATAGAAGATACGGAGAAATGTGTGCCTCTATGTTTTATTGTATGCAAATAATGTTGAAATGGAAATTCAGAGGGATTGGAGAAGTGTTATATGGTTTTCTTTCAATTTATTTGGAAATTGGTTTTTGGTATTATTTTGTATGTGTTTTGGGTGGTAGTTGGATACTTTTGTGCATATGTTGGGAGCTTGTTGGTTTAACTTAATGTTTATTGTACTATATTATGATATAGTATAAGTTTTAATTGGATATGAGCTTCATTTCGAGGTATAAAAGTAGTTATAAATTTGTTTATATTATGTATATTATTTATAATCATTAATTTAATTTTTTATTTTTCACTTAATTTATTCTATTAGGTGGCGTTTTAGAAGAAGAAATATATCATAAATAAGATAAAGAAGAGCCATCATCATCTTGATTTTATTTTTTATATTTATATTTATATTTTATTTTTGTTATTTTTGAATGTAAATTAAGGATAAATATTAACTTTTAATGTTATTTGTTGTTTAATTTTGGTTATGACATGTTTTTTGTAAAATTTGACATGAATGATTATGGAATGAATTATGTGATGCAAAATTAGTTTAATTTGATTTAGGAAAAAAAAAATTGTTTTAATTCTTTTTTTTTTTTTTTTTACAAAATTAGGTTAGAATTTTGGATCATTAAATTTATTAGTCTATAAATAATTTATTGGAAAATCTCAGGAAAAAATTTTTGAAAAAAAATAGGTTGACCCGATTTAATCGGGTTGACCCTGGTCAAAATTGGATCAGATTATTGACCCGGTTCTGATCCGGTCAAATCCAGGTCAGATGCGGGTTTGAACAGATACGTAAAATATGCGGGTCGGACCTGGAACCATACCCTCCAATTAATTTGAAGGTATGGGTAGGGTCTAGACCCTAAAAAAAAAAAAAGAGAGTTCAATGCGGGTTTGGACTTGGTGCAGGTCCAGACCCGCATTTTGCCAACCTTTCTAACAGGACCCTGACCCTGCACCGCAGCCAGAACCTGCAAAAAATGTTGTTCCTTTTGTGTGTGTCTAATGACATCAGGCCTCTATATTATCTCGACCCAAACAAAAAATTCACTTTTAAAAGCCCAATAGTAGAGCTAATTAAGCCCATCATCTGTAAACTAATCTGAGCCATTGGATCCCGAACCACAAACGATCACTAAACGACACAATCTTGGTCTGGGAGTAGACACCTATATAAATGTGGCAGTCGCATCATATTTGGTTAGTTTGCCTCCGTTGGCGTTGTTACTTTCTCTTGCAAACAGTCTCTCTGAAAAGAGTAACAGAGGTTAAAGAGACGGCCCTGCTTTGCTGTCCGCCTTGACAAAGCGTTGCTTCGTCTTGGCCCTCGATTTTGGGCTTCCATCTGTTTATATCTGTATATTCTGTATTTAAATTGAAAAAAGAATCATCATCATCATGGTGGGTAAACAGACAAAGGAAGATAAGAAGTTAGCGTACAACGCGAAGCTGTGCCAGCTTCTGGATGAGTATAGCCAGATCCTGATAGTGGCTGCCGACAACGTGGGATCGAATCAGCTACAGAATATTCGCAAGGGTCTACGAGGAGACTCAATTGTGCTGATGGGGAAGAACACTATGATGAAACGATCCATCAGAGTCCACGCTGATAAGACTGGCAACAGCGCCATCCTCAATCTCATCCCTCTACTCCAGGGTAATGTTGGCTTGATCTTCACTAAAGGTGATTTGAAGGAAGTCAGAGAAGAGGTTGCCAAGTACAAGGTACTGAGCTTATATCTCTTTACCATTTTTATACTTATTAGTTTTTATCCAACTTTCTAGAACAGAAGGGTGTTTGGTGTAGGTGGAGGAATTGCATGTATACTGATGGATTCTAAAAGGGAAAAAACAAATCAGTTTTTAACTTCTTTATTGTGTCGGAGGTCCAACCAATTTAGCCTGAACTCACATGTCTCACATCTCTTTGTTCTTTAGTTAGTCTCCAACCTTGCATTAGTTGCTAGTTTTGTAACGTTTTTTGTTTGCCTTTTGTAAATTTTTGTTCAAAGATATAGCTAAATTTGTTCCATACCCTTTATTTGGTTTTGCTCGGTTGTTGAAATATAGGATAACAAGTGTTCATTTATGTCATTTTGTAGTCGTTTATTGTGTGAAATCGTTACGAATAGAAGACTAAAAAGTAGAGCAATTTATCCTTGTTGGTAGCTTCATCAGTGGTTTAAATACAGTCTTACCATTTGAACAGGTGGGAGCTCCCGCTCGTGTTGGCTTAATTGCTCCAATTGATGTGGTTGTTCCTCCTGGCAACACTGGGCTTGATCCATCGCAGACCTCTTTCTTCCAGGTATGTGATATCCGTATATTCTTTTATTGTTTTCACATTTTTTTTCCTCTTTTGTGCAGTTTTGCTGATATCTTATAGTTTCAATTTTATAATGATGCAGGTGCTGAACATCCCTACCAAGATTAACAAGGGTACTGTTGAAATTATCACCCCCGTGGAGCTTATTAAGAAGGGTGACAAAGTGGGATCTTCTGAGGCTGCATTGCTTTCAAAGCTTGGGATTAGGCCCTTCTCTTATGGTCTTGTCGTCCAGTCTGTGTACGACAGTGGTTCTGTCTTCAGCCCGGAGGTGCTTGATCTGACAGAAGATGACCTTGTGGAGAAGTTTGCTTCTGGTGTCTCAATGGTTACCTCTTTGGCACTTGCCATCTCATACCCGACTGTGGCAGCTGCACCCCACATGTTCATCAATGCCTACAAGAATGTTCTTGCTGTTGCCGTTGCAACCGAGTATTCCTTCCCTCAGGCCGACAAGGTTAAAGAGTTCCTCAAGGTCTAGATTCCCCACATACATCTCCTCTTGACTTCTTGTTTGTGTTGTTTTTGCTATTTGTGCATAAATTGTTTAAAATGTATAATTGTAGGATCCTAGCAAGTTTGCTGTAGCAGTTGCCCCCGCTACTGCTGCCAGTGCTGCCCCTGCTGCTGCTGCTGCTGCCAAGGAAGAAGAGAAGAAGGAAGAGCCTGCAGAAGAGTCTGATGAGGATATGGGCTTCAGTTTGTTCGATTAAGTTCACCTGGAGATGCTATGATAAATTTAGGATGATGATTTCTATTGTTATGTTTTTGGGTTGTTTGCTTTAGCTTTGTTTCATGTCTAGGGTCTTTGAGGGTTTATAAGTTTAATATAATAATGCGTTGTTTAGGGGTCTAATATCGTTATTTGTTTTGGATAACAGTTGGTTTAGAAGAATAAAAGTATGTTGGTAAATGAGTTTTCGCTCGTATTATATTTTGTTCGGCACGAGTATTATTTATTGTTTAGTTTAGCAAGTTGGGTAGTGTTTTCTATGATACGCTCTGGGAAGAAATTACTCAATTGATGAAAACCTTTAGGCCGACGATTGTTTGCTAAATGCTTAAATCTGGAATTTCGTGTAGTGAATATATTGAATTTCGCTCGAAAATTTAATGAGTTTGTGCGTATTTATACCAATTTTCTTTGTTTTCTCATTAAAAAACTACGTTGCAAATGATTTGTAATTTACAATTAAAATCATTTTCTATAACGCGTATGATAGTATGAGTAAGTAAAAATTGAATCATCTGTGTTTCTCATACAGTATACACACTAAATTGTTTGGTTACCTCAATAACATGCATGTTTTATTTATGTTTTTATTATTTTTATTTAATTGTAAGGTATTATTACTAATACCAATATGTGGGGAGCTAACAAAGGAGGTATGTATGATTGTAAAATTTACTGCTATAACATAAGAGATATCTATAGTTACAGTATATTATGTGTGGTTAAATAACTTACTCCAATAACATTAAAGATAATTACAATTAGATGTTTATTAGACCTGTAATGTATTATTAAAAACTTAACATCCATAAAGCAAAAGATTTCAATCATAATAATGATAAAAAAATAAGTGAACGGGCGTGTAAAATTTATTGTAATTAAATTAACAAATTCGAAAATCTATGCAATAAATTAGAAAAATACAGCTCTTAAAAGATTTGAAGTGCATTAACCATGAATATTGATTTTCTTTTGATATTGGAATTGGATTGAGAGTATGTACAAGTAATTTTCAGAAATGTGCCCAAACACACGAGGTGTTTGGCTCTAGAGAAACAAAGCGGTACCGTTTAAATAGGGCAGAAGTTAGAGGTTGATTGTTGAGCATAGCAGGCACAGGCGCACACACGGCGTTTTAGATCATCAGACAAGACAACCAACCAACTCTCCCGCCATCTTAAACACCGCACCGCTTTGAGAATGGCTTCCCCTTACAGAGATCGGACGGCTGAGTTCCGATCTCTGTCTGAAACGTTGAAGAAGATCGGAGGAATCAGCTCCGTCGATGGCCCCCCTACTTCATCTAAATCAGCGCTCCCTGTATCGTCTAGATCTGAATTCAACAAGAAGGCTTCACTTATCGGGTTGGGCATCCACGAAACCTCCCAAAAAATTGCCAGACTCGCCAAATGTAAGCCCACCTACTCACTCTCCGTGCTACTTTTATTATTATATTTAAAAGATTTATGTTTCCACATCGGGTGATGCAGTGGCGAAAAGGTCTTCGATGTTTGATGATCCCATTGTGGAAATACAAGAGTTGACTGCTTTGATCAAGGACGACATTACGGCTATGAATGTTGCTCTTTCTGATTTGCAAACCCTTCAAAACTTAGAGCTTGCCGATGCAAATTATTCTGAGGATAGAGCTGTGCATTCCACAACCGTTTGTGATGACTTGAAGAGTAAGCTTATGGGCGCTACCAAACAGCTTCAAGACGTCTTGACTACCAGAACCGAGGTTAGGTTTTCCCTTACTACTATTATAATTGTTTCTTCCTCTCTTGCTTGTTTTTTTATGGTTTCTTCCTTGCTTGCAGAATATCAAGGCTCACGAGAACAGGAAACAGATATTTTCAGCCAATGCATTGAGAGATAGCCCCTTTAAACAGCAACCGAAAACGGTGACTGAGCCTCCTCCATGGTCCAATTCATCCGGCACTTCACAACAATCTGCGTCAGTATTTACTTAAATATCTCAATCACCTCCTCTCGTATGGCGTATGAATCATATGAAATTGTTAATGTGCTCATTGTTGCATGCTTAATTATCTAACCTTGGTGTTACTATTTTACAGGTCTTAATTTACGTTTAAAATTTTATTACTATGTCCTTTGTGCTCTACTTTTAACAGCGTTGAATGCTACAGATTGACTGTTGATGGACCATAAGAATTTGTGTATTCAAATAACAGTCGCTGTATTATGAATCTAATAATTCTTTGTATTATACTATTATTAGCATACAGCATTGCTAAGAAAGCACAAGGCTCCGCTTTTATACTCTTCTTGCTAATGTTTATTTATTTTCATATAGTAGCCATTCTGAGGACCTTGCATGTCGAGGTTGAGAATTAGTTTATTCGCATGGAAAGACTCTCAAACACCTCAAGCAGTAATTCATTTTTTAGTATAATGATACTTTTCTAAACCTTCATATACAGCATACACAAAGATTGTAGGGTTCAACGGAGACTTCAGTTTCAAACTTGAATTCGCTAAGCGGTTTCGGAAATTTCTAATTATCAAATATATATATATATATATATATATATATACATACAGCATACACAATAAAAAACTACCATTTCTCTTCTTAAAATAATTGCATAGTGAGATGGCCTTAGGTCTAGGTCCTGCTCTGAAGGAAATTATAATTAGACTAGATTGCATACTTTTGTGTTGGTAAATCCATTTGTATCTGAAGTTTTCTTGAAAAACAGTCCCGGTCGCCAGAATTTCATAATTCATAGCAGCCCTTTGCTGATATTCTTACCAATGAATGTTTATAATTTAATTCGTAGTAGAATGGTGGCCTTTTCTTTTTTGTTATTCTTGTTTCACTCATCTCTCGTGTTTATCTTTGTGATCAGATTGCCATCAGGTGGAGCTCAAGTTGGCAACCAACTGAGGTGTGTTTTATGTCATTTGGCATGCATGATTAAGTTTGAGGTTTTTGCTGTTTCTATAAATATTATTTTCTGTTGATTGATTATTTTGTTGGCTTAAATGGGCCAATATCTTCAAGTCACAACTTTTAGTTTTTGGCCTTATATGCGCATGCTTGGAGAATTATTAATTGGATCATGATGGTCAAATGTATGTATGTATGAGCATGATGGTCAAGCTTCTTCTCATGAATAGCCTCTTCCTGACTTCTTTTAGTTCTGAACCTGACGGTCAAGCTTTTTCTCCTGAATGGCCTCTTCCTGACTTCTTTTAGTTCTTCACTTCTCCAATTTATTGTTGCTTAACAATTACATACATACACAGAGCAGCAGCAGTGTATGTTTAACATGATGGTCAAGCTTCTTCTCCTGAATGGCCTCTTCCTGACTTCTTTTAGTTCTTCACTTCTCCAATTTATTGTTGCTTAACAAAACTTGCAATTCTAATAGAAAATGAATTTTATAAAATGGAAATTGTCACTAGCCAGGCAATTGAATTCATAGAGGAATTAAGATGACGATGGAGGAAATCAACAGAAAAAAAAAATATATATATATCTAATGAAGAAGCTAAAATGGCAAATGTTTTTATAAAAGTTGTATAATCTTGCTGAGGTTTCTCCTTTTTCTCAGTCTCTTTTGTTGGACCTAGTCTCTGGAAATGACACTGGGATCTCTTTCCA
The DNA here is from genome assembly GCA_021234005.1 of Nephelium lappaceum. Lineage (NCBI taxonomy): Eukaryota > Viridiplantae > Streptophyta > Magnoliopsida > Sapindales > Sapindaceae > Nephelium > Nephelium lappaceum. Next base: position 26,628,969 of record CM037999.1, on the reverse strand, counting down.
TTTCTAGATGGATTTTACTGCTATGTAACAGCTTATATTGAATCTTGCCTGAACAGACGAAGATCAGCTGTGGAAAACACCCCCTCACCCCATATGGACATGGCAATGTTACAGCAAGTAGTCCCACGGCAAGAGAATTACTCGCAAAGTCGGGCAGTTGCTCTTCACAATGTTGAATCAACAATTACAGAACTTGGTGGGATCTTTACACATTTGGCCACAATGGTTACACAGCAAGGGGAACTAGCTATTAGGTGACCTTACTTTGCTTATATATATATATGTACGTATATATTTATAATGTTTGGATCTTAGATGTGGAAATTATTATCTTCATAAATTCATTCCAGTTGAAAGAAGCTTACAATATGTATTTCAATATGATCTTCTCATTACATGCTACTTGTTATATTGTATTAAAATTTTGAAGTTTTTAGTGTTGAATCCATTTGGCTAATGTGAGCAGGATCGATGATAACATGGATGAGTCATTGGCTAATGTCGAAGGTGCACGCAGTGCTCTGTTGAGGCATCTTAACCAAATTTCATCAAATAGATGGCTTTTGATCAAGATATTTGCTGTCATAATATTTTTTCTGATTGTCTTTATATTTTTTGTTGCTTGATTATGAATACCAGGCCTGCAAAAAATCTGTTGCTACATGGTGTATACGAGCTTTTCAATGGTCATTATAGCTGGTCAAACGTAGGTTGTGATGGTGGCTGTAGTAAACTTCTTCATTCTGTAAATTCAATCATCATCCCCATTTTTTATTTTTAATTTTGGATATATCTTAGAAGAAGTTTAGGTTTCTAGATGTGACTATTATAGAAGCATATTTACTTGAATACCTTTATGGATCGCCGGTTTATTGGAGGCAATTTTTATACATTAAGTGGTTGAATTAGTAGTTGTTATGCTGTCTGTAAGACTAAATGATTGAATTGTACAATGTATTGATATATGTGGGTGTTGATTTTTTCTTCTGTTAATGTGTTTTCCTTAGATTGTCTCTTTATATAAATAGGTAAAATTGGATATATACAATAATGATGGTATGCATTGAATTATTGGAGGCGGCTTAAAGCAATGAATTGCGGGCGGTGTGAATTCTAGCTGTTTAATTTTGGCAGAGTATGGTGACTGAGCTATCATTGATTTTTATTTGTTAACAAAGTCTTATGTCAATCCCTGGCATCCCTGTGTAGATAGTAATATTTTCTGGGCACTTCTGTGTACATAGTGATATCTTGCTTAGGAGAGGCAAGGCTACTCAACAATAAGATAAACACAAAGCTGGATATAAAGGTTAAAGTAGGAGAAAAAGTGAAGGACCGACTTTTTTTGTTCCCTTTGCAATCTCAAATTTGCATTATGGCTAGCAAGATAAGAACAATGCTCCCTTAGGTTCCTTCTTACGAAAATCTGTTTACAGTTTTAAAAACAGGAGTTTGATATTTGAAGTCATTCAATTTCCATGAGAGGTGGGAAAAGCTAATTGGAAGGACTTGCTGAATCTTCCACTTGGCTAGGCCTAGTTCTGCAATATTAGTTGAAAAAGTTGCACTCCATCATCTACCTATTTAGCATTGTAGAGCTGCAAAAATAAAAAGCTGCATTTGGTGAAAGAAGATGTTGATAGTGGACATGTGTCATGTCGATGACTGCGTCTGGTCTGGGAGGAATAATGGATTTCTTACGATTTCCTCCATCATTTTGATGGTCTGTGCCTGTTCTCTTTTCTGTAGGCTCATCAAATTTGATGTAACCTTTCATTAATTTTTGTTGCAACATTATTTAGGCACATCTAAATTTTGCTGCTAATATTGCAATAGTACAGGTAGCAGATTAGATTATATGATCACGACAAGAAAACATATCTTCAATGATATGGGCGATTTGCGAATATAAGATTACAATTTTCGTCTTTCGACTTAAAAACTCTTTAAAACAAAATGTTTTGGTTGCGACCACTCATTTCTAAAGTTGCTGCTAATGCACCATTGTCCTTTTTGGGAACCTCACCCTCTGAGTCCGACTACTTTTGTCTTGAATTTTGGATTTCGTGTTGCTATGTAAAAGTGTAAATAGTATTTACATACAATCCAAAGCAAATAATCATGGTCTTTGACATTATGCATGTATATGTATATTTATATATATATAATTTTAAAGAGGATTTTTATAATTAAGTATACCTGATTTTAAAAAGTAAGAGTTAATTAATTAAATTCTTTTATTGTATTTGAATTAAATAAGAGATAGAATTTATTTTAAGAGAGAAAATATAATAGATAGATTTGATTAATTAGTTGTTACTTTTTAAAATCAGATATATCTGATTATAAAAACCCTCTAATCATCGGACCCCATAAAAATCAATTATATTCTTGGTATAGCATGCTATTGCTAGCAGTGATTAAAGCTGGCCGATGCTCCATTATATTCCTCCGCAATATTTTTCTCCCTGTATTTTTCCAAAATGATGTATGATAATGCTCTATGTCCTACATATACAATTATTACGATGGATATATATATATATATATATATATATATGAAAAAATTGTCATGACATAACACATAAGTACAGTTAATATGATTTGTGTTCCACTTGCTCTAGATATCAAAGCAACCTGAAAAATAAGAAATCATGGGGACTAAAACTGATTGATGAGGGTAGAAACAGATTGAGTTGGGTCTAGAAAGCCACCTAAAATAGCAAAGAAAAGCTTGCTTCGCCGATCAGCATTGTATATTTGTATGTAAATACATATTAGATAAGATAAACAAAATACATTCATAATTTGTCATATCCATTAGTGGTAGTACACCAAATATTTCGAGCAATACTGTTTCACTCGCGTTACTTTCCTTCTCATCATCATCGTCATCATTGTTACAAACTATGAGAATGTGAAAAACCTCCACTATTTAAATTGTCATAGCTAGCATTATTTTTAACTTTTTCTTACGCAGCTAACTCATTGCTTTAATTATTACGCCTCCCACCAAACTAATCACCTCACTCCTTATTAAAAAAATAAATTAATTAAACTTGTAAAGTTGATTACTTTTTCGTTTCATTGGCCGAGCCAATTGATGAATTGAAATGGACATTTTGTAATTCAATGAACAATTAATATACATTGTGGAGCCATACATATTTAGCATGAATTATCGACAGTCAAGAGTCAGAGATTAAAGGAGACAGAGAGCATATGATATATATTAAAGAAAAAAAAAAGAAGGTTTACAAAGAGAAGTGATGTGTGGGAGAAGGGAATAGGCCCCTCCACCCACTGACTAAACATGTTTATTTTGATAATTACGAGGGAATAGACGTTAATGACGCTATCTAAGCAGATAGAATCACATAAAAGTGATGAGATGCAACCCCAGCACCGCACTTTTTTTATTTTTTACTTTTTTATTTTTGACCAGTAAAGAGGATAGTAGTTCACCAAATTCATGGCAGATTGGTCGCTTTCATCCAACTCTACATAAAAAGCATGTTTGATATACGAGCAAAGATTTTACATCCTATATCACTCAAATTTAAATTACTTTTATAAAAAGATTAATATAAATACAAGATTAACAGAGAATTTTTACTCTTAATATATATGTGCTATTTATCTTTATGAAATAAATCAATGTTTACAATTCATTATTATTTATTAACCAACATTATATATTTAATGCAATCGGACCAATTATAAAATGTATTTGATCCATTTGTGACATGTGGATGAACATGCATGGAAAGTTATTTATAAATAAACAGACCGTTTTAGTTCTAATTGTTTGTATATCTGGACATTCTACAAACTGAGTTTATAATAGATGTAACGTTTAGATTGATGGAATAACATGTTTTCATTCTTTAGGTTAGAGATTTTACTTGGGTTTAAAATATTAACTATTAATGTATGACAATACATCAATCATATATGTGAAAACATTTACATAAAGAGTACTATCCCAAGTCATGTGGAGTAACATAACGGTTATTATGATAGCGATCTTAATATGGAGAGAGTGAAAGATAATAGTAGACGATTAACTGATTTGATCAATGAATGAGATATATTATTAGTTGATACCTCAATAGGTTGATGCGCTCATTTTTTCGATATGAAGGAAAGACACACTCAAAAGAATTCTATTAACTTGTCTGGTGTATATATTTTCCACTTTACAATCACATGGGTTTATAACCATGAATCAACGATCACTGTATTCTAATGGTCATCATAATAGTTATATTGTGGTAATTTGCATTACTCAAGGAACGAAACTGAAATGTACTCAAATGCAATTGACAATATTTTATTTCCTTCATTATAGATATAAAAGCAGAAAAATTAGCTACAAATAATATAATTGGTCAAAGACACTTTGATAATTTATTTAATTACTTTAGTCATATTTATAAAATTGAAATTATTTATTCACATATTTTGGAGTTCGATCATATTTTTATAGTGATGTAAATTATAATTAAGGATGTAAATTGTAAGAAATTGAGGAAAGAAATTTGTGATACGTACTTTGTATTTAAGAAAACCAAATTAAATATTGTCCTAAGATCTTCTACTGAACTTACTAGGTAAATAATTGTTAAATTAATTATTAGGAGCGGTTTCTTCCTACTCTTTGAATATCTTTTTATTAAGAAAAAAGGAAGAAATAAGAGACCTAATGATAGTTGGCTTTTTTGTGTGAAGATTGCACGATCCCATATCAAACTAAAAACTAAATAGTGATAAAAATATCAATCTGAATTTTATTTTTTATTTTTTATTTTATTTTTGAATATGTAGTCAAATTGTTTGTTTTTTAAACATAAAATTATCTGAAAATAAATAATTTGATATTTATAACTTTTTACTATTTTTTGTTATGATTTTTATATAATATGGTGCAAATAACTAAAAACAAATAATTTAACAAAATTTAAACTATTTTTTACGTAAATATGGATAATATTTTATTCATAAATTAATATATAGTTAATAAAAGTGATGTAGACATGATTTTTATATTATTTAAGAAGTAAAATGAACACTTAACAATGGTGTTGAAATATTAATGACAAAGCATAACCTTCAAGTTATTTTGTATAAGAAAAAGACTAGGGCAATTAACTTTTGTTTATTATAAATATTAGGTTATAATAAAATTAAAAAATATGATCTCTGAGAGGAAGATTTGGAAAGAAATATTTTAAATATAATTTAGTGATTTGGAATTAATTAAAAAGTCAAAATTTCTCTCTCTTATATATTTTTTTGTTGTTGTTTCATTTTGATAAATTTATGTTGTTTGACCATTTAAGGAAACAAACAAACACATCATAAGAATTCCACTTTAGATTTGTTAAGTGGTGAAGAACAAAAATATAAACAACTCCTAAGTCTTTAAATTTGTTGCTAAAGTGTACACTATAAAATAAGGTCTTTGATTAAAAAAATAATAAAAGAAAAATTTTAGTTATTGAGATTTTAGTATAATTTCTGCAAGTAGATCTTAGATCTTAGATCTTTTGGAAGTAAATATTTTATAAGTAGAGTCTTTTTTAAAAAAAAAATATTGATTGTTTGGTTGTCAATTAAAAGAAACTCTTTTAGATTATAAATTTATCAAAAATGACAAAATGATTTTAAGAGTATAATGATATTAATAGGGTTATATTAGATATTTTTCTTTAAAAAAAAAAAAAAAAGCTGAAAGATATCCATTTAGAAAAACTCAAAATTTGAGCTTTTCCAAGTATACATACTCCAGTTTTTTTAATTGCCCAAAAACTCTACTCGAATAACAAACAAACGATACAAAAAAAAAATCAAAAAGAGTTTTAAGGATTAAAAAATATTTTTGATAAATAAATAAGTCATACCAAATGTTAAAAAGAAATAGTTTCAAGGACTATCTTTGAGATTCTCTAGGTTATACATGAATCTAACTCTTCATAAGATTCTCGTCCCTCTATGTTTTTAAAATCCAATTCCATAATCCTTTGAGACTTCCATATATGTTTATGTGCGGTTTCATTGTGATAAAATTTTCACTCTACCCCCGTTTTACTCCTTCAATGCCCTCCCATACTTGTTCAAATATTTTCTCATATATAAAACTGTATACAGTTGCCAAATCTTTAAAAAAGAATGTTAAGTAAATTTGGATTTTAACGGTGATTTAACAACAAGATATTATATTGTACAATGTTAATGTATATAATTATATAATATGATTTAGAGAATCTGGGCCTTTGCTTTGATATATTATTATGCATTATAGTAAAATTAAAGAAAAATGAATTCTTCTTTACTTGTCCCATCTATGACTGTCTGACTTGTTAGTGCTTGAAGCATCTTTCAAATGGACGATTACATTTACGTGCCGGTGCATACCTATAGTTTCCTTCAATTAACACATCACCTTTTAATATAAATGGTTGAAGGTATTTTCATCTACTAAAGTGTTAGGAATGTTTAATTCCCATCAATCGTATTTTAAAAATTGTGAGTGTAGTTTTCTCTTTTATCAGGAAAATAATTGTTATTCCTCTATGTGAATAAATATACATAAAGTACAAATAATGTATGATATTTGTATATTCCGAGATAACTCTCTTGGCAATTCATTGTTAGGTTTCCAAAAAAAAAAAAATTGTTCCTTCAATTGCAACAAAGTTTGATTCTTAAGAGCATCTCCAATACTTTCATAAATTGTGAAAAAAATACTTATAGCATAGGATGAATAGACCTTTAGTAAAAATAAACTCCTTCAATGCATTTATTACTTATCAATGTCAAGATGAGATAATAATAATAATAATAATAAAAAGATATTATCAACCTGATTATCTATTTTTAGATGGTATGTTAAACAATAATATCAGTAAATTAATAATTATTTAATTTTAATTTTTAAATCTAATTAAAAGTAAAGAAAAAAGGGCAAATTGCACAAACCCCCCTGAGGTTTGATGAAATTGCACAAATATTACGATGTTTGGGTAACTCGCATGGGTACTACCTGAGGTTTCGAAAACTCTACACAAACCTCCCCTATCGTCAATCAACGACGGTTAAATTCTTATGGTCAACGGTTAAAAATATAAAAAGACTAAAATACCCTTCAATAAATTTAAAATTAATATATTATATATATTTTTATTTAATTTAAAAATAAAACATTAAATTTTTTTTTTTAAAAAAAAAAGTCTCCATGGGAGACCAATTTGGTCTCCCATGGAGGCCGACCGTCTTCATCACTGGAGATGATCGCCTCCAGTGATGGAGATGGTCTACATCGCTGGTCGACCAGCGATGGGCGACTCCATCGCTGGTCGGCAATAGAGATCTCCATCGCTGGTCTCTCGACCAGCGAATGGAGATCTCCATCGCTGGTGTCTCCAGCGATGGAGACGTCCATCGCTGGAGATTACTCCAGCGATGGAGTACTCGATCTCCATCGCTGGAGTAATCTCCAGTGATGGAGACGTCCATCGCTGGTCTCCAGCGATAGAGATCTCCATCGCTGGTCGACCAGTGATGGAGACCATCTCCATCGCTGGAGATTACTCCAGCGATGGAGATGTCGTCTCCATCGTTGGAGGCGGCCGTCTCCATTGCTGGAGACGCCGCCGTCTCCAGTGATGGAGACGATCGGCCTCCATGGGAGACCAGATCGGTCTCCCATGGAGATTTTTTTTTTCTTTTTTTAATTTTTTTTTATGTTTTATTTTTAAATTAAATAAAAAATATATATAATATATTAATTTTAAATTTATTGAAGGGTATTTTAGTCTTTTTATATTTTTAACCGTTGACCATAGGGATTTAATCGTCGTTGACTGACGATAGGGGAGGTTTGTGTAGAGTTTTTAAAACCTCAGGTAGTGTCCGTGCGAGTTACCCAAACATCGTAATATTTGTGCAATTTCGTCAAATCTCAGGGGAGGTTTGTGCAATTTGCCCAAGAAAAAAAATAGAAATATTAAATGGAAAATATGAAAGTATTAAATAAAAATACATAAAACATTAAATGAAAATATATAGAACCATTGAAGAACAATTTTTCAATTTGGTTGTCCATTAAATGATATATATATTATAGGAAGTAAATCCCTTGATATTGATAACATGATATATATATATATATATTTAAAACATAATCCATATGAGAGTATTGAAAATTTTCTAAATTTGGTTTAATTAGAAAGTAGTTGGATTTTCTTTATATTAGAGATAAATCCTACCAAAATGGGAGCTAATTACCTTTTATTTTAGGTTTAACGCGTGAATGTTTGACTTCATTTGAAATTGTAAATGGTATGTAAAACTTTAATGGCAAATTTATATCAATACCCTACTCAGATTTTCCTGGTTGCTATTTACTATTTTCAGGATAACAACATTATGACATACAACTGTCATAATCTAAAATCTTATCAATCATCCTTTATCTATTTATTGTTGCTATTATTATCATCAATTTTATAATGAATCAATATAATATATAAATATATATTTAATTGTTGTAACTGTCTTTTAAATTCATGGAACTTTCAATCCTAAATTATATAATTTACCGACGGACACACCATGTAACGCTGGAGCTGGCATTAATAGTCCGAGAAGAATTTTAACATTATTTTACTTGAGATAAGATATGTATCTTGAACTGTACAATTGTACATACACACATTAATCTTCGTAATATAATAGACAGACAGACAGTGACAGACACAGAAACTAGACAGAGAGAGAACACATCATAAAAATTGGATATAAAGTAGAGCGTGATGGATCATGGAAGAAGCTAAAGATCTCTGCAACTGTTAACAGAAATCACAGGCACAAGAGTAAAACATAACCAAAACCAAAACCAAAACCAGACTTTCTTCTTTTTTATACACTATTCCTGCAGCCAAAAAAAAGCAGCTCCTATATCGTAGCTCTCAGTCTCTCGCAACTCAGGTGTTCCTTCTTTTGTTCTTGTCAGATCTTGTGTTTTGGTCTTCCTCCCTTGTTCTATAGACAAACACTTTATTGTATCTTGGATTTTTATGATATGAGTTAAAGAGGTCATTTGGATACAGGGAAGAGTCTTGCTTGATTTCTGAAAGGTCATTTAAGGCACTGCCCATTCTTGGAATTGTTGGTGGTGAGGAGAGGAGAGGGGAGGACCCTTTAATGATCGCTGAAAATAAACTGTACAAGCCTAAAGGAGTGGCCATATGTTCTCATTTCTCCAAAAGTTGATTACTCTTTCTCTGCAAGGATTACTTGTACAAGCAAACTTATTTGCTACTTGTCACATATTTATCAACCCAAGAAAAATATAACAACACTCGCTTCCCCCATCACAACCACCAATCCTTCATAAATCACACTCACACTCCTCTCAACACGAGCTTTGCTAATCTCTTCTTCTTCTTTTTTTTTTTAAAAGTGTTTTGTCTGTTGAATATCTGTTCTTGGTTTGGTTTAAATTTTATGTAATATATATATATATATATATATACGTGTTACACAGATCCGTAGCAAATGTTGTCACAGAAACAAGCGGAGGAAGCAATGGTGTCAAGCTTTAATGATACAGAACAGGAAGAGAAGGAGGAGGATAGCAAGGCAGGTCACTCCACGTTTGGCCTCAAAAGCCTTCTTTGGCATGGTGGTTCTGTATATGATGCCTGGTTTAGCTGTGCCTCTAATCAGGTATATATATATCTCATAATCTGAAAACGTTGTCTCCTTTGGACTGCTGTTAACTGTATGCGGGTGGGTTTACAGGTTGCACAGGTTCTGTTGACTCTGCCATACTCCTTCTCTCAAATGGGTATGCTATCAGGCGTTATATTGCAGATCTTCTATGGAATTCTTGGTAGCTGGACTGCTTATCTTATCAGTGTTCTCTATGTTGAATACCGACGGAGAAAGGAGAAAGAGAATGTCTGCTTCAAGAATCATGTCATCCAAGTTGGTTTTTCAACTATAAATTTTGTATCTTTAACCAAAACTGTTTGAATCAATCAACTAATTTCCAATTACTCTATTAGTGGTTTGAAGTGCTAGATGGTCTGTTGGGTCCATTCTGGAAAGCTCTTGGATTGGCCTTCAACTGTACCTTTCTCCTCTTTGGATCTGTCATCCAGCTTATAGCTTGTGCAAGGTCTCTAACTTGCTTAAATTTTATTAGAAAATATAACATGGGTTGTGTTTTATCTACTAACTAGGATGATTGATTATTACATTGCATACAGCAATATATACTACATAAATGACAAGTTAGACAAGAGGACATGGACTTATATATTTGGAGCATGTTGTGCCACCACTGTGTTCATACCTTCATTTCACAACTACAGAATTTGGTCATTTCTTGGCCTTGGTATGACCACCTATACTGCCTGGTATCTCACCATAGCTGCCCTTGTTCATGGACAGGTGTGATATTTCCTTTATTTTGATCCAACGTTTGCCCTGCTTTTTTGCTGTATTCTTTGCTTATAGGCCGTTGGATTTCTTTCAGGCTGAAGGTGCGACTCACTCGGGCCCGACTAGCTTGGTTTTGTACTTCACAGGTGCCACCAACATACTTTACACTTTTGGTGGGCATGCTGTTACTGTGTAAGTCAACAAAGTTACCTTATTCTTTTTTGAAAAGGGAACAAAAGTTTCAAAAGAGAAAATATAATGTTTCGCAAGCTAGATTTCACTAGCAGCTTTTGGGGCCTCCTTTATTAGTCTAGTCTATCTTAAGATTTACATTCAGAATTTTTCAAACAAATTGCATAGGCTGATGATATGTACGTATGCAGAGCGAAGGTTCTCTACATGTATGTATAATACCAAAAATTACAACTTGTTTGAATGATTTAATCTTTGCAACTTCAGTGGGTCCTTCACGTATTTAGCTGAACATTTCCCCTCTTTTTTAGAGGGTCTGGGGACCAATTATGTTTAGTAATTATAAAGTGGTATATACATTGAGTGTCACTGAATTGTTCATGAATTTAATGTTACAGAGAAATTATGCATGCAATGTGGAAGCCTCAGAAATTCAAGTACATATATCTTATTGCAACCCTTTACGTGTTCACTCTAACTATTCCATCTGCTGTTGCTGTTTACTGGGCCTTTGGTGACCAACTCCTCACCCATTCAAATGCCTTCTCATTGCTTCCACACAGTGGATGGCGTGATGCTGCTGTCATCCTAATGCTAATCCACCAGGTTTCGTCACAGTACTACTCTATTTTCTAATTGCATATAAGCCTAATTATGCAAGAGAATTGGCCTGACTAATAATTTGCATTATTGACATGCAGTTTATAACATTTGGTTTCGCATGTACTCCATTATATTTCGTGTGGGAGAAAGTGGTGGGAATGCACGACACAAAGAGCATATGTATGAGGGCACTTACCCGCTTGCCTGTGGTGATCCCCATATGGTTCTTGGCCATTATATTCCCTTTCTTTGGTCCCATTAACTCAGCTGTGGGGTCGCTTTTGGTCAGCTTCACGGTCTACATCATTCCTGCTTTAGCCCACATGCTCACATATAGATCAGCCTCTGCTCGTAAGGTAAATGGTCCTGTCTTTCCACCGTGTAGCTTAATTATCTACCTAATTTACGTACCATACACCTGGTTCTGTCTAATGTCACAATGGAGTCGTTAGTGGTTTATTTTCAACCCTGTTTTTCTGGCCATCACTATAATAGCCAAAGTAATATGACACAGTATGCTGGTTAAAGTGGTTGATATGTTACCAAAGCAAAGTTGTAATAGAAGTTTGATACCAAAATATTTGTGAAATGCTTGAATTTTAATTGATGCACTCTCTAGAAAATCTAGTTGATCTATAAATATGAATAGGGTTCCTGCCTTATAGTGTAACTTGGAGGTGAATTTCACTACAGTTCTAGGCCCACTATAGATACAAATTCATGAACCAAAGATGAGGTTGGTGGTATCTCCCTGTCAGTCAGTTATTTACTGTTTAATTTTCAATCTTATGATCTTGTATATAGTACTGCCCACATCTTAAAAATCGCTGGCAGGCCCTATCTTGTTTCTTACAAATAAGAGATTAGCATTTCTGTCTCACATTACTGTTTTATTCCCTAAAAGCATAATAATCAGTAATTCAAAAAGTTCTGTTCGACTCTTTGTTTAGCATTTTAAAGCATAATAATCAGTAATTTTCAATCTCATGGTCTTGTATATAGTACTGCCCACATCTTAAAAATCGCTGGCAGGCCCTATCTTGTTTCTTACAAATAAAAGATCAACATTTCTGTCTCACATTACTGTTTTATTCCCTAAAAGCATAATAATCAGTAATTCAAAAAATTCTGTTCGACTCTTTGGTTAGCATTTTAAAGGTTATTATACCATTTCTGTTAGCAAAAGAAAAGTGTTATTACTTCTGAAGACAGTATTACGACTTACAAATATGTAATTACGCAATTATGATTTGTCTTCATAGCATGACATGCTTATAACTAGTTTTTCCAACATTTATATGTGTATCTTTTCATGGGTGATTGTTGTGTGAGCAGAATGCAGAAGAAAAACTTCCATTTTTCCTGCCTAGTTGGACAGCCATGTATGTGGTGAACACATTTGTAGTAGTATGGGTATTTGTGGTTGGGTTCGGGTTAGGAGGGTGGGCTAGCATGACCAACTTCATCAAGCAAGTTGACACATTTGGACTGTTTGCTAAGTGTTACCAGTGCCCACCACCACCCTCGGCCTCAGCAGCAGCACTTCACTGAGTCTCTAAATCACCCCACATTTAACATTCTCTTTATTGTATCGTACATAGGGAGGCACCAGCAATTCCCCTATCCCATCTATATGTGGTGTGCTGTATTAAGGCATTAAGCCCTCTTTTTTGTTCAGTTGTTCAAACTTCAGCATTAATGTAAGTGGTAGATGATTCTGAATGGATTGGTGATATTCTCTTTGGCATGCGCCTATATTATAAATATAATAAGTTTTATATGCCTGTTTATTGATTGATTCTAAGAAAGTCTAGTGCTAACTGTTCCTCACGGGTGTTTGCACGGTGGGTTGCTCTGCAATCTGCATGTGAATTAACACGAGTCCAAAACATAAAATTACGATTAATATTTCAGATTGAACAACTCCCTTTGAGAGATTCGAGCCACATTCACATGAATCCTGAAAAAATTCTATTGCATTATCTCGTAGCGCCTTAGTCACTTTCAGTATGGCATATGATATATTGTAATTACACCATCCAATAATATCATACTCATACGTGATGCTTATGCTATTTGTTATATCATTATAGACTAATAAACTTCATCCGGCGCGAACCCATTCTGTTTATTTTTCATTTAATGTAATTTCTTTTAAATTTTTGGCAGAATATTTGTTAAATAAGTTCAACTTACAATGTATATTTTAAGCTACAAAATCCAAATCTTTTTACAACACAAATCCTTTATTTATTTGTATATATTTTTATTCAATGCCTTCACATGGTAACTTTTTTGCACTCTATAAATATATCAAGATAAGTTGCATATCAGAATTAATATAGTATATATACAAAAATGAATCTAAATCCATTCAAATACAAGAATAAAATGAGAAGTTGAGCTGCTGAGCTTTGCTGAGTTGAGTTCTTGTATCGGTGCTTGAGAGCTACTTGGCAGAAAACATAACAATCTGGGTTCAATTTTGTTTGTTTAGAAAATGGAGAAGGAAAAGAAGTTTTGTGAAAGATGAAATTTTTTAGGTGTAGACATCTCACACCTACACTTTGTAGGCTCCCTAAACTTTAAATTAACTGTAATAGTTAAAAATAAAAATTATAAAAGTACTTTTTGAAAAAAAAATCCACAAAAGCACTTTTTCAGTACTGATAAGAAAATCCATTAGAAGGATTTGGTTGCATACATAGGTTGGTATGTATCCCTTGGATAGCGACACTGCTCCAAAGCCGTCTAAGTTTCTAAATAAATATTCTGTCTCTCATCCTTCGCTACTTAAAAGGGTGGGATGCAGAGTTCCTTCACCTTGACACTTTAGTTTGATGTCAAATAGATGGTGTTGTTCATGTATGCTCCTGTAGCTCACTCCGGACCCTTTTAGCTTCGTGGGACAAGGTAGATCTTCTATTTTCTAGTTACTTTTGTTTCCGGTGGCTTGTTTACAAGCCAATATTTTCAAAAATATGTAAACTGTTTAACTAATTATTTTCTAAGCCATATCGAGCTTGAGCTCACTGCTATCTCTCGATTCAAAGTGTCTTCTGATGCTTCACATCACACAACAAAATAAAAAAGCCTATTTATAAATTTGTAAACTTGTCACAAAGGAAATACCTCAATTTAGATTAGCAAGCAAACCAACTTGACCACCAAGTAATCCCAACCGGAATCCCAAAATCTTATGTGTCCCAAGGTTCTAGATAACTTCACTCCCGTGTTTCCACGTACCCTAGACATAAAACTGCATGTAATACTTGTATTCATTGATCGATCTGTATTCATTGATAAATATAGATATATTCGATATAATTTTTTGATATCATTGATGTCATTGGATTCTTCTTAAGTAGGTCTTTCTACCGTATCTTATTTGTTTCAAATGGACACCAATACACCCACTTTCAAATTAATTGAGACTTGTTTGAATTTTTTAGAAATAAAGTTAAATATCAACACTATCCACATTTTAATATGACAATGTGCATTTTTGCATGTTGGAACTAGTCTGTAAACAAAATTTGGAAAAAATGCCTCTTTATTTGTTTACTTTTGAGAGTCTCTAAGATATGTAAAATATGAGGGAAAAAGAAACGCATCAAAATCAACTAATATATATATATATATATATATATATCTCTTTCTATTACTTGCAACTTTAAATCAGCCAAGTATGCAATATGACACAATTACAACGGACTAGTAACCTTAATAAATAAGCTTAGAAGGAAGAGCGAATGAAAGAAGAAAGCAAACACACTAAGTATGGCTGTAAAATCCAATGAAAAGGTTTGAAAGCATGAAATCTTGTATGCTAGACCATAGGAACCTCACAAATTGAACAAACTAGAGCTAAGCCTATCAATTGAAGTCAAATTCATTTTTGCAACGTAATGCAAAATCCAATTGTTTAATTGATCAACTAAATAAACTGACTCTATTCGATAACAAACGAGATGTGTCTTTTCTAGCTTCCGGAGGATAGGATGACAGCAACATACAAATTGACATTTAGATTTAAATTATTCAATCACATAACTTAAGAGTATCAAATGCTACTCCTTTTCTACAACTTTCCATCCCAAAAAGTAATGTATAGTTAGTAGCGAAATGCTCATTACATACTTAAATGAAAATACAAAGCCACCTCACTTTGTATTTCCCGATTAATTATGAACAGAAGCTATAAGGTTGGGAAACATAAATTCACGCAGGTTTCAATTTATTTTCCTTGTCAAACATAAGTAGTGCTGCATTTTAACATTGAAAAAATGCAAACACAAAATGACAACCATAAATAATTTGAATTAGGATCCTCTCCCATATATTCAATTCCATCCATTAACATTGTAATAAAGATGGAAAAAATTAAGAAAAGCAGCATGATATGATATACACGAACGGTAATTGGAGGCAGCCAGCTATTTCCATCTATTCCCTAACCACACTGCTACGCACCACTATTCAACATTTTACCATAAGTATCACCAATTACCGATTGCCACGTGGCACAAATGCAAGGGTTGATTTTCCTCTCCTGTCCTGTGTCTCGTGGCCCATTTTGCCTCTGTTTGGAGAGTTGATCAGTCTCTTGGTGTTGTGTCTCCAATGGCACGCCCTAAAAAGGTGATGCCTTGCCCTTGTCTCAACTTCTCTCTTTCAATTTGCCTGTTGATGTTTTGTCTCACTCTGTATTATAATGGCAGAAGAAAAACTCACGAACCGACGCAGCGCTTGACGCCATGAGGCCCTACGGCTTCCCCGATAATGTCATCCTCAGACACCTTAAACAACTCTTGCAGGTGTGTTTTTGTTCCTGTTTTTGGTTTTCAACCATATTTCGCAGACTAAAAATGTTCGATAGGTATATGGTGATGATAACTGGTTCTTCATTGAAGAGAATGCTTACGAAGTCCTGCTCGATACCATTCTTGAACAAGTGGAGCAAGACCAACACCAGCACCAGGTAATGTATAAAACATTACCTTTACTTGTTTTTTTTTCTCGGTTGTGCTTTTCGCTTTACATCTCTTTTACTTTTTTTAATATCACTTTGGTGTTTAATAGTAAGAGCATTAGCTCTGGATTTCATTTAAGCTTTTAGCACTGATTCTGTTATAGGTTTTCATTTCGCCTTCGTTTACTTATTAATTTGTCACTTCAACAGGGTGATACTGATATGTGTGCTGGACCGTCAGGGCAAGTTCTTGCACTTGCTCATGCTGACACACACACGAGAGAGGGTCTGCAGGCAGCATCTCAGTTCAATGGAGGTTCTGCACTTCTCTACCAAAACTGATAAATGATTTCCATTCTTTATCATAGCTTGCTGTCATGATTGTCTTTTCCTTTGCTTGCTTTTTATCCATATGTGTCACTTCCATCAAGGCTATTATTTTTTTGGGACAAGAACCCTGAATGCATCTTCTAATTACTTCATTGAACATGACAATAACGCATTATGTGTAGCAAATGAAGTAGAATTGCATTGTATAATCTCTGTGAATTTCATTTTTGTTAGATGGTGGCAGTGGTTGTCTGTTACCAAGTGGAGAAGGCAGTGACTCTAATCAGATCAACTTGGAGCCAAACACAACAGCCAATGGCATTGATCTTATTGAGAACACCAACTGCTCTCCTTTGGAAGCCACTCGCTCCCCACAGGTGACAGACGGTGTTAAAATCCGGAGGAGGCGTAGACCTTATCATGGTTGGATCGATAGTGATGAGGACGGTGATGTGGAACTTGTAGAGCTAGAGCCAATGCCGTTGCCACCGGAGTTAGCTAGGTTGCTTCGAGAAGCAACAAGTGCAAGACAAGGTGGGATATGAGGGTTTAGCCATTTTCTTCTCTGACGATACTTGGTGTAAATACATGATACTTGGTGCAAATACCTTGGCTCTTTGTAGGAAATATATTGTGGGCAGCAACTTTGCAATGATAATAGACAAGCCATTAGAATTTTATTAGTTTAAAAGAAATTAAAGTGGTATCTGATTATGATAAAGCTTCAACTTGCTTTGTTCTCTAATTCATATTTTATGTACCTTGCATGTGATATGCGTCCCTGTTTAGTTTGAAATGGTTAAATAATTATTATATGGATGAGTACTTTTGTGGAAATTTACATGTGTGTATTCTTATGTAATGAATTTTATGAGCTGGTGGTGATGTAGGTTGAGGCATGGTGGCTGATCAGTGTTCATGATGCTGTTAACTTGGCATTAAACAACTGTTGATTTAATTGTAGCAGCACTCCTCTGGTTCTTATACTGTGTCTCACTTTGGTTGATAAATGAGCTGGTTAAATATGAAACAATCAATTCTATAATTCCAGCAGTGATGGTAGTTCTAAGTTTTTAACCTTTAGTTCTACCAATAAGGATAGTTTACAGGATTGAATAATTCGATTTTTAAATTAATTCTTTAATATATATCTATCTCTTAAAGAGAAAGACACCATTGTGTAGTTCTTGCATTTCCACAATTTGATGCAGAGACTGTAGCCTGTGCTTTGAAAACCAGGGAGGGTCTTAAACTCAGCATTACAATCAAATGGAGGCTGTGACATTGCATATCTGACTTATAAATCTAATCAATGACTTTTCCATTTCTTTTTGAAGCTTGGTGTCACAAACTGTTCAAGAAAAATAACATGCCTCCATTCCATGGTCCTCTTCTCCCTTTGCTTGCTACTTTGTTTTTGCAATCATCTAAGCTACTTGGATTTTCCCTTGGTAAATCGGACAAGACACCGGAGCCTTAAAGCCTTTCAATTTCTTCTAGCTTAAACTGACTTAATATAATTTTAGCAATGATGCATTGTATATTTGTTGTAACTAAAGTAGATTTGTGTTAATTTTCCATGTGAAATTTATTTCATTTCATATTTATGCTCTTTGATTATGATCTAATTGTCATTATGTCATACTAGGTGTCTTGTAATGAGTAGAGCAGTGCATATATCAGTTTGGCACTAAATTTGGTCGAGGTTCGAATGAATTCATTGTTGCTTATATATTCATCTTTTAATCCTATACCATGCATTTAATTTAGTCAAATAAGTATCATTCTTAAATTTAAATACATGATAAAAGAAATCTAAAATCTGCTCTCCAACTTCATGAACTAAAAATATTTGTAGGGTATGAAGAATAATTCATATATATATATATATATATATTTGATGGTTGGAATAGGTCTAAAAATTAGTTAAGACCAAACGGAGTTTGACTTTATGGGAACAGCTTTCTAACAGGAGAAATCAACCTACATATAGGTGAGGAGGAAGATCTACACAAAGTCAGGGGACAATCCACATATTTTTATATGATGGAAGAGAAGTTGTCTTGAATGAGAGTTGAACCAAGGCCTTAGGAGGAACAAAGATAGTTACTTTATTAACTACGCCACGCGCAACTCTCGAAAAATAATGCATTTGTACCAAGAGATATGTTATTTTTGAATGGTAACAACCTTTTATTGATTCATGTCTCCAATGATCATAGATTGAATAAAATATAACATTCATCAACCCACAATTTATCATTGATTTAAATAATATATACAAGTTATTTTCAATTTAACTCATTATATTAACGAAAATTGAAATTACAAAAGCCGTCAGATGGCATGGTTTCGTTTGGCACGCGGGATTGGAATGGATTGGATTGGAATAGAATGGATTGGATTGGAATGAAAAATCACTGTCTCATGTTTGGTAGAACTTGAGATTAGATTAAAAATGTCCTATATTGCGTTTGGTGTAGGTTGAGATTGGATTATAATAAATCAATTTAAATACTTTATTATATACTTAAAATTAATTTGAAAATTAATTTTATAAAAAAATCTTTAAAAAAAAAAGAGAAAAAATATTTTATTAATTTAAATACAAGGATTAATTTTAAATAGTTAAATATAGGTTGGGTTTGGATTGGAATAAAATTAATTTAAATATATTATTATATAACCTAGCTTCTATTACACATAAAGTTAATAATGTTTTAAATAAAATAAATCCTATAAATTGTTTTTCTAGAAAGTTATATTGATTTTTTTTAGAATTATATTATTTTAAGTAAATAAATATTAATTTTAGAATAACCCTTATTTAAATAATAACATTATTTCCAAATTTTTGTTTGCATATAATAAAATTAATTTGACAAAGTTCATGAGGAGAAAATTAAATATATAACAGTGGGTACACCAATAACTGAACCATTAAGATAATATATTTAAATAGAAGCTTGCTAGAATTGATTCATAATTAAGATAGTTCAACTACAATATAGTTTAACAGTTAAATATCACAATAACATAACAGTATTAAAGTGGACTTTGATACACAACATACAAAATCAAAAAATGATGACATATGATCAAGAGAATTCCATTGAGTACCTATAATTAGTTATAAACAAAAAGATGTCATCAATGTCCACCAAACCTTGTTAAGCATTTCCAAAGTTAATATTTAACAAGTCATGAGATGTTCATCAATCATGAAATCCACCATAAAGTAGTTCACCAATAAACTTGATCTTATCATCCACATCGCGTAGTGACTTAAAACCTTCTGCTAGTGCTGACTTGTCCATAAAAATTGTCATTAGACGTATTCGATCAGAGAAAGGAAGTTTCATTGCCTCTAAATCATTAGCTATTGCCTCATCTCGTTTGACCTTCTTTTTTGCTAAAATGTCCATATATTGGGCAATATCTTGATTTGATTTCTCCATCACCTGCTTAAACACAACACTAAATTGTTCGAGGGTTCCAACAAGCGGATCTGAGGATCTCTCCCTCTTCCTCTGCAATAATCTACATTAAGTTTGAGTTGCACTTTGATCAATAGACACCTCATTTGCTGACATTGAAGAGTAGTTTTCATGTCTCTCTAACTTCTTATCAAAGTTAACTTCATCTAGATGTTCTGTTGCAATTTCGTCTGGTGTTTCTACTGATTTTCCTGTAGCACGATCCTTTCCAAAAATAATAGAAAGTCTCTCATAAAATAATAAGTTTAGTAGGCATGTAGGTGGAAAAATGCTAACTAGTTGAGTTGTAGATGAAGAACAATGGGGCCGGTGGAAGAAACAGATGAAAAATAAATGGCGTTGGTAGAGATATAGATGAGAAATAAATGAGGAGAGAGAGAGAAACTCAATCCCATTGAATCCAATCCCATTGAATGACATGGGGAAGCATGAGATTGAAGATTCCCAAGAGAGTGGGATTCAAGTGAGAATGAGATTTGGATTCCAATCCCAACTTGGTCACGCCAAATATAAGTTTTGAGACTTTGGGATATTATCAATTACAATCCCATCTCAAATCTCATGCACCAAACACTATCTTAAGGAATCTGATTCAAGCGGGTCCACTTTGAAAATTTATAACACGGAATCTTGAATAAGGGAACATCTCCTTGTTTTAAAATTTGATTGACCAATAGGACCTAGTATCGAAACCCAATATATCTCTATTATTTTCCTTATATTGGAGTGACAATAAAAACATCCCTTAATATTCTTGATGTTTTCAGATATTTCTGCGGATAAATTTAGATTTTTAAAATCGATGTATAATTTTTTTCTATTGGATTAATCTAAATCCCTCCAAATGAACACCCAAAGAAGAACGAACAAGTAAGTATCATTTAAACCCCAAACTATGTGTACACATGTCGGTTTCCTATTGGTCATTCCGGGTTCGCTTTTGAATATGAAAAAGGTCAATTTAAAAATAAAAAATCATTAGGCGGGTATTTAACCACCAAATAAAAAATAATAATAATAAACTGGATAACTTGAAGATGGTTGTGGTCGGTACCACCAAGATAAGAGTCTGATAAAAATCTACACATTCTCTACCAAAACCTTAAAAAACCTCCAAATCTGGCAATGACACCACCTACCTAACTCATCACTCTCTTTCTTCCTTCAATATGAATTTCCCCACTACTTTTCGCGGCAACTCCACTCTGCTTTCACACCCTACTTGCTCTTCTCATCTTCGTCTCCGACCTTTTTTAGCTACTTTGCATGTAACATGCCCTCTAACATTTCCTCAAACCACAACTTTCCCAGTTTCAAGGTAACAACTTTTCTGCCTCTTTTTCTACGTTTGTTTTCCTAATGTTTCTTATTATAGTGTTGAATATAGATTTTGCAGGAAGAGGAGAGAGATTGTTTGTAGAGTAACTGAGGCACAGACTGATCAACCAGATGGTAATAATGATAAGGTGATTCTTCTTTGCTTCGTCTAATATGTTTTTTTTTTCGGTTTTGATTTTTGTGATGTATAATTGTACATTTTGCTTAATTGTGCTCAACTTCCGTTGTATGGTTGGATTATGAGTTATGAGTATATAATTTGATATTCAATCCAAGTTCTTTGAATGTTGGATTCTTGCTTTACTTGGGTTCAATGGACTTCAATTGTTTTTTCATGATTACTGCTTTGTCAAACAAACTAGATTTGGTTTAATTTAGATGTGCAACCAAACACTAACATGGTTTCAGTTTTTTATGCTTCAAAATGTTGGAGCAAAACGCTTTAATATTCGTCATAAGGTATTTTATTCACAATGTGATAAAAGATACACAAACACTAATGGATTTTTAAAAAACAACTTATGGAATATTTGAACGTATCAATTAATTGCCTGTCTTTGGTTCTATACACATAGTGTCTTTGTTATCAACATTTTGTGGTTCTCTGATTGATTTTGAAGCTTATCTATATACCTGTATCTAGGAAAACAATGTTCATGAAAATGGAGGTCAAATTTCCAATGATTCCCATCAACAAAATAATAACCCCCAGCTTGATTCACAGCCTGAAGTTGTGAATCAAATAAACAACAGTGATACAGAACCAATGCCTCAAGGTGGTGCCCAGGTATATGATTCCTATTTGCTATTAATTTTATAAAAACGTATGTGGTCATCACAAAATGATTGTTTACTATACGATAATAAGAGTAATTAATGGCTACTCCATGCTGCCAGATGCATTTGGCTTCTACTTTTTATTTTTCTTCTATGCTGTGACAGTTCATGCTTCTTGATGTGTTTATAAGAAGTATAAATTGAAGTGTCTTGTTCTATATGGAGGCTTATGTTTGTTCTATTATAGACTATAACAAAATTGGTTCTCACTATGTCAGTCCATCATCTTGTTCCTTATGCTTTCAACTCTATCAACTCATTATAAGGATAACGTAGGACATACATTTTTGAGGTGGCTTGGCATATGTATTTGTTGACGTAAGATTTCGCCTTCATGACTACGAATATAAGATGGATCTTGAAGTTCTCCTGAGAGCTGACTTGTATAGATCATCCCCCTAAGATAATGGGGATGAGTTTGACCCAAAGGAGTCCCCTTTGGTTACGAATAATGAGTCTAACGAAAGGAATTGGGCCAAAGGGGTTGAGTGGAGTTTAAGTGAGCTTAGGTCCTTTATCTGCATGAAGGAGAAGAGAAAAGGAGGACAAAGGTAATTGGAGGTGTACTGGCGAGAACCCATTGATGCCCAAGTTAGCGGGTAGGTTGGAGGAAAACCTTAGGTAAAATGAAAAGAAGAAAGCTTAGTAAAGGTTAGCTTTAGAAGGCCTTTGAACAATTTCTAGTATTTTTGGAGAGTATTCCAGGGAGAAAACTCTTCGCACAGTAAGGTATTCCTGCACTAAAAAGAGTTACTTACCTTTATTTACTATTGATGCCTCTTATATGTATCCCATTTGCTTGGCTCTGGTTAATCCACATTTCCCTTCTTAGTGGACAAGCCTTGATGACTCTTTGTGGTAGAGGTCTCTCATGTGGTGATTCCCTGTGTGATAGTCCCTCAAGCAGTGACTCTTTGTGGGAAGGGTCTCCCAAGCGATAATTCACCAGGATAAGAGTCTACCAGGTGGGACCTTTGGTGGAGGTCCCTCAAGTGGTGATTCCCTATGGTGGGAGTCGCTCAAGTGGTGACTTCCTATGGCAAGAGTCCCTCAGTTGATGATTCCTTGTTGTGAGGGTCCTTCAGGTACGAGTCTCCTACGGTCGAGGTCACTCAGGTGGTGACTCCCTATGATGGAGGTCACTCAAATGGTGATTTCTTATGGTGGGAGTCCCTCAAGTGGCATTGCCTGTGGCAAGAGTCCATTAAGTAGTAATTCCTTGTAGTGAGGTTACTCAGGTGGTGACTTCTTGTGGTGGAGATTCGTCACGTGGTGACTTCTTATGGTGGAGGTCTCTCAAATGGAGATTTTCTATGGTAGGAATCCCTCATGTAGTGAATCCCTGCAGCCAAGGTCCTTTCTTTTGTTAGGCTAATTTCTTCTGAAACAGTAGCCCACCATGAACCGTCCCCTTCTAGCTGGTAGTCTAATATATATCAACTGCTAAGAGGCAGAATTCATCCATTATCGGCTATCTCTCATTTTGAGTTTTCATTCTCTCAGATATTATGGAACAACTGGCTTTCATTAGGTGAGTAGGGCATAAGTATCGTTACTCTGACCCTTATTGCATTAAGTTTGTGTTAAGCAGGATGCCAATGAAGTAGAAGTCGCTCGTGGATCCCCTCTGCCAGGTGTGAAGGTGATTATGATTAGCACTGTAATGATGTAGAGCAATAAAAATAATATCATCTTATGTTTTCTCGTTTTGTCCCTCCATAAATCTTCTTAACAGCCACAGCAACTGGATGAATCAATCAGGATTCCAAAAGAAACAATAGACGTTCTCAAGGACCAAGTATTTGGGTTTGATACATTTTTTGTGACAAGCCAGGAGCCATATGAGGTCAGTAGGTTATTGGATAACTTCATGGTATTTAATTGCTCTTTCCATGTGCAGAAGCTTTTATGTGAAAGGAAATACCAAAAGGAGTTTACAATCTGGTATAAAAACTATGATGGTCATTGAAGTCTATAGCAATCTTCTTTTGATTATTAACAATTCTTTGTTGTCTTGTATGGATTTCAAAATTTAATCAGGGTGGGGGAGGGAGGGGATAGGTGTTGTATATTTGTGATTTTTAAATCTCTTCTTTAGAAGGTAGCAAAATAATTCCCGTAAATCAAACAAAGGAGAACCTTTTGCAATCACTTCCCTTGATCCTAAGAGGTCAAGGGTTCAAGTCCTACCTTTATTTTAAAACACAAGGTGTGGGTAGTTTTTCTATAAATTTAATCACCCATTCCCCACCATAATAAAAAAAAAAAAAAAAAAACAAACAAAACCTTTTGCAATTTTTAGTTAATTTTTCTACTGGACTGCTGCTATTTTATTGCCTTGAAAAAGTTCTTGAACTTTTTCGTTTAGTTTTTTTTAGGGCGGAGTATTGTTTAAAGGAAATCTGAGAGGGCACGCTGCTAAAAGCTATGAAAAGATATCAATGAGAATGCAGGTACGTTGGTTTGCACTCCATTTGTTCTAAGGTTTATGTAGGTTTGTAACATACTCGTTGTTCAACTTAGTTTCTGGTCCACGTATACACAGAATAAATTTCAGGATGAGTATAAGCTCTTCCTTCTGGTCAATCCTGAAGATGATAAGCCAGTAGCTGTTGTAGTTCCAAGGAAGACATTGCAACCAGAAACAACTGGTAGTTATTTGGCTCATATATGTCAAATCACTTATGCTAGTTATTATCAAAATTCCTCACCACAACAATAAGGGAAAGCAATCAATGTCCTATGAATAATGACATCTTTGCTCTTTCTTTTGCAGCTGTCCCTGAATGGTTTGCAGCTGGGGCATTTGGATTGGTCACTGTGTTCACATTGCTTCTCCGCAATGTTCCTGCTTTGCAGTCCAACTTGTTGTAAGAAATTCTATATATGATCTTAAATTATAATATCTTCAATAAATTCTGAACATGATGTGTTTTATCCCTCTTAACAAAATTTAACAAAAATGTCAACTTCATTCATCTTTTCCTCCTTGAGACAATGAGTTTTATTACCTTAATGTTCTCTGATAATCTGTTAGACTGTTCTTCAATTGCTTCAGTCTGTTTCAATGTAGGCAATTAAGTGTTTTGCTTGAATTGTGAGATATTTATTATCATTTGACAAAACCGTAATATTTGTAATACTTCAGATCGACTTTTGACAATCTGAACTTGTTGACGAATGGCCTTCCTGGAGCTTTTGTTACTGCACTAGTTCTAGGGGTACATGAACTTGGCCACATTTTAGTTGCACAAAGCACTGGAGTTAAGCTTGGGGTGCCGTACTTTGTTCCCAGTTGGCAGGTGACATATGTTTTTCTGTTGTAAACATTCAGTTTGAAGCACTCTCCTTTTGATGGCCACTTCTTGCTACCATTATGGATTTAGCAAAAAGAAATCTTTATTCTCATCTATTGAGTAATCTTGATTTTGCCTGTTGCAATGTCCTCTTTTTCTTATTAGTGTGAGTTGAATATCACTAGAAGCCACTTCTTCTTCAAATCATGCAAATCAAAAGCAACTTTGACGGAGTGAAATTCTACCATCAATTAACATTATATTTCATTGGCTAGTTGGAAAAGTCAAATGGAACAACTCCTTGCATTTTTTGAAATTCACCCACAGAATATCTTATGGATGTTGAATATTTCAAGAACAACTCTTATAATAGAATGCTAGAATTCCCTAAGAAAGTGTGAGATTGCGCCAAGAAATATTGTGACAAGCTAGCCTCAAACATCCTGGCAAAATGCAACTATGGTGGCCCTCCAAAATGCATTTGCTTATCCATTGCATGTTTTCACTAAATAGATGGAGAGTCTAATGGGTAATGATCTGTTTTGGTGGCAGGTAGGCTCTTTTGGTGCTATAACCAGGATTAGAAATATTGTGTCCAAGCGTGAAGATCTACTAAAAGTTGCAGCAGCAGGACCTTTGGCTGGATTTTCGTTGGGCTTAGTTCTTTTCCTCTTAGGATTCATCCTACCACCCAGTGATGGTCTTGGCATTGTAGTTGATGCTTCTGTGTTTCATGAATCCTTTCTTGCTGGGGGTATCGGTAAGCAAATTTAGTTTAAGTAGACATCGCATGCAAACAGTGAATGCTCATGTGTGTGTTGTTAAAACCAATTTGTTTAGTAAGCAACTAGTTTGGATAGATATGTAGGACGTCATGTTTTCATTTGGCTTTTCCGCAATCAAGTTGTTATCTAAATCTACCAGTTGTTTGGCTGCAAAAAGTTTATGACGTTGGTTCTGAGATTTTCTTTTCTTTACAGCAAAACTTCTTCTGGGTGACGTGCTCAAGGAAGGCACCCCCATCTCTCTTAACCCATTAGTGATTTGGGCATGGGCTGGACTTCTTATAAATGCGGTCAACAGCATCCCTGCAGGAGAACTAGATGGAGGCCGAATTTCGTTTGCAATATGGGGAAGAAAAGTATGTCATTTAAAGTTGACAATATATTAAAGAATCCTGACTTGGAAATGAAATAAATTATTAGCTTCTTTCACAGTCCTAGTACTCTTCTTAATTAGACCTTTGAACTTCTCATCCTGGCTGTCTAACAAAGATAATATATGTTTAAAGTGTAGAGACTAATCAAGCTTTTGATTCAACAGGCTTCGGCTCGCTTCACAGGCTTCTCGATCGTGCTGCTAGGACTATCCTCACTTTTCAATGATGTAGCATTTTACTGGGTGGTTCTCATATTCTTCCTGCAGAGGGGGCCAATAGCTCCGCTATCTGAGGAAATCACTGAGCCTGATCAAAAGTATATCGGCCTTGGAGTTTTAGTTTTGCTATTAGGATTGCTGGTATGCTTACCATTTCCATTTCCTTTCACGGATGAAGTCATTACGAATTTCTAGATTTTTGTGTCTCCCATGGAAATTGAGAGTCCATGCTAGCAGAAAACGGTTCTAATACACATCTTGGCTAGTAAAGTAGCAGCTACAAATTTACATGATAGAATAATGTATACTGAATAAATTCCAAAATGATGTCTAGTTTAATGCTTGATTTTGTTCATTCAAGGGAATATATCAAGCCATACATGACAAATTGTTCTTAGTTTTGTGTTTGATGGAAGGACAGGGTTGATTGGTAGTAAGTGTACTCTCATTCCTAACTTCCCATGAAATTGAATCAACTTGTGAATAAAACTAATTATCTGCGTCTCGCTGTGTTGTAAAAGTATATTCATGCACCAAACACAAGTATATGCAGGTCCAAGAAGATTATTAATCAGGTGAGGCTCGTTAACATCAATAATATAAGCGGCTCAGCTGTCAATTCATGCACCAATTACATGTAAAAGTATATTCTGGTACAAGAAGATTATTAATTATTGAGGTGAGGTGAGTTAACATCAATAAATATAAGTGGCTCAGTTGTCAATTTCTTCTGGCCACCGCTGAGATCAGATATTAACCGAATCTCAATGGAACATGTGGGATCCATTGATTGCAGACAAGTATAAAAGGCTGGAAAATCACGTGAAACGTGCTGAGTTCAAACAATCATTCACGTGAAGTTCATTATTTCATAAAAAAAAAAAAAAAAAACATGAAGTTCATTATACTTAATCGATAAGAAGAAATTGCATAAAACCCCCGAAGGTTTACCAATAAACAGACAAAAATATATTTATTAATTTATTACACCAAACCTCCACACCGTTAATCAATTTTCGTCAACTTTAACAGTTGACCAAGATTTTTAATCAAATGACCATTTTACCCATTTTGATCATCATCATCACCACCAAATCATCCTTATCATCATCTTCGAACATCATCACCATCAGATCATCCTCATCATCGTCATCACCATCAGATCATCTCATCATCATCTTCGAACATCATCATCACCATCAGATCATCTTCATCATCATCTTCGATCATCACCATCAGATCATCTTCGAACATCATCATCATCATCACCATCACCATCAAACACCGATCATCAACATCACCATCAGATCATCCTTATCATCATCTTCAAACATCATCACACCATCAGATCATTTTCATCATCAAACACCGATCATCTCACCAACAAAATCAACCACAAAACCAGATCGACAGGAGAGGGTGAGAGAGAAGAAGAAGAAGAAGAAGAAGCTGTCTTGGTCAGCTTCAGTTTGTGCGCGGGTCGTGCGCGAGCCGGCGCGAGCTTTTCGGTCGGCCGGCTGAGCTGATGGTCGGCGTCGTCATCTGGTTCTGCTCGACTTGGTGTCTTCGGTTCTGCGTGACATCTACTCGGCGACGATCTGATGGTCGATGAGCTTGCACGGCTAGATCGGCGACAGCTCCCTCTTCAAACAGTGTCTTCGGTTCCGCGTGACCTCTACTCGGTGACGATCTGATGTTCGACGAGCTTGCACGACTGGATCGGCGATAGCTCCCTCTTCGGACAGAGGAAGAAGAAGAAGAAAGCGGGGGCAGAGAGAGGGGTGAAGAAGAAGAAGATGATGAATGAGAGAGACACACAGGGGTGAAGAATGAGAGACGCACAGTGGTGAAGAAGAAGAAGGATAAATGGACCAAATTGCCCTTCACTCAGTTAACATTGACAAAAGTCAACGTTAGGTATGAGGGTTTGGTGTAAGAAAGTGATAAATATGTTTTCCTCTGTTTTTGGGCAAACCTGAGAGGAGTTTTGTGCAATTCCTTCTAATCGATAAATATCTATGGTTTCAGACACACTCCTCTCTCCCTCTCGCACGCGCGCGCACACATACACACACAAATATAAGTTTTAACTTTTAAATTATTAAAAAATTTTTTATTTAATTTAAATATAAAAGATAAATTTAATTAATGATTCTAACAATTTGAAAATAAGAATGCACTGACTACAAAATATATATATATATTATCAGTTTCATAATTGGATGTGATCAGTTATCAAATTCAAATATAATAATATAGGTGCAGGAACTGGAGGAATACAACCCAAAGGTTTTTAGAAATATGAATACTGTATTAATAATAATCTAATTTAAAAGTTTAAATTGATATAATAGTATCCAACTAATGTTATAAGACTTTTTACAAGTTATGACCAACAATTAGTAAATTTCATAAATAATGATTGAGTAAGAATTCTCTGTTAATTTTTCATTTGTACTAAGTCTTTTATAAGATAAATTTTAATTTGAGTAATGTATGAGAGAAAAAATAGAACAATTTTCATCCTTCGTTATTTTTTATGTTGACGTGTCATTAAATTATGGAAAAAAGAAAAGAAGAAATGATAACATGTACATCCTTTTAAAGCCAGTTATTAGATAACGTGTAAATGATTCTTGCATCCTAAAGTAGGGGTGGCAAAACGGGTTGGCGTGTCGGGTTGACTCGAATTCGATTCGATTCGTTTATGAATTCGACCAATTCGACACGAATTCGTTTAAAAAACGGGTCGACATTTTTGGATTCGACACGAATTCGTTTATAAACGAATGACACGACACGACACGATTAATTCGTTTTCCAAACTCATTAACCCGTCAACCCGTTAATTCGTTCAATTCGTTTAACCCATTTAATTCGTTTATAACTTAAATAATATTTTAAATATATCCCTTATTTATATTTTAAATATATCCCTAATCTACATTTCACAACTTAATACCTTATTTAACACATAAAAACCAATCCATTAAATCATCTACATAAAATTCCATATCATCCACGTTTAAAAAGCACAACAAAATAAAATCATATTCAAACACGATGCAAATCCACAAAAATTAAAATTACATATCATTATCATTTTTCCAAAATAAAAACTTAAATTTTTTGCTCTTTGATTCCAAGGGGAATCCAACCTACACCAAAATCACAAAAAAAACAATATTATCCAAACTACACAAAAATCACACAACATTAGATCTGATCTGCCGAGGTGAGGACCGTGATTCCCTGAGGTGTGGTCGTGCCGCCATGGCCCATGCGTTGTGGAGGAGCTGCGCATGCGCTGCGGCTGTGGAGGAGCTGCGAGTGCGGTGCGGTGCGGCTTTGGAGGAGCTGCGGGTCTGCGGCTGTGGACGAGCTGCGGGTCTGCGGCTGTGGATGAGCTGTCGCTGCCGTAGGGTGTGGTAGGAGGAGGGGAGGAGTTGCGGGTGTGGTCACAAAATGAGTGAGTGAAGAGTGGCGGGCCGGCGAGGAGCTGCGGGTGTGGAGGAGCGGCGGGTGTTGAAAATCTGAAAATCTGACATAGAAATAGAAATGATAAAATGAATTAGGTTTAGTTTTGGTTAGTGTTTATATATATATGTGTATAATTACATATTAATCCCTAATAGTTTTTAATATTACAATTTTACCCCTAGTTTAATCGTGTCAACCCGCGATTCGTTTAATCAAACCCAATTCGATTCGTTTAATAAACGGGTTAAGCGGGTCGACACTATTACGACACGAATTCGTTTAACTCCAACCCATACCCATTTATTTTTCACGAATTCGTGTCGACCCGTCGTGTTGTAACCCATATTGCCACCCCTATCCTAAAGTCACTTATTAAATAACGAGTACATTATTTAAATGCAACTTGTCAACATGTAATTTCAGCAAACATGCACCAGCAAATGTTTGCCAAAACTAATCTCTCAACCTTTTACTGTTGAGTCAATTATGATAGCAGTTTTGGCAGACATTTATGGTGTTTGATGACATTGCATGTTGATAGATAAGTGTATTTAAAATTTTTAGTCCCATTAATTGCTCTCCTCATTCAATTGAATAAAGTAACTCTATAGACTTTTCTCTCTGCCTCTCCATGTGTCGGGGTAGATGTGTTTTACATGGCAACACACTAAAGCATGGTTGGAATTTTATGGGCATCGTTAACATATACTCTAGGTTCTCATTTAGTATGTGAAATTAAATAAAATTATTTTGATAAGATTAGATTGGATTGGATTAAATTTGATAAATTAATCCTATGACGTGTTTGATACAGTTGGATTAGATAAAAAATAATTATATATTATATAATTTTAATAAAATAAACTAAAAAATATTTGAATTATTTTTTGAAAAATGAATCTCTTTAAAATTAATTTTTAAGATAATATTTATTTTATAACTAATAATATTGAAATATATTATTTTGATTATTTTAATAAATAATTTTAAAATTAAATTTAATGTTTTATGTTAATAACATAAAGAAAGAAAGAAAATTACAAAAAAAAAAAGGTTAAAAAAACATATCCCATGCTAGTGGCATAAATTAGTTGTATCGAAACAGAGAAATCCAATTTCATGCAACCAACACACAAAAAATTGGACTGAAATTTATCCAATTCTAATCTAATCTCTTATAACAAACATACCGTAAAAGAGTATATTAACAACTTAAAAATTTAATACATAGTTCATATTTATTATTTTTAATATATCAATACATAACTTTCTGAGACATGGAAAATATAAATCTAACTTTTTTCATCTATTTTTTTTTTAATTTTAATATGTATCCTATCAGCATATGTTAACATTTTTCAAACTTTATATTTGCACATAAAATGCATGTAATGTATTAAATAGGCTGCAAGAAGGCTATTCGTTGACACCAATACCATCATCAGTAAAGGGATTGGTTCAGTTGCCAATTTGTGGTGGTGACTGGTGAATGCTGATCATTTGATCAGCTTCAGCTTCGGCCTTGCAACAGTTTGGGACCAGACATGATATGCCCAAAAAGGAATGCAAAACACATTAAAATTGTTATTGTGGCCGTTTTCAGTTCTATTCACATCAGCTTTTTAATAATGATAGAAATAAGCAAGTGAAAGTTAGTGTTTTGAAATTACAATTTTCTCAAATTGTCTTTTCTGGGCAATTTAGAGAAATTAAATAAAATGCGGAAAGCGATAATCACTTAAAATGGAATTTGATTGTGACATCTAAACATGTGAATAATAATGAATGTTATTTAAAGGACCACATGGGTGATGATAGAAACTATCATAATCAATAAAATCATTTTTAATTTTATTTTATCTCATTTTTATATAACAACATAACATCGGTGTCCAGTCATAATATTGTTGACCTCCTAATAGCTCAAAAGCAAATTATAATTTAGCTACCCAGTGCAAACTCTAATTCAAGCGGGGTAAGATTTTTTATATTATTGTAATTTACTCATTTGCCGTTAATAAGATTCCGTTATATGAAACATTAAACAGTATCCAAACAGTGAAAAGATGAAAATACCATTCATAACTGTGTTGACTCAATTGACTGAATAAAAAATAAAAAAACAAAATATAATGTCAACCACCTCCATCTCTTCCTCAACATCACCTCCTCCTCTTCCTCTTACTCTGCCACCATCACCTCATTCTTTTCCTCAACATCAATAACCAACCAAACCACCACAACTCTCATCAACAAAATTAACCACAAAACCAGATCGACACTGAACATAACCAACCAATAAAGGAAATGGCCCCAAACATCGTCATCCATCATCAATTAACCTCCTGGAAACACAAAAATGGCACCAAACATCGTCAACCATCATCAGTCAACCTCCCAACATCATCATTCCAAAACCAAATATCATCAATCAAAGCCAACATAATCAATCTCCCACAAAACAAAATAAATCAGATAACAAAAATTTATTTTTTTAAAATAAATTTCATCAAACTGAAAAAAAAAAAACAAAAAAATCATCTATGAACCTAGATGATTCATCTGGGTTCAAATCAACGAACCCAAATGAACCTTCATCTGGGTTCGCCGATGAGAACCCAGATAAACCTTCATCTAGGTTCGTCGATGAGAACCCAAATGAAGGTTCATTTAGGTTTGACAAATGAACCCAGATGATGAAAGAGAAGAAACCAATGGTGAGAAAAAAGACAGTGGCGGCGAGAAGAAAAGAGAGGAGAGGAGAGAAAAGGAAAAGAAAGGAAGTTTTACCGGCAGAGAGAAGAAAGCGACGAACAGAGGATGAAGGAGAAGAAAGCGATAGCGGAGAGAGATCTGAAGGATGAAAATGTTCATCTAGGTTCGACAGATGAACCCAGATGATGAAGGAGAAGAAACCGACAGTGAGAAAAACGACGGTGGCGGCGAGAGGAGAGGAGAGAGAAGGAAAAGAAAAGAAAGAGAAGGAAAAGAAAGGAAGGTTTACCGGCAAAGAGAAGAAAGTGACGGACAAAGGATGAAGGAGAAGAAAGTGACAATGGAGAGAAATCTGAAAGATGAAGTTTACTAGTGGAGAGAAGAGACAAGACGGAGGCAAAAAGCAGAGGAGATGAGAGGAGTGGGGTGGGTTTGTGACGATGAGGCGGCGAGAAAAAATTTTTTATTTTGTTTTTTTATTTTTTATTTGGTCAATTGAGTCAATACAATTATTAAGGGTATTCTCGTCTTTTCACTGTTTGGATACTGTTCAATATTTCACATAACGGAATCTTATTAAGGACAGAGGAGTAAATTGCAATAATATCAAAAATCTTGCTCCGCTTAAATTAGAGTTTGCACTGGGTAGCTAAATTGTAATTTGCTCAATAGCTCAATAGTATACAATGTTGGAAATGGTGGCATTATCCATTGGCTCAAAGCAAATCTTGACTACATTTTATTGCATCCTAAAGCCCCTTTTTTTTGAAAAAACAAATTGAATGTACATTATTTATTGCACTTCGCCACCCACCTTTAATTTATTTTATATATCTTTTTATTATTAAGTTATGCTTCACATGCAGTACCTGAAAGGCTGAAAGAGTAAGGAGAGAAACCCATCTAGTAGGACGACAAATAGTTAATAAAAAGCGTTCATTTTTCGTTTTTTTATAAAACCACTTTCAAATTTCGTCTTTTTAAAAATAACACATTGCCCATATTGAAATTAAAAACCCTTCAAAAGACTTTGGTATGTTAAGTTGGTTCTACTAATTAAACATAACATGTTAATCACATTATATTTGTAGTGGTATGTTAAGAATTGGTTCTAATAATTGAAACAAAACGTGTTAATCACATTACATATGTAGTGGTATGCCAAGTTGGTTATACTTAAATCTCTCATATTGGGCTACTATTGTGAGTTCTTAGTAACTAAAACTCAATTTCCAAACAAATTGTCTACAGTTAGTAAGTAAAATAAGTACCACTTACTAGTTTAACTAAAACTTAATTATATTAAAAAAAAAAAAATTGAAAAAGAGAACCCCCTATAAGTAAAGTGGTTACAACAGACCATTTCACTTCCACAAATAGCTATCCAATAACAAATGGTTAATGAAACTACTCATTCTATTCATTGTTGTCCAACTCTCACTTATAAATACCCTCTCTAAAATATCCACAAACTTAGAAAGAGCATCCAATTAAGCCAAGGTTCTCAACTTTCCTCTCCAAATCCGAAGTACTTTCCTAACATTATTTTCTGTGCATTAGAAAGAAGAATTCATTGCAAAAGGGTAGAAATGGCAGGTATGTATTTCGTAACATTGATATATATTTTTTGTCCTTAAAACTCTGGACTGTTGTAGCTGTAGCTATTATCCTATGTCATAAAAGCACCAATTAATATCTTCAATATGTGCAACATAGTTTGTAAATTAGGAACATTTATTATTAAATTCCCCTCTTATTAAGAAAGTGTTAAGTAGGGTACATATCACTCATACACCCCACTTAACTTCTTATGTACTTTCTTTCTCATTACTAATTAATGAGACGTACTAAGACTAAGAGGAAGATGTACAAGAGCATCATTTTCCCATATATATATATAAGAGCATTTGTTAACATATATAATTCTTAGCTAATAAAATAATAATCTGATTTAATATTTTCCAATTTTATTCTACTTCAATACTAAATTTGTTTTATTTTAATTAGAGGATGTCTTCATATTGTTTTGCTTACTTATTCTTCAGTAATGTTACTTTGTCCAATTTGGTGTTAAAATTTGGTTTCAAATGGTATGGCATCCTAGAAATATGACAACTAATCAATTAAATTTTAATCATCAATTATAATTGGTTAGTCCTTTTATACTTTAGGATACCACATAATTTAGACACTAATTTCAACAAAGATATTTTTAAGTAAGACCACTTCTAGCACTATTTATCACAAATTAAAATTTAGGACCCCACCGATTGATAATGCGAGGGAATGATTTATACTAAATTAATGTTTTGTTTTTATTGTGAGGGAATGGATTAATACATATTTATTTGATTTTCAAACTATTTGTATGTTGTTTAGAGTATAGGTTAACACTTAACACCCACATGCTTCTTAACTTATGTAGAGTTCGTTTCCCTTCCACTTTTAGTTTAAATAGTATTCGATTTTCTTTTTCATGTTTAATGTTAAAAATTTAAATTTCGTCTTACATATTTACTAATATGTAATATATTTTGTATATCAACAATTTTCATATAGGACAAACCCCTAGACTCAACTCTTCATTTATGATTATGATTAAGAGTTCAAATATGATCTTGCGTATTTATCAATATGTGATAAGATTTTTTTTATTCCTCTCTTGGTCACCATAGAACCCTTAAGAGTTAATCTAGAAATAGATATCTAAATGACCATAGATTAAAGGCGAGTTAAGTAGTGCTACAACTTTTAAATTAGTCGCTTATGGTTGGTATTGAAGAAGTAATATTATGTAAGTTGATTAGATGATTGTTTAGTTAATTTTACACATATAAATTTTAAATTAATCACTTATGCTTGACATTGAATAAGTAATATAATGTAAGTTAATTAGATGATTGTGTAGTATGTACATGTTTATTAAATTTTATATCAACCGATGAGAATTTATTTATAAATTTAGCTATCTTATTAGTTGAGTAAATAATAATTATTTTTCAATAATTATTCTTATAAACAATTCAAGGTTGTTATTAATAAATAATCTTATCTAATCAGTAACTTAAACAAAATCTTATATATAATATCTAAAATGGATATTAAAATAATATGTTTTAAATTCTATATGATATAAATAGATTTGTTTTTAGAATAATACTACACTTTTCAAAAATTTACCCAAATTTTTTATTTAAATTTATACTTAAATGATATGATATATGAGTTGTTAATATCATATTAATTATCACATCATTTCATGAATTTTAAATTGTTGACAACTCACTTACTATATTTATTTGAACATGTATTTAGGTAAAAAAATTTGGAGAGTCTAGTATTGCTCTTAATTTTTAGCTGATGTATTGATATTGTGATAATTACATAAATTTATCATATCATTTGTGTAATAAATTTAGATAAATTTTTAGATAGCATAACATTACTATTTTATTTTTAACAAGATTTAAATGTAATTAATGTTAAGATTATAAGAATGCATTGGCCAATTAAAATACCGCTAATGATGGAGATTTTTGTCTTCTCAATGCGGTTCACATCCAAATAAATGCATATATATATATATATGCATATTTGAAAAAACAAATGAAATCTACCATGCTCGCGCTACGACCAGGAGAAAAAAAAAACTCTATCTCCAGGTTGGAGGATGAGGACGGTACGATTGCAGACTCAGGGGAGAAGATCTCTGCATTGATATGTAAGTACTTTAACAATCTTTTTCGATCATCCTCACCCTCAAACTCAGAGATCAACGCAGCTTGCAGGTCTATAAACACGAAGCTTGATGATAGTATGCTTCGGTCTTTGAACAAGCCTTTTACAGGTGACGAGGTGAAAAATGCAGCTTTTGATCTTGGCCCAAACAAAGCTCCCGATCCAGATGGTTTTCACGCCTTATTCTTTCAAAAAATGTGGGGATCGGTGGGAAAGGAAGTAACAGAGTTTTGCTTGCAGGTCCTGCAAGGGAAAGCTTCCATCAGAGCTTTCAACGAGACTAATGTCGTCTTAATCCCAAAGTCGAAAAATCCTCGCAATATTAAAGATTTTCGCCCAATCAGTCTTACCAGTGTGATTTACAAAATTGTGACTAAGGTTCTGGCAAACAGAAGCCTCTTCTCCCACATCTAGTTTCTGAGACTCAATCAGCTTTTGTTCCAGGCCGTCAACTTTTTGATAATGTTCTGGTTTCTTTCGAGCTTCTTCACTCGATTAGCAGAAGGAAACAAGGCAGTCGCAGGCTTATAGCTGTTAAGCTTGACCTGAGCAAGGCGTACGATAGAATTGAATGGAATTTTCTCAAAGCGGTCCTCAAAAAAATGTGCTTCCCTTCTTGGTGGATCAGCCTAATTTGGGACTGTATCTCTTCGACCATGTTCTCCTTCTTGGTGAACGACACCCGTTCGAGGCACATCACTCCTTCACGGGGTATCAGACAAGGCTGCCCTCTGTCTCTTTACCTCTTCCTATTATGCACGGAAGCTTTGTCTAGTAGTCTGAAGAGAGCGGAGGCTGGTGGCAGAGGCATTAGGTTACGATGCGGTAGGGGCGGCCCTCTCGTCAGCCACCTTTTGTTTGCGGATGACAGTATACTTTTTTGTAATGCCTCCGAAACTAACTGTAATCGTTTGAAGAGGGTCCTGCATACGTATGGCAGAGGATCAGGCCAACAAATCAACCTTGATAAGTCAGCCATCACCTTTAGTCCAAACATGGATCCAGCTAGTCGCCAGAAGGTGCAGTCCTTACTTGGGATGAAGAACGGCAACCCGCACGATAAATACTTGGGTCTCCCTTCATTCATTGGTAGAAACAGAAGGTCTTCCTTTTCAGCCATCAAGGAGCGGGTATGGAACCGTCTCCGCAGTTGGAAGCACTCTCTCTTTTCGAAAATGAGGTAAGGAAATCCTTATCAAGGCCGTATCTCAAGCTATCCCGACTTTTATCATGAGTGTGTTCCGCCTTCCTGTCACTCTCTGCAATGAGCTTGGGTCTCTGACTTCCAGATTCTGGTAGGGCGCCAAAGAGGGCAAAAGAAAGACGAGCTGGGTGAGTTGGAAACGTTTATGTCAGCCGAAAGATCTTGAGGGATTGGGTTTTAGGGAACTATCATCTTTTAACCAAGCTTTATTAGCTAAGTAAGCTTGGAGACTGGTTTCCGATCCCAGCTCTCTGGTAACAAGAGCCCTTCGTGCCAAATACCACCCCAAGATCCATTTCCTTCAAGCTTCTGCCAAGGCTGGTATTTCCTACTCATGGAGGAGTATTCTTTGGGGGAGAGAGCTGCTAAACAAAGGTCTTCGAAGGCAGGTGGGCTGCGGGTCAGAAGTCAACGTCTTTGGCGATCCCTGGGTCCACAGACCCCATTCCTTCAAACTGATTTCTGCAGGTAATGATCCTAACTTGAAAGTGGCAAATCTCATTGATGAATCTTCTAGGTGTTGGGATATTCAGAAAATCAATGAAGTGTGTCTACCAATTGACCGAGAGATAATCCTGTCTATTCCCCTAAGCTTTCAAGTGTGTGAAGATATGTGGAGGTGGCATTTCGATAAGAGAGGCCTCTACACGGTAAAGAGCGGGTACAAACTGGCGAGATCCCTTTTGACCTCTGCTTCCTCCTCTTCCCAAGCCAGTTCCAAAAGGTGGTGGATTATCCTCTGGAACCTCCCCATCCCTCCCAAAGTGAAGCACTTTATTTGGCGGGTGAGTACTGATTCATTACCAGTCAGAGTCAATCTCCTTCGCAGGAACATCGATAATACTGATCGCTGCCCAAGCTGTCTAGATGAAGCAGAAACGAACTGTCACTGCTTTCTTTTTTGTACAAACTCGCTCACAGTTTGGGGGCAAATTGTAGAAGGGCTGCGAATTGTCAACTGTAAGTGTTTCTCTATGCTGGACTTCTTTTTGCTTGCTACGAATATTTTCTCGCTTGACTCCTTGGCTAGAATTTGTATGGTTCTTTGGGGCATCTGGCTGAATTGCAATGCTAAGGTTCACGCCGGGTTGTTTCGCGATCCTGCTTCTGTGGCCTCTTGGGTGTTAGATCTTCTGGCCAAATTCTAGAGAGCCAAAGCTGCCTCCTCTCAGGTTCCTTTTCTTCAGCAGCCTCCTCCTGCGCCGCCCCCCCCCCCCCCCCCATCTGGTCTCCCCCGAATCCCGGCTCCCTCAAACTGAATACTGATGTGGCCATCAGAAAAGAGAGTGGATTTCATAGGGGTTGGCGTGGTGGTCCGAAATCATGAGGGCTGGATTGTAAAAGCTTTGTCCAAACGATTCCCGGGCTCTTTTCAGCCTGAGGTGGGCGAGTTGCTTGCGCTGCGAGAAGGTCTGCAGCTCTGTCGCGCTAGCAATCTTCAGGTCCAGACCATTGAGGTCGATGCCAAGAACGTGGTTTCTGCGCTTAACTCGTGTGTATCTCTTCCCTGTGATACTGGTGTTCTTGTTGGTGATGTTAAGGCTCTTTGCTTGGATGTTGGTGTCTCGTCACGTCAAGCCATCCCTAGAAATGGCAATCGCTTGGCGCACAATCTTGCGTCCTTGGCCTTCTCTTATGCGGAAGAGCTTTGTTGGCATTCTGTTGATGCCTCCAGTATTTTTCCTTGCTTTTCTGAGGCTTCCTTGTCTCCTTTGTAGGGTTGTATTTGTCTTTCAAAAAAAAAAAAAAAGAAATTGAAATCTACCAAAGATTTTGTATTTATTAAAAAAGTTAAAGTTATCGCCAAAATTAAAAACAAATGAAAAAACAGAGAAGAAAAAGGGGCGTCCATATAAAAATCTTGGCCCTTGCTCTGTGTATAATAATATGTAGTCGTCCAGTAGCGGTGAATGTCTGCCGAAACCGGGGAGACCAAAAACACCGCACCACCACTCACCGTGACTGTCACCGCCATTGTCCTTTTGTCTTTGACTCTTTTTAGTGCGACAGTCACAACCACTTACGGTTTTCTCGGATGAATGCAGTGGCTAACATGCAGTCGCTCAGCTTCTCTCACGTTCTGCTGCCGCCCTGTAGCTGTCTCTCTCCGGTCACTCGCATAACCTCACCCTCCTTCCTTGCCTGTGCCCGTACACTCAACTGCATTTCCCTCTCCAGCACGGCCAACGCCTCCGCCACCCCCGCCTTTGGTAACTAACTCTCTCTCTTTTTTGCGTGGAAGTAATATTTGAATATTGAGATGATTGTACGGTTGGTTTTGGATGGTAATAGTGAATGATGAGAGGAAATTCGTGGAAGCATCTAAAAGTGGGAACGTGGTACCGTTGTCCCGTTGCATATTTTCGGACCAGCTCACTCCGGTTCTCGCTTATCGTTGTCTTGTTCAAGAAGACGATAGAGAGGCTCCTAGTTTCCTTTTCGAGTCTGTGGAGCCTTCTCGCCGTGCTTCTAGTGTTGTAAGAACTGAAAAACCGGTTTTTGTTTTTCTTTTGTATTTTTGTTTGGTTGTTGATTGGTTGTTTTGTTTTTTTAAAAAAGGGGAGGTATAGCGTGGTGGGAGCTCACCCCGTGATGGAGATCGTGGCCAAAGAGCATAAGGTTACAATAATGGACCATGAAAACGGAAGCTTGGTTGAGGAAATTGTTGAGGATCCCTTGCTCATTCCTAGAAGAATTTCCGAGAAATGGAAACCTCAACTTATTGATGACCTTCCTGATGCTTTTTGTGGTAATACATTTCCTTCTCTTGTTTACTAATTCGTCTTGCCATATTTTAGAATGCTTTGATTATGACAATACACTTGTTTGCTTTGATTATGACAATACACTTGTTTCTGTTTTAAACTAGGTTGACTTGCTATTCAATTTGCTGAGTGGTTTCTCATATTTGCTCAAATTTGATTGGTTATGTTATGTTGACATTAGTATCAATTCTTAGAAAGTCGTATATCATCTGTTGGGGACCTTACCTCATTATTAAAGTTTTTGGCTCTATTGGTTTATCATTACCTCATTATTAAAGTTTTTGGCTCTATTGGTTTATCATTACCTCATTATTAAAGTTTTTGGCTCTAATGGTTATTGACATGATATCAAAGATCAATTTATCATGGGCTTGACTCCCCTCACATGCAATCTGATTTTGTATGTGTTCTATAATTTGCATTTATATTTGTGCTTGTTCTACATGCCAAGCTTGTCAGTCAAGTATGTGAGAGCGTGTGAAAGTGCCTTGTATCATTAGTTAGCCTTTACTTGATTATTTGATATTTTTGGTTCAGTGATTTTTGACCTGGTATCAAACTTCGGTTTGTCCTGAATTCGAATCCCCACACATGTAATCTAATTTTGTGTTTGTCTGTAATCTGCATCATCTATATTTGTGCTTGTTCCACGTACCAAGCTAGTCAGTTTGGCATGTGAGAGTGTGTTAGAGAGTCTTATATTATTAATTGGGTCCGTACTAGACAGCATAAGTTATACTGTTGGCTCTAGTGGTCACTGATACTTGCAGTTTTTTAGTTATCATGAATAGTCGTCAGATTTTTCTGTTATCATGAATAGGTGGTTGGGTTGGTTATTTCTCATATGACACTGTACGCTATGTGGAGAAGAAAAAGTTGCCATTCGAAAACGCCCCACATGATGATAGAAACCTTGCTGACATACATCTAGGTCTCTATGATGACGTGATTGTATTTGATCATGTGGAAAAGGTACTCTCTTTTTGATCCATTGACAATTTGGAAAACATTATTCATATTTCGGCCACCCACAGATTCTTTTTTGATAAAAGATCAGCCTCTGCTGATACTGTAGCTAAGACATGATTGAGGCATATACTTGTATATATGAAAGGGACAATAAAAGGCACTGAATATGCACTTGGTTGAAAGTGCTTCTAAGTTTTCAATAAGTTATTTATTTACTGATCATATCTAATTTTTTAACATATTACATGTACTTGAAGTGCTTATGGGTTGTTGACACAATTTACTTTAATGGTTCTTTTTTATCTTTCAGAAAGCATTTGTAATACACTGGGTGAGGTTAGATCAATATGCCTCCATCGAGAATGCATATAAAGAAGGAGTGGAACGCTTGGAAAAATTGGTGGCCAAAGTACAGGACATTGACCCGTAAGTTACTCTTTACTCGATTCAAATATTTTGACATTGATTTTTTGAAGCAGTTATGTATTTTTCTTTTGATTGCCAATATTCAGGCCAAGGCTATCCCCAGGTTCTGTTGATTTGCAAACTCGTCAGTTTGGCCCCTCTTTGAAAAAGTCAAACATGACATGTGAAGCGTATAAGAATGCTGTACTAGAGGCAAAAGAACATATTCAGGCTGGGGATGTTTTTCAGATCGTTCTAAGTCAACGTTTTGAAAGGCGAACATTTGCTGATCCGTTTGAAGTTTATAGAGCATTGAGAGTAGTGAATCCAAGCCCATATATGACTTACTTGCAAGTATGTATATTAGTCTCTGAACCTATAGCGTTGTAGTAATTTTGTTGCAGTTACTGATGCTTATTTTTTGTTTTGTCAGGCTAGAGGGTGTATCCTGGTAGCTTCAAGCCCAGAAATCCTTACTCGAGCAAAGAGGGTATTTCTATTGTTATCAACTTCAACTACATAGATTTTCATAAAACTACAGGAAATAGCTTGCTTTACGCATGCTTCAAAATTGAGCAGCAAATTCTTAAATTTGGTGGCTATCTATTTATTTGCTTTTAAAATGTCATGACAAGGGTGTTTACTTTTACATGGTTGTTACAGAATAAGATTGTCAATCGGCCATTGGCTGGAACAGCTCGAAGAGGGAGGAATACTGATGAAGATGAGATGTTGGAAACACAATTGCTAAATGATGCAAAGCAATGTGCAGAACATGTTATGCTGGTTGATTTGGGTCGGAATGATGTTGGAAAGGTTTGTTTTTACATAATTTCTAGCTATGAGGTCATTGTCAGCATATGTAAACACTTTATGCTCATAGTTTACTCTTTACTTATGTAGACATTTTCTTCACCATTCAACTTTTTGTTGACAGAATATCTGATGTTGCTTTAATCATCCTATTTTGTTCTTAAAAAATTAAATTCTAGATTATA
Organism: Nephelium lappaceum; assembly: GCA_021234005.1. NCBI lineage: Eukaryota > Viridiplantae > Streptophyta > Magnoliopsida > Sapindales > Sapindaceae > Nephelium > Nephelium lappaceum. The sequence goes on along the minus strand of CM037999.1, from coordinate 26,585,801 downwards.
TCAACTTGAGTGCTTGTTATGTATAAGTCCATTTAGCTAATGCAGATTTCATTCTTTTTAGCAACTCTATCTAGAGAAGACACACTACTAAAGAGATATGGCAATTTTTGTTCTTTGTCTGGCAGAAATTTTTAATTCTCATTTCATACCTTTTTCTAATTACTGGATTAGGCTAACCAGCTTCTTTCTTTTTTTCTCAAGCAAGTGTAGTGCATATCTAATTACTCTGCTTTATAAAATTCATTTATTTTCCAGGTTTCCTGTACTAGAATTTTATCGATATATGTTATACTGGTTTGATAGTTTTCTTAGATTTCTCAAAATGAGCATGATTATTCTTTTTTTAACAGAGGTGCATAATTTTATATTCCTTATTATCGATGCAGGTCTCAAAAGCTGGTTCTGTGAAGGTTGAAAAGCTTATGAATGTTGAACGGTATTCCCATGTAATGCATATAAGCTCCACGGTAATAAGCTAAGCTGGATATTCTTAAATTAGTGTGACTTTGGTTAGAACACTCATCTTATCTCACATCCGTATTTATTAGGGTTCCTTTGCTGTTGCATGATCATAGATCAAGAAAATATTTCTATGGAATTTTCTTGAGGTTTTGAAAGATGACATATACGTAACTCATGTTCCGCTAATTAATAACTAATAGTGGCTGCAAACTTCAGAATTTACTGATTTGGATGGCAATAAAAGCTCTGAAAATATCCCTGTTCCCCTTTTTCAAATTTGGTGCATTCATTTAGTTGTGGCATTTGTGAAATGTTTTGTTTTACATGACAACACAAGTTCATTTTGACTCGTAGCGTGAAATAAAGTTTTTGTTTATCAATAACTTAATATAATCTATTATCTTATAAACATGCTGCTAGCAGAATGAAATGAGAAGTCGCCAATGATTTTGTGTGTGATTTCTAAATGTGCTAGCCAAAGCAAGTTGCCTTAATCCCTCACCAAAGACATGCCATTCTACTTTGTGCAGGTTACAGGGGAGTTGCAAAATGATCTGAGCTGCTGGGATGCCCTGCGTGCTGCACTTCCCGTTGGAACTGTTAGTGGAGCACCTAAGGTGAAGGCCATGGAAATAATCGATGAGTTGGAGGTGAACAGGCGCGGCCCCTACAGTGGTGGGTTTGGAGGTGTTTCGTTTACTGGTGATATGGACATTGCATTGGGCCTTAGGACCATGGTATTCCAAACGGGAACTCGTTATGATACAATGTACTCATACAAGGATGCTGGCAAGCGCCGCGAATGGGTGGCATACCTTCAAGCCGGAGCTGGAATAGTGGCAGATAGCGATCCAGACGATGAGCACCGGGAGTGCCAGAACAAGGCTGCAGGTCTTGCTCGTGCCATTGACCTGGCTGAGTCAGCGTTTATTGATAATTGATCAGAAATCGACCAAGATGGACCAGCCCAACTTTTGGAATGTGCAAGGCTCCTTAGATCTTCGTATATAAAGCCTCCTTATTGTTAAGCATTTTCTATTTTAAGTTTTTACATCATCATTATCATATTATTATTGTAATAACTTATGCTAATGTACCATATATCAGTTGGTAACTCTTTACACATATAAATAAAAAATAGAATGGTTATTCCTTTAAAAAAAAAAAAACAGAATGGTTAAAAAAGCTTTCTGTATCTGTTCATTTGGATTAAAAGTGAAAAAAGTGTTTTTACTGAAAACAGACCGATTGACTGACGGTCGTTGTCTCAAGGAAGGAACAATAAACTGGTACGACGACGTTTTGAAGCCGAAAGTGTGGAGGCAGCCGAGACTGTGCGCCCCAAGAGAGTAAGCCAATTGCAGTGGTGACAATAAGCAAGCAGCTGCTTTACTCTCTGGGTCCTTCAATCTTTCTCAATCAAACGTCATATCTAAGTGGATCTTAACCCAAGTGGAAGTGGTCCCTCCGACACCCCTGCTAAGTGAGTCGTTCTCTAACAACCTACTCTTTATGTGTGATTTTTTTTTAGGTACTGACGAATCAAGAAGATAATCGAAACCAAGCTACCAATGACACGATCAGAATAAACGATTCCTATATAATTGGAAACTATCTATATCAGAGTGAGAGACAACTAATATATATGAGAAAAAATTTCATGTTTATTGAGTAAGATGGGGTATGAGATATCGAATCTCAACTTTAAAGTCAAGGTTAATCTGTGCACTATCATTGCACTACAAGCTAGTGACAACCACTCTTTATGTGTTATGTAATAACTATTGTATGCAATTTAAATTTTGAAAAAAAGGAAAAAATAATTGTAGTCCCTAAGTTATGAGAAAGGGTCAAGTTTTTAATCATGTTTTGAAAAAAGTTCAAATAAACCATAAATTTTTGAAAAAGTATCAAATTAGTCTCTCTTATAAATCAATTGACGGTCAAACACAACAAAACATGCAAAAAGTCAATTTTAATTTTATCCTAATTTATCAACTAATGAAAATCCAACACGCGTCATACAAAATTAAAAATAATAATAATTTTACACTGACAATTAGTTGACATATCACCATTTCTAAATTAAAACTCCATCAACGATGGAGATCCAGATTTGATGGAGTCCACTGGTGCACCTGATGGATCTCCATTTGTTTTTAATTTTTGGCGGCTTTGAAGATGCTTACTGTTGTTTGCTTTCATGAATCTCCATGGCCGACAGTGTCTCATCGCCACCACTCAATCACCGCCAAACATCATGATCACATTCAATCACTAGAAAACATCAACACCACCACTCAATCACCATCAAATATCACCAACACACTCAATAACCAACAGACACATCACCACCATACTCAATCACTGGTATACACACTTAATAACTCAAAATTGAACCGAGAAACTTGTTGCGGAGGACGAGAAAATCTATGTGGTGCTGTCAAAAACCGAGAACTGGTGTCACCGAAAACCAAGGATGGAAGGAGATGGGATGAGAATTGAGAAGATCAGTGTGGTGACGGCGGCCGTGGAGGGGGGGAGGCAGAGAAGGAAGGAGAGGAGAGTGGTGATGGGGGCCATGGTTTGTGTGGTGTCGTCGGAAACCGAGAACGGAAAGAGATGCATGCGACGAGAACTTAGCCGATTAGTGTGGTGACGGTGGCCATGGAGGGGGAGAGACAGAGGAGGAATGAGAGGGGGTGGTGATAGGGCCATGGATGTGTTTGTGTGATTGAGATTGGGATTAAATGTGGATATGTTTAATTTTTGATAAGTGATTTTTTATTTTATTTTTTCAAATTAGTTGATTCGTACATGTGTTGTGTTGAGATTTTACACTATAATTTGAAATGATAAAATTATCTTATTCATTATGCTGTTTGTTAAGTATGATCATCAGTTGATTGATGAGAGAGACTAATTTGATACTTTTTCAAAAAATTAGGGTTGATTTAGACATTTTTCAAAACTTGGTTAAAAGTTTGATCTTTTCCCAAAAACTTATGGATTAAAATGATTTTCTCGAAAAAAAAAAGTCAAATATATATATATATATAGATTATTAAATTTCGGTGAGAAGAAAACTGCTGCGTTTTAGGCACTCCTTTGGAAATGTTCCTCAACCTTTCTTTTCTGTTTTCTTTTTTTTTTTTCATATGTAATAGTTGATATAACAGTAACAGGCCAGACCCAGAGACAATAAAGCCTCCCCTGCCTCCCTCCGTTTCCATGAGGATGATTGCTTTTTTTTTTTTCCTTCCTAATTTTACGAGATGTTGTTTTGCTGCAACTCTTGAAGATATATGAAATTTCGAGGATCATACTTGTCGATTTTGTAAACTAACATATTGGTTGGTCGAAATTACAGCTGCATTTTGTATACAGTTTGTGATGGTGATGGAGGAACGAAAATCGAGTTGACCATGTATTTTATATGCGAAACATGATATGAATATGCCAATGATGTGGATAGAAAATTTAGAAAATAGGTTGTCAGTTTGTGTAAGAGCAAGCATTGGATAAAAACTATAAGGTCATAATTTTGAGACTCTAGTATATGAGTTCAAGCCAATTGTATCCACCTGAGATTGGGATGGTTTCTAATTTATTAATTGAAGATGTTCATATCTATCAACTATTGACCTTAGCCGGCTGCTTTGAGTCTGACCTTAGATGGAGTCAAAAACGGTTTGTTTCAGTTTTCAGTTTACAATACCTTAATGTTGAAACAAAATAAGAAGATATTTACGGTTATGGATACTATTACTAAAAATATTTGATAGGAAAAAGACCAATAGGTGAAATATTAAAGAGGGTTTAAGCTTTTATAATATGTGTAAGATGACATTGTCCGACAATAGTGATAGAGACTGCAAATTCACGTTTGCTAATTCTAGAAGAAGAACATAATAATGATTAAACTAACAAAAATATAAATGTGGAGATTGAAGGTTAGTGAAAGATAAAATAAGAGAATGTTTGTTTGACTTCACTTATATGGATCGTGGTTGCTTGTTAACACAAGTATTAAGTGAAAGAATGGGTATAAGTGAGGTAGTGATGAAGTTAAATACAATCAAGCAAGTATATTTTGGTGCGGGCATTCATGAAGAAAGGCGTACAAGGTTGCCACTAGCTAGCCAAGGAGCATCAAATATTCTTTAATTGTTTGGTTCTCTTGAATATGAGTATATTTTTACCCATAAAAATTGAATTCCTATATTTATAGCTATTTCTTTCCCAATTTCATTGAGGGTAAATTCTAAATTACTCACAACTTTTGCCTGAAAAAAAAAAAAAAAAAAAAAGAAACACACACCGACTTTTCGAAAATCCCCATTTTCTACCCTGCTGTTATACTTTCCGTTTGAAATTTGAATTTGATTATTAAATGATTTCTTTGTCCCAAGTTTAAATTTAATTAAAATTAAATAAAAAAATTTGTTCATCAGGACTTTAAAATGGACGGTAAAGATTGATTTAAAAAAAATAATCAATAAATAAAAAATTTATTCGCTAGATCTTAAAATGGACGTTGGAGATTAATTTAGAAAAAATTAAAAAATCAAACAAAAATTAAAAATAAATACATAATTTTTTCACTAAATCTTCACTATCCATTTTAAGATGGACGATGAAGATTAATTTGAAAAAAATTAAAATATTTAATAAAAATTTTATTCAATCCCTTTCACTCTCTCTGTCTCTCTTCTCACTCTCCTTGTCTTCTCACTTAACATCAACAACCCTAACTTCATCTTTAACCAATAACCTAGATGTCAGCTTCAACTTCATCTTTTGGGATTGGAGGCTTTTTTTGGTTTCTCTTCTTCTTCTCCTATTTGGGTTCATGGAACCCAGATTTTATCTAGGTTCAATGAAATCAGATTGATGATGAGTTTGTTGGATTGATTTTGGCGTTTGGTTTTGATTTGCTCATTTGGGTTCCACGAAATCTAGGTTGGTTTTGATGTTTTCATAAATGGAGAACATTGATGAACATAGTTTTTTCTCTTCGATTTATTTTTAGTTTCCGGTGATAATTTTTGTGAGGGATTGATGATGTTGGGTTGATTTTGTGAGAGATTAATGATGTTTGGTTAATTTTGTGGGAGATTGATGAATTAAATTTTTTATTTAAATTTTTAATTATTATTTACTTTTCATTCAAATTTAAATTAATTTTTTTTAAAAAAATTTTAATCTTGATTTTATTTGTTATATATTCTATTATTTTTTATTCAATTGTGTTTAATTAAAGGCTTTATTTATCATTTTACCCTTTACCTACTAACAACAATCACTTTTTTAAATGGAAAGTGTAACAACGGAGTGGAAAATGGGTATTTTTGAAAGATTGAGTTTTTTTTCTTTTTTATTTAAGGTAAAAGTTAGGCGGTAATTTAGAATTTACCCTTTTATTTATAGAAAGTGCAAAAGAATTCAATGTAAACTTTTAAAATTCTATAAAAGTGATGTGATATTTAATATATCTAATCTATGTATTGAATTAATGTATCAATGCAAGTGTGTATTAGCAAGCTTGTAATTTCGGCAAACTAATTTAAAGAGTGGATGGAATCACTTAACCTGACCATCCAGTTGCTGAGAGTCATGTGTTGAAAAACTCAAGTCAAAAATTGGCAGACTAATCTTCAATTATTGTTTGTGACAAACCGTTCATATACACTGTTTTATTCCGTAATCAAACAAGGCTGATGGATCACCAGTAAATAAATGATTAAGATATGGTTTCGGCGGCTATCCAATGATTGATAAAATCTATCCTACCTAAGAGAATAAATCTCCTTTGAACATCATTGCTTGCACCATTTATTCAATCATTGCTGAACGGGAATGGAGGGATTCAAATTATCTGCATTTGAAAAATAACATATAAAATTATACTAGATATAATTTGAAGATTCCTTGGCTGCAGCTTGATGTCAGCCATGGGATGTGAGAAATCTCAACCATATAATAAGAAGGTGAGACGAAATAATAATACAAAATAGATTATTTATTATTTAGAAATTTTATAATTGATTATCTAATTCAATGTTGATAACTGACTAATTTAAAAACTTTAAAGGTTAGATAAATACCCAACAATATATATATAGTACCTTTAAAATGAAGACTCTCTTATTTTAAAAAACAAGGACCAGCCAATCAAATTCATCAATTTCATTTGAATAGAGGGTTCCTAAGATTATGCTCTACTCTATAATTGTTAATACGGGGTTCCTAAGATTCAAACTTGAGACCATTAGATTAACAACGCTCTGACACCATGTTACTAATAGATAAATCCAAAAGTTTAAGCTATTATATAAGTGCCCAACTACAGTATATATTCTCTAGCACAGACAGTTTTAACTACATTTGCATCGATTTATACCACAATCAATGAAATTCTCATCCTTACTTGACAAAGAAGGCAATGAGCTAACTTATATATTGCCTAAAAGTCGCAATTTACAATGAGAGATATAAAATGAAGCGTTGAACTTTGGACTGGGACAAAACAACACTTTTCTGTGCTCTTAAAAAGCTCTTTCATTCACAAGTCACATTTTACAGTTGAAATATGAAGCAAAGAAACAAAGCAAGATGCCTTAAAGACCAAGTCATGAACTCAATGAGTCTTATACAACATAAGGAAATATTATCATTTGTGTTCAGGACCCAATTCTACGGTCAAGCACTAAATTGGTGGTCTTACAGATAATAAACAAAGGACAAGCCATATGTCATTGGAAAGGGAAACAGGCTGACTGATTTAGTACATAATCTTATCAACATTGATACACAAATCATCTCAATAGCAGTCTGTGTGATAAAAACAAAGAAAACTAGAGATTTCTGTATGCGCTGGAGAATGAATGCTTCTTTGTCGTTTGTGTTCCACATTATCATCCTGTGGTACATTGATTCCTTGGCATATGCCACAGAATTTCAGAATGAAACAGGTAAACTGGCTTTATTAGCCTTCAAGGAAGCTGTCACTCTGGATCCCCACGGCATCTTCAATTCATGGAACAACTCTGTACACTATTGTAACTGGGAAGGAGTATCATGCAGCACCAAGCATCCTGCGAGGGTAACAGCTCTAGACCTAAGCTCACATGGCTTGGTGGGGTCCCATTTCACCCCACATGGGGAACCTGAGCTTTCTCAGGTCCATCATCCTCCAAGAAAACAACTTCCATGGCCAAATCCCATCAGAGCTGGATAGCTGCAGTGTCTTCATATACTTTACCTAAACAACAATTCCTTCAGTGGAGAAGTTCCAACAAATCTAACCAGTTGCATAAACCTTAGACGACTCAATCTTATTGATAACAACCTCTCAGGGAGGTTTCCAGTTCATCTAAGCTCTCTACAAAAGCTTGAAGCTGTAGGCCTTGGTCAGAATAATTTCAAAGGAAATCTCCCACCTTCTCTCTGGAATTTCTCATCTCTAATCCTGCTCTCACTATCAGAAGCAATGTTGAAAGGATGTAATCCTGAGGACCTTGGTTGATTGACAAGACTGCAGTATCTGATAATGGCAGATAACAATCTAATGGGTACTATTCCTTCCAGCATTTTTAACATATCGAGCCTCATCATGCTTTCAGTGGCCAAAAACAAGCTGGAAGGAAGTCTTCCAGCTGATACCGGTTTCACGTTACCCAACCTCCAACAACTTGCTATGGGAGAAAACAGACTCTCAGGTGCAATTCCAGTCTCATTATCAAATGCTTCACATCTCCAACTTTTTTCCTTCACAAATAATAGGTTCACAGGAAGAGTTCCTGAGGAATTGGGAAGGCTAGTGAACCTGTTGTGGATAGGTCTCAGTGGTAACATGCTGGGAACTAAAGAGGGAAATGATTTGAATTTTGTATCATACTTAACAAACTGCAGAAAACTAGAGAGGCTATTTATAAGTGGAAATCTGCTCCAAGGACCATTGCCAAATTCCGTAGTGAATCTCTCAGCCCAAATCAGATAATTGTCAATAGGTATTAATAAGATATATGGAACCATTCCTTCAGAGATTGGGAATCTGGTCAACTTGAACTTCTTGGAGATGCAAGATTTGATGTTGAGTGGAAATGTTCCTTCCTCAATTGGCACTCTTCAAAAATTGCAACAACTGTACATCCCTGGAAACAAATTGACAGGGCAAATTCCAATTTCCCTTGGTAGCCTCACTAATTATATGAGCTCCATTTAGGCCAAAATAATTTATCAGGAACCATAACCCTGAGTCTTGGTAGCTCCGGAAAGCTTCAGTTGTTGGATCTTTCTCAAAATAATCTTAGTGGTCATATAACTCCACAAATTTTCAGACTTCCCTCTGCACTGTCTATCAACCTATCTCACAATTCCTTTTCAGGTTCCTGTCTAAGAGAAGCTGCTGATCTGAAACAGCTTGAAAAGTTGGATGTCTCCCACAACAGATTGTCAGGTTGAATTTCAAACACACTAGGATCTTTTGTAAGCTTAATGTCCCTCCACCTCAGTGGCAATGCATTTAACGGATCAATCCCTCAAGCACTACAATTCCTGTAGGGGTTAAACGAGCTAGATCTCTCGCAAAATAAATTGTCAGGGGTTATAACAGATTATCTAGGGGAGCTAACCTTCCTGCAACATTTAAATCTATCTTTGAATGATCTTGAAGGTCCGGTTCCTGAAATTGGCATATTCAGGAATTCTCCTGCCATATCTCTTGTTGGAAACAAAGAACTATGTGGAGGAATCTCTGAACTTAAGCTACAAGCCTGCAAGGTCAAAATATCCAAGAAAAGAGGAAGATCTCTTGCTCTCAAAGTGGTCATTCCAATATTAGTAGTATCTATTTGCTTAACTTTGTTGGCAGGCTTCATTATCTTTCGCTATAAGAGAAATACGTCAAAAGCGAAACCGTCTGCTTTGTTCAACCCTGAGATGATGAAAATTTCTTACAGGGAGCTTCTTAGAGCAACAGATAGTTTCTCTAATGCCAATTTACTTGGCGTTGGTAGCTATGGTTCTGTTTATAAAGAATCCTTCATCAAAGTGAACCAATCATTGCAGTTAAAGTGCTGAATCTTCGGCAAAGAGGAGCTTCAAAAAGCTTCATGTCTGAATGCAGAGCAATGAAAAGCATCCGCCACAGGAATCTCCTGAAAACGCTAAGTGTATGCTCGAGTGTGGATTACCAAGGTAATGATTTCAGAGCTGTAATCTACGAATTTTTGCCAAACAGAAATCTAGAAAAGTGGCTACATCAAAACCAAGCTACAGACAGTGGGGATAAGCAAGTCAGTTTGAGCCTTGTTCAGAGACTAAAAGTGGCTACATCGAAACCAAGCTACAGAGAGTGGGGATAAGCAAGGCAGTTTCAGCCATGTTCAGAGACTAAAAATGGCCATCGATATTGCTTCTGCACTAGAATATCTTCACTGTCACTGTGAAACACAAATAATTCGTAGCGATCTCAAACCTAGCAACATTCTCCTAGGCAAAAACATGGCTGCCCATTTGGGTGATTTTGGGCTGGCAAAAGTAATTTCTAAGATTGCTAGTGGTTCACTAGATGGCCAATCTGGCTCAGTTATAATAAAGGGGTCAACTGGATACGTCCGCTCCAGGTATAAGTATAATAAAACCCTTGCTTATTTCTCAGAATTTGTTAGAATATAGACACATTTCTTAAACATTAAGCTACAAATCTAACCTGAAAATCTGTGCAGAATACGGCATGGGGGAAGCAGTGTCCACTTGGGGAGATATATACGGTTGCGGGATTCTGCTACTAGAACAGCTTATAAAAAAGAGACCAAGAGACGACATCTTCAAAGAGGGTCTCAACCTCCACAACTTGACTAGAATGGCACTTACAGATCGAGTGAGGAAAACATTGTAGATCCACATATGCTGCAGCAGGTGCAAGCAATGACAGAAAAGATGCAGGATTGCTTGATCCAAGTGTTGAAAGTTGGAGTCTCATGTTCTATGGAAACACCTAGACATCGAATGGAGAAAACAGACATTGTAAGCAAGTTACATTCGATTAAAAAATGTTATGAAGCAGACAGCCATCCATAAACAGACCATCAATGAATAATTACAGAGGAAGATAATTATCTCTCAGCACGCAAAATACAGATTCCTAGAGAATGTAACCAATAAACTCAAAAATAACCACAATAAATCTTCCATTTTCGATTTTCTTGTATCATCTTTGTCTCCTTGTTTATAATGCATCCAATCGAATCTAGCATAGCATGTGTGTGCTGAAACTTTAAACGATAGATGACAAGAACACTAACAATAACATTATTATATAATTTCCATTAGCTAGTCAAATCCAATCAACAGAGCAGTTCCTGATCAACAAGAAATGAATAACAAAGAAGGAAAAAAATACTGATTTCCTAAAGCCTGAATATAAAGGTTTTCTGAAAACGTTTTCGAAGAACGAAAGTGGTAAAGTTGGCGTTTCGCACATTTTTTTTTTCTTTGGTTTTCCAAAACATTTCACTTTAAAAAACGTTTTTTTTTTCAAATTTTAGCTTGATAGGCAGTGATAATCGTAGGGGACTCTTCACTCTCGCGGCCTACATGTCTTCTTAGCCGATCGGCGAGAGATTTGTCAACCGAAACAGAACAATAATCATCACCATTTATCTTCAGTTGATACACTCATTAAAATACCCAAAGAAGCTACTTCCGGTTTTTATTCCAATTGGAGATCATTAGCAGAGCCAGAATTACTTTTCTTGCACTTGTACAGTATTGAACAGAGTAGATAACTACTCCCAACTCCTACCCTCTGCATAGAAATACGACCCCCAAACTCAACTGAAGTCAAACGAAACCCAACAAAACAACTGCCAGAGGATAGTGAGAGAGAAAGAAGAGAAAGACTACAGAAAGATAACGTGAGGATACGAAGAGCGGCAAGCCACGATCGGCAATCGACGAGCGGAAGCGCGACTTTGAGCGAGCGGCTTGTGATGAAACAAGTAAGTGGCAGAAAAACTAGGTTGGTAAGTGTCCGTTTTATAGTAATTGAATTTATATAATATTTTATAATTATGAATTTACTCAAAATTATATAAAACCCAAACAACACCGATCGGTGTTGTCTTTGCATTGGAGTATCTTCACCGCCACTGTAAACCACCAATAGTTTATTGTGATTTGAAGCCAAGCAATGTTCTCCTTGATGAGGAATGATTATTCATATGGGAGATTTTGAGTTGGCTAGGTTCCTTGCACTTAACATAAGTAATTCTACCATAGGGTAGACTAACTCCATTGCAATCAAGAGTTCTATAGGATACGTGCACCAAGTTAGAAATTAATTCTTGTATTCAATTTCTTGTTTTATAATGATATACTAGAATGACGAAGCTGAAAATTTTGATCTTGAAAGAAAAATTACCCCTTTTTTTTCCTTATGATATATAAGGAGACTATAGTATAAGGGGTCAATATCAATGTAAAGTGATATTAACAATTATGGAATATGGAAGAAACCAACAAATGTGATGTTTACAAAGACAGTCTAAGCCTCCACAATTTTTGTAAGATGGCATTACCTTACAAAGTGATGAAAATTGTGGATTCTCATCTACTAGTACCAAAAGAAGAACTTAATAATCAAACCAACATGAGCAGAGGTAAAGCTAAAATGCGGGAATGCTTGATTTCACTTGTAAGGATCGGAGTTGCTTGTTCAACAGAAACACCTAATGAACGAATGGGAATAAGTGAGATAGTGATGGAGTTGAATGCTATCAAGCAAGCTTTTCTTGGTATGGGCATTCATGGAGAGAGGTAAGTAAGGATGCAAATTGTTAGAGTTAATATTAGAGTTGATATTTAGTTTTGTAAATATATAGTCTTGTAAGGGTAGTTTAGTCTTTTTCTATCTTTAGGTATATATGTATTTCTTGTCTTGTAAACTGATTCAATTCATTCTCTCGATTTCAAATAAAACCCTATTGTTCTCTACTTCACATGGTATCAGAGCTCTGTCTCTCTCCTTACTGCCCAAATTGTTAGCTGTTACTGCTGTTTTGTTGCCATTGTTTGCACCATTTCTGCTGTTGTCTTGTCTCTGCCACATCTTTCTCTTGTCATTCCTGAGCACTCAAGATGAACCGCACCATCGTTCAGCTCTGTCTTCCACGACCTCTCTCTCCACTGGTCTGTTCTGCAGTCACTTGATCTCTGTTCCGCTGTCACCTCTGGTTTGTTTGGTATTTATTTTATTTTAGTTATATATTTTGCAATTTGTATATGCAATGGCTGGCAACAAGGATGATTCACTTCAATCCATTAGTGTCAAGTTAGATGGAAAAAATTATTCTTATTGGAGTTATGTCATGAAGAATTTTTTGAAAGGAAAAAGAATGTGGAGCTATATTTCAGGGGCATCAGTTAAACCCATAGATGATAAGATGACAGATTATGCACAACTCGTAGAAAATTGGGAAATTGACAATTCAAAAATTATCACTTGGATAAACAATTCTGTTGAGCACTCTATAGGAACATAGTTGGCTAAATATGACACAACTAAGGAGGTGTGGGATCACTTGTCAAGATTGTATACGCAATCTAACTTTGCAAAGAAATATCAGTTAGAATCTGATATTCGAGCTCTTGAACAAAAGGATATGAGCATTCAAGAGTTCTATTCTGCAATGACAGATCTTTGGGATCAATTGGCTCTTACAGAATCTGCAGAACTATGAGCTTGTGCACCCTATATTGCCGCTAGAGAGGAGCAACGCTTGGTTCAGTTCTTGATGGCACTTCGTGATGATTTTGAGGGACTTCGTGGTTCAATTCTACATCGTAGTCCACTTCCATCTGTTGATTCGGTTGTGAGTGAGCTACTGGCTGAAGAGATTTGTCTCAAGTCTCAAGCAGGAAAAGGAATTCTTCCATTACCAAATTAGACGGTTTTGACAGTTCCCTCAAGACCCTCGAGGGTCGGGATTGATGAGTGTAGTTTTTGCAAGCAAAAGGGTCACTGGAAATCTCAATGTCCTAAGTTGTTGAATAAAGCATCGCAACCACATCAGCAAAAACATCAATTCAGACCTCCATAGTTTGTCAACCAATCACAACCACAACCACAACCACGTCGACCCCCACAGCTTAACGCTGCAGCTTTTGTACCACCATCACCACTACTAGACTCATCTGGCTTTGGATCCTCATCCTCACATGCAACACTTGCTTCTCTTTCTGAGCAAATTCAAAAACTCATTGCCGCACAATTGCATACTACCATCATTTCATTGGGTGTAAACAAATTGAAATCGGATTACTTCATTAAGAGGTAAGATTACAAATCAAACTTATCTGCAACTTTTTACCAACAAATTGATATGAAATCAATAGGTAAAAACATATATGGATGTGAAATGGACTGTTTTTTAAATAAAACTTTTTGGGTAGTGCATCTATAATAATATTAATTAAAAAAAGGAGTACCGTTATCACTAAATTACTTTTGAAGATGGAAGCTTATTGGTGATAGGGTCAAATTGAAACGATTTCATTTATGTTATAAAGTAATAAGCTTTCTAAAAGAGACGGCACCAAAATATATGTATATAAATATAATAAACAGTATATATGACCGTAAACGATTAATTAGTGGTATAATATAATTGTTAAGTGAGAGATAAAGACGGTTGTCTATAATTATTATGAAATGAATGATTGAATACGCTAATTAAAGCTTCTTATAAAAAGTCTAGAGAAATGTTGTTGCTTACAGAGAATAAGATTATCTGTTAATTTTTTGTTTGTGCTAATCTTTTTGTGAGAGAGTTTAAATTTAAGTGATGTATGAGAGAGAAAAAATAAAATAATATTTACCATTTATTATTTTTTATACTGATGTTTCATTAGATTATTAAAAGCTTAGTAAAAAAAAATGATGAAAGAGAATCTCTATTGGTATACATAACCTTCCTCTCAATTTAAGTTTAATTATAGTTAGATAAACTTTTCACTCAAAATTACATAAACTTTCCTGCCAATACCTTATAGTCTTATGGTAGAGACTCTAGAGATATATTTTGCCTTATCTTGGCAAACTACATTAGGAATGAATTTGCCATTTTATAGAGCAAAGACCCCAGTATCATCTTTTACATGGGCAACTGAAACCAAAAGATTAACCTGGATGAAGCTGCAGATTTAGTGATTTTTCTAGTTAAAGTGATCTCCACTCCATTATAATTTTTTATAGCATTAAAAATAAACAAATGTTTTTAATTTGTTTGTTAGCATTTATGGTAAAATTTTCATTCCATCATTTGGAATTACTGTCATCAGCTAAAAGTTGAAATGACTCACACTAATTTATCACACCGACAATTAATAGTGAAACTGCAATTAGAAAGAATGCAAGACCCAGACCTAAGATCGATACAATTGTATCATATCGGTCTATTAATTTGATATGATATATGTTGTGTTTTTTTTTTTTTTTTCCTTTTTATTTAAGGAGGAGAATTTGAATTTAAAACACCAACTTAATTTATTGAGAAGTATAGTTATCAAATTTATTGAAAATCAACTTTATCATATCGTGTATTATAATCTTTGGAAAAGAAGTGGTAAAGTATTCACACACACACGCATATCAATTTACTGAAATAAACTTTATCATGCCATGTCTTATAATCTTTGGAAAATAAGTGTTAAAGTGTTCTTAGTGATATAATATTAAATATTAAAATAATAAAAGTAAAAAACTTTATATGAAAGAGACTACCGTAGCTTTCTCGTTTTCTCATTGTTTTTACGAAATAACTTTAATTACTTTATGAAACCTAACATTGCATAACGACTTTTTAAAACCTAATCTCACTTTTATTCTATATTATATGACTAACTATTTACACACCCATACACACCAAGGTTCAAAAACTTATTACTCACTACTCAGCTGGCAAAACAACGAGTAGCGAGTTCTCGGTTACTCGATGATTATTGTTCACTTACAGTCAAACTAGGTTAAACCTCTAAAAAAACTTAAAACTATAAGATCAAGATACAATCATATGATTATTGATCAGTTGGTTTAGTACTTTTGGCTATTGAGCATTAGGATTTAACAATAACTCTTTAAAAGCAAGGGGTATTTCTGTTGAGTCTTTGGAATCTCAAGGGAGATTCATGTCATTATGATCAAAACTCAGATTTTGGTGTAATTCCATCAAACTTTAGGGGTTTATGTAATTTATCCTCTTATATATATATTTAAGGGTTATTATCAATTTACTCTCTACAAATGAAAATAATGTCAAACCACCACTAGTTTTGAAAATATTAGCTAAAAATGTCCAACCATCAATTGAAATAGTATATCAGTTATTAAAGTAACGGTTTCCATGAATTTGGAGGGTATAATCATCAATGTAAGTGTATATATATATATGAAGTGAGGGACAGCTGGATTTGAGTTAAAAATTAAATAAAAATAAAAATTGAAAAACTAAATAAAAATTAAAAAAAAATAGATACCGTCTCTCTCTCCTTCTCTCTCTCTCTCTTCTTCTGTCTTCACCATGTTAATCTCTCATTTTCTCTCTCTCTTCTCTATCAACTCAAATCCAACCCACAAAGACCCAAGCTCGTCGATCGGATCTAGTATCCGACTGGCGAGCTTGACAACAACACCATCATCACCATCCACTATCCAAATCTAACCACCCATATCTCTTTTTTCCCCTATCGAGTCCCTACCTCTTCCCTTCTTTCTCTTCCCCTCGTTTGCCGTCGCTAGTCCTGCCTCCTCCTCTCCCTTCATTCTTCCATCTTCGTCGCCACCTCCACCCTCTTTACCCCTCCCTCTTCGCCCTTCCTCTTCCTCTCTCTCTCTGCTCCACCACTCTCCACTTCGACCACCACCCAATAACAACGCCTTTATGGACTTGTCATTCCATCTCCGACCAAACCCATGGTGGCTACATCTTTGACCAAACCCACCACAACATCACCACCAAACATCCATGGCCGAACAGCTTCAAACCCATACGTCATCTAGGTTCGAAAACCTAGAACCGTTATCTGGGTTCCAACCAGAAAATAACTATCAATCACAACTGTTCGTGGATGATTCATCGATGCTAGTGGTAGAAGGGATTGGGTGATTCAATGCTGGTGGTAAAAGGACAATGAGGAACGACAGGCTTTGTGCTATTGTTATGGAACAGTGCGGCGGTGTGGAGGTGGATCTGCGACCGTTGTTTCTGGGTTCGTTTATTATTGGATGAGTGATCATTGAGTTTTATGAGTTTGATGTAATTGATGAAATCTGGGTTTTGATGTAATTGGATGAAATATGATGATGAAGAAGATTATGGGTTTTGTTTGTTGTGAGTTATTGTCTATTGATCTGGGTTTTGGTTGTTGTAAGGTCAGAAACTAGGTTTATTGGATTTGTACGTACTTTGGTTGCTTTCTTTGGATCTTCGAAGGAACCCAGGCATTGGGTTCGTTTGTTCTTGTTTTTTCAAGTTTTTTTTTTTTTAATTTTTAAATTTTTTTTTTCAGATGTAGAGAACTAGAGAAATTTTTTTATTTAATTTCAATTTAATTTAATTTATTTACTTTTTATTTAAGTTGAATTTATTAAATTTTTTAATATGTTTAAATTAATCTTTACCATTCATTTTAAAATATCTGATGAAAATTTTTTATTTAATTATTTAAATTTCATTTAAATTTAATTTAATTAATTTTTTTATTTAAATTTAATTTATTTAGTTTTTTAATTTTTTTTCAAATTCATAAGGGTATTTTGGACTTTTAATGGTTTTGTCACAAAATCACTAAAAATCCTGATGAAAACTGCTTTTGGCAAAAGGTAGGGGGATTTTTGACTAATATTTTCAAAATGGGGTAAATTGATGTTATTTTCGTTTTCAGGGTTTTTTTAGATGTTTCCCTATATTTAATATATATATATATTATTAAATATTAAAATAATAAAAGTAAAAAAAATTATATGAAAGAGACTGCTTTTCTCGTTTTCTCATTTTTTTTAACTAAATAACTTTAATTACTTTATGAAACCTAACATTGCAAAACTAGTTATATGACTAACTATTTATACACATATATCAATTTACTGAAAATAAACTTTACGATGCCGTGTATTATAATTTTTTGAAAAGAAGTGTTAAAATGTTCTTAGTGATATAACATTAAATATTAAAGTAATAAATCTAAAATATTTTATATGAAAGAGACTACCGTAGCTTTTCTCATTTTCTCATTGTTTTTACTGAATAACTTTAATTACTTTATAAAACCAAACATTTCATAACTACTTTTGAAAACCTTATCTCACTTTTATTCTATATTATATGACTAACTACTTACGATCACACACACTAACTATTTACATTCACACACATGTATTAATTATTTTGCTGCTGTTTCTTCTGAAAAAATAAAAATCCATTGTATGACATTCACCTTTGATATTATAGTGAGACCCCTTATGATTTTTTCATGTATAGTGTTCACATCTTAGCATTTGTCATTCCTTTTCCATCAAAATAATGCTCAATTCAAGAAAAAATGGGATGTTTTTGGAGCTTATATGTCTAATATAGATAATGTGATATATTTCAGCCAGGAGCAATTTTTAAAATAAAAATAAGGAACATCATGGAACCACAACAAATGTGATTTGATAACAAAAAGTGTTTATTCAATTTAATAATAATTTAGGTTCGAGTTACTTCAATATAAGTGATATCTCAAAAACCAAATAAAATTAAATAAAAAGCACCACTATAACTAAATCGCTTTTGATGGTGGAAATTAATTTATGTTTAGGGTCTTGATTGTTTAGGGTCTTGATTAAGATTCAAAATTTAAATTAAAAAAAAAAAAGTTTTTAATCTTAATTAACCAAGTTTTGGTTTGTTGTAGTTTAAATTCAAAAGCACCAGTGTTGGTTGTAGTCATAAACGCAAGATATATTTATTTACTAGATGTAAACTGTATCATGCCAAATTTCAGGGTTGTCACTTCTTGTCGGTGTGTTAACCCCAATGCATTAAACATATGTTTTGCAGTAACGTGTTTAAAATGATTGGCTTTATGGATGTTTCCGTAAATATTTATGTCAAAATACCCAAAAGTCATGCACGAATGTATTATAAGATAAAAAGAACGAATTATTCGTTAAAATTTAGAATTTTTAAAATGTATCTTCATAAAAGGGCATCTAACAAAATTAAATGTCTTGGAATCCTTCAACTAAATAAGAATTCATTCAGTTTTAAGATCCTTCGTCACCATGTCCACAACACATTGAAGGGTAGGCATATAATATGGTTGATGGAAGGTACATGGAAGAATGTAGACCTACGAAGTGATGGCATATAGGAAGTGCATCCCACGATGGTGATATGATAAATGATATATGGTTGACTGAAGTTGCTGAATATCAATGATATGCATAGTATATTATATTATTTAATTGATTATAAAAGGACATATATATCATAAGTAATGGAGTTTCTTCTTCTTACTTTGGCAAAACACAGAACCAGATTATTCAGCTTCTTAAGCTATTAGAAACAAAATCTATTACACTAATGGTTTTGATGCTTAGCTTAGCCGGGTTTCTAACGGCCTCTCTCTGCATTTTCAATCCCACAGCTAGTAATCAAATAGATCAGATTGCTTTGCTCTCTTTCAAGGATTCTATCACTGAAGACCCTCATGGAGTGCTGAGCTCATGGAACAATTCTATCAGTCTATGTCAACTGCATGGAATAAAGTGCGGAGTTCGACACTAGAGAGTGATAGAGCTAGAATTGAGATCTCAAAGGCTAGCAGGGACCATATCACCCTTCATTGGCAATTTGACCTTCCTTAGATCAATTAATCTTCAAGAGAACCAGTTTCCAGACAATATCCCACAAGAAATCAGCTATTTATCACGCTTGCAGAGTCTAAATTTCTCTTTCAAAACTCTCCAAGGGGAGATTCCAAACAATTTGTCACACTGTTTGGACCTCAGAGTCATTGACTTAGCCGAAAACTATCTTGTTGGGAAAATTCCAGCAACATTTTATTCTCTTTCGAAGGTCACTTCTCTATATATTTTCTCCAACAATTTGCATGGAAATATTCCACCATCTTTTGGTAACCTTTCCCTTCTCCAACATCTTTTCTATCGGATCCAATTACCTTTAAGGAACTATTCCGGAATGGATTGGCCATATGAGATATTTGATGTTCTTTAGCAATGGACCAAATAAAATTTCTGGTATAGTTCCTCCTTCCCTCCACAACATTTCTACCCTCACAGAATTATATGTTGCATATAATCAGTTAATAGGTAATCTACCATGGGACATTGCCCTCACGCTCCCGAAGCTGCGTGGTATTTCCATCGGAGGAAACCAATTCACTGGGTGCTTTCCACCTTCTTTCTCCAATGCCTCTGAGATGATACTGCTTGACCTCCGATGCAGCAGAATCATTGGGCCAGTTCCTGTTGATCTTGGAAGAAGAATGAATGGTCTTCGGGTACTTAATTTGGGTACAAGTTATTTAGGTACCAGGGTTGCTGAGGATCTACGTTTTGTTGATTCTTTAACCAATTGCACCGAGTTAAATGTACTGACATTAAGTAATAACGGCTTTGGTGTGTTTTGCCCAATTCCATTACCAATCTCTCAACTCAACTTAGTATACTCCTGGCTGGAAGCAATCAACTAGTTGGGAATATCCCGGACGGCATATCAAACCTTTTCAACCTATTTAAACTTGGCTTAGATGATAACCTTTTCTCAGTTTCTATTCCTTTTAACATAGGGATGCTTCAAAACTTGCAGGGAATGGTTTTTAATGGAAATCGACTATCTGGTTCAACCCCAAAATCTTTGCAACCTCACTCAAATTATCAAAATCCAACTGGGAGACAACAATCTGACAGGAAACTTTTCTCGAAACCTTAAAAGCGTTAGAAGTTCACAAATTTTAGATCTTTCTCACAACAACCTCTTTAGTTTTGTGCCTAAAACCATTGGTCTTTTCTCCTCTTTAACTTCCATTTACTTAGCTCACAACTCTTTTAATGATTCCCTTCCTTTAGAATTTGGGACTGTGAACAATCTAGAGTTGTTGGATGTTTCCAACAATGATTTGTCAGGTGAACTTCCAATGACTCTTGGAAATTGTTTGAAATTGGAAGCCCTTCATTTGAGCAGTAACTCATTTCATGAGAGCATCCTCTTCTCTTTGGCTTCCTTGAGAGGGCTAGTGGATTTGGATCTTTTCACAACAACTTGTCTAGCCCAATTCCAATATATCTGGAGAAACTTTCCTTTCTTGAGAATTTGAACTTGTCCTTCGATAATTTGGAAGGTGAGGTGCCATAGAAAGGTGGTTTTACCAACATAAGTGTGATATCAATTGTCGAAAATAGGAATATCTGTGAGGGTGTTCTTGATTTACACTTACCAACATGCCCAATTCAAGAGTCTAAGAAGAAGAACAATAGTTTTGACTCTAAACTGATTATGATAATAATCAGTGCGAGTCTTTGTTTGGTAATATAGTAATGTTTGTGATTGCTATTTACTGGAAAAGAAAACCAAAAATGGATTCAACTGAACCACCAATTGGAGGGGAATTTTTGAGAATCTCTTACAACGAGCTTCTGAAGGCTCTTGACGAGTTTTCTTCAAATAACTTGCTTGGGGTTGGAAGTTTCAGTTCCGTGTCTAAATGAATGTTTCACCAAATAGAAAAACCTATAGTAGTGAACATATTCAATCTTGAACAACTAGAAGCTTTAAAGAGCTTTATTGTAGAATATGAAGTGCTAAGGAAAACCCGACATCAAAATCTTCTCAAGATAATCACAATTTGTTCAAGCTTAAATTTTGAAGGTGGTAATTTTAAAGCTCTTATTTTCGAGTTCAAGCAAAATGGGAGCTTAGAAAATTGGTTGCATCCAAATGAAGATACCACAAGGAAGTTAAGCCTTGCACAAAGGCTTAACATAGCTATTGATATTGTCTCTGCCTTGGAGTATCTTCACCACCACTATGAACCACCAAATGTTCATTATGATTTGAAGTTGAGCAATGTTCTCTTGGACATGGACATGATTGCTCATGTGGAAGATTTTGGTTTGGCTAGGTTCCTTGCTACGGACATCTATAATCCTATTGCAGGGCAAACTAATTCAATTGCATTCAAGGGTTCCATAGGATATATTGCACCAGGTAAGCAATTCATTTACATCTTTGAGTTCTTATTTTATTATTGTACATAATTTGTTAAGAAGAAATTTTGGTCTTGGAAGGAAAAGTGACTCGATTTGTTTGTTTTTTTTTTTTTTCCCCTTATTATGTATCTAGAGTATGAGATAAGAGGATTATCATCAATACAGGGAGATATATATAGTTATGGAATACTTCTATTAGAGATGTTGACAAGGAAAAGACCAACAAATGAGATATTTAATGATGGTCTAAACCTCCATGATTTCTGTAAGATAGCATTGCCCGACAAAGTAATGGACATTGTGGACGCACAAACGCTAATACCAGAAGAAGAGCTTAATTATCAAACAAAAGTTCAAAAAAGAGAATGCTTGATTTCACTTGTAAGGATCGGAGTTGCTTGTTCAACAGAAGCACCCAATGAACGAATGAGCATAAGTAAGATAGTGATGGAGTCGAATGCTATCAAGCAGGATTTTCTTGGTATGGGCAGCCCATTCGTGTAGAGACGCACAAGGATGCACTTCTTGAGTCACACAAGGATGCACTTCGCAAGGTACGGAACTTCTCCGATAAATAAGGTTTAAACCTTTCATTCTCTTGAATTCGAGTCTGTTTTTGGCCATAAAAGTTCAACTCATATATTTGTTGGCGGGAGGTACTGTGATCGTTGTCTTCATTTATAGACATTAGACACGGTGAAAGAGAGAGAGAGATAGGGTAATTAAGAGAGCAGCCACAGCTCAAGTGCTTGAAGCATTTTATGCAGCACTTGTTAAAAAGACTTGCTATTTTTCCTTTTTTTTTTTTTTTAATAGTTTAAAAAGACTTGTTACTCTATGTTTTTTGTGCACCAGTCTGGCTGTTTATTATTGTATAATTTCTACTTATATATTACAATTCTCTGATCATTTTATATTCTACCTCAGTTTTCACTTACATATACATCGGCAAGGATAGCTTGAGAGTTAGCAGGATTAATACGAACCATGTAACACATTTACTTGCAGAACTAATAATGATCATACTTGATTTTAACAGAAAGAACCTCCAATTTGAAAAGAAAACTATATTTGCACACAATTAATTCATTTTATTTCAAATGAGCTCAGTCATATACATAATACATTACCTAAAAGTCACAGGAAGAGACATGAAGTGTTGTGTACTCTCCATTGGTTACACTTTGAAATCTAACAAAACATTACTCCGATGCACCCTTTTAAACCTCTTCCATTCATAAAAATTGCAAACAAAAAGAAGTAAAAAGATGTCCAAGTTCATGTCATAGATTAGTAAAGTTAAAGCAACTTGTCCACTGCAGAAGAAGAAGATGAACTTGCCCAAGGACCGAGTTACAAGCTCTAATGAGTCTAGGTGCAAAATACAGGAATATCTGCATCTGCGCTGAGAAATTCCATGGTACAGAGAATACAAAAGGGGTGAGGAACAGTTAAGCAAGCAATTTTTAAGGAAGTTTTGTGGCAAAACAAATGAGGAGGAATGATGCTAATATATAGCATTAACAACATTCTCACACAAAACTCTCAACAGCTCAATAGTTTCTGCTTTTAAAAAGGTGACAAACTGCAGTCCTGTGTATGAGTTCACAGATGAGAGCTCTTTGGTTTTTGGTGTTCCACAACATCAACTCCAATTCTCTAGGATATGGCTAAAAGATTCAGGACAAAACAGAAAGACTAGCTTTGCTAGCCTTCAAAGAAGCTGTAAATATGGATCCCCAAGGAGCAAGCATTGAGTCAGTGTAAAAATTTTAGGTTCACACTCACACGGCTTGGTGAGTCCCCTCTCTACCAACATGAGGAAGCCCAAGATCATCCTCCTCCAAAACAACAGCTTCCATAGAAAAATAGGCATCAGGGCTCGGCCAGCTTCATTGTCTGAATGCACTTTACCCAAACAACAATTCCTTCCTCACAGAAGTTTAAATTAATCTAAGCTGTAGGAAAACCTTTAGGGAACACAATCTTGTCAATAACAACCTCCATGGTAGATCGCCAGTTCTGTTGTGCTCTCTAACAAAGATTATAGCTTTAGACCTTGTTAAGAACAATTTCGAATGAAAAATCCCACCTTCCTTCGGACATTTCTCATCTCTGATCCTACTCTCACTAGCTGGACAGAAGCAACCCTGAGGAGCTTCTTGTTTAATGGCAGACAACAATCTAACTGGTTTAACCCCTACCACTTATAATCTAACCAGCCTCTTTGCTTTTTCAGTGGAAAATGCAAATTGAAATCTCACAAATAATCAGCTCACAATAAATAAAAACGTCAACTTTACTCATCAAATCATTCCAACTTGTCATAAATTACAAAGCTTTATAAGTCACAGACCACAACAAAACACTCTCAACATACACACAATTAAATATACAATCAAAAACACAACAGCCACGTGGAAGCTGACCTGTCATCATGAGCGCTTGTTATCGTAATCGACGATCTCGGAGTCGGTGACCGACTTGGAATGTTGGACGATGGAGCGTCCGATGGAGTTGATCCAGTCCTCCTTCTCCTTCTCCGAGTCAGCGATGAAGTACATCGTCTCCGTCCGAGTGCTCAGCTCGAAAGCGTACTGCTTGTTCAGCACGTCCTCCGCGCCCTTCACCGTCAGGCAGGAGGCCACCGGGATCACGCCACGTGGCCTGGAGGCGCGGGTCACAGTCGATTCCTTGAACCAGAAGAGCTTCCCTTGTTTCAACAAGAACCACCGCCGCCGCCACGTCTTGATGTACTCGCCTTGCTTCGTCAGCCACCCGCTCCGTTCGGGGTTCGACCAGAACTCCACGCCCTCGTAGTCCTCCACGTGGTTCGATTGGCCCGACACGGCCCGCCAGAGGCTGGCCATCGATTTTTGGGGGATTGGGTTCAATTCCAAATGTCGATCGAATTTAAGGGGGGTGTATTCAATCATGATTTTAAAAAACTTTCACAGACTTTTTTCAGTGAATGACTTTTGTAGAATTTTATAGACTTTTAATGACTTTACAGATTCATGAAAGACTCTTACAGACTTTTATAAACTCTTTTTAAAAGACTTTCATTAACTTTGATAAATTTTTAAAAGAAATTATGAAAAACTTTTATAAACTTTTATCGGCTTTTAAGACTTTTATAGACCTTTTACTAACTTATAATATAATATACACTTAAGTTAATAAAACTATATTTATCATGTCAATAATGATGAAAAAGTATGGTATATAAAATAAAAGTAAAATCACCTCAATTACATAAGTTGATAACCAAAATACCCAGTATTTTAAGCGTTTCATTATTTATTTTATTTCTTCTACGAAAAATAAAATCTCTAATGTCTTATCAATAATATCAACATCGCTCCACATATCAGCAACTATAACAGCTTTCCATTTATTAACATGTTCTCTTTATTGTTCTTGAGTCTCAAGAAATGAGTTAAAATCGTTATTTCATTAACTAATAATGATGTAGATGATGAAGACTCATAAATATTGATAAATTTTAACAAATTTTTATTTACTGCTAAAATAACAATATATTCCTTTGACAAACTCATGCCGCAAATTATACTTTTTGTAAGTTATATTTCTCATTTTAATAAAAAAATTTTCTTTTAACATAGTGTAAATAAACTTGTGAAAAACAACTATCAAAACTAATGTTTTACAAAATTTAAACTGGTTAATTTTATGATATGTTACAAATATCAAAATCGATTACTATACTAATCAAATTAACTAATCAAAAGTAAAAGTTCAATAAATTCTCCAACATGTAATAAGAATAAACCACTAGCTAAAAAATTTTATTACTAGCTAAAATTTTAATTTTTAAAATAAACCACTAGCTAAAAAATCTCCAAATATTAATTTTTTTTCTTTTTTATTTGAAATAGAGGTTTTTCCTTTTATTTTGTATTATAAAAAATAAAGATTTCATTTATTAATTTAATCGATTTTAAAGCAATAAGATTTTTTATCTATACATTTGTGAGTTCTATTTTCATTATTTGTACATAAGAAATGATAATCTATTAGTTTACAACACAATCGTTAATAATAGTTGTACTATTTATCATAAGAAAAATAAGATGATTTGAATCAATATCCATCCATTTTTTTTTTTTTTGGATATTTTATATATATAAATATAAATTATAAAATGTTTCATTTCTTAAATTTATTTTGTTGACATCTAATTCCTCAACTTTGATTCAAACTTGAAATCTTCTACAAAATTATAAATTGATGTCCGTAGAAAAAGAAGGAGTCTAATAAGATTCAAAAACTAAAAAGCTAACAATTTGAACATAGGAAAAAATATTGACCATTATAATTCACAATAAAGTAGGAGTGATATATATATATATATATTTGTGTGTATTTAAAAAAAAATAAGTGAAATATTTTTATGACTATCATTGAATTTGGGGCAATTTAAATATAAAAGAGATTGTAAGGTTTGTTTTGTTTTTGTTTTTGTTTTGTTTTTTTTTTTTTTTTGGATGAGAAGAGATTTGCTTTGTATGATCAATAACAAAAGTCTATAAAAGTTTTTGAGAGGAGTGAGAGAGAATTTATGGAGTTTGATTGTTATAAATTTAACATAAAAGTCTATAAAAGTCTCCCAAAGTTATTAAAATTTAAAATTCTATAAAAGTCATTAACATTTTGAATACCCCATAACTTTTATAAACTCTTCAAAAGTCTTGATTAAATACCTCATAACTTTTATAGACTTTTTAAAAATCATTAAAAGTCTATATTGAATACCACATAACTTTTATAGAGTCTTTAAAAGTTTAAATTGAATACATCCAAACTTTTAAATTCTATAAAAGTCATTAAAAGTTTAGATTGAATACACCCCCCTAAGATGACTATTTTACTTTCTGAAAATTATAAAATCCTCCCCATGAATATCTATTATTATAAATGAATCTCTTGGTCTTCTCATCCAAAGTCCAAACAAATCAAAACAATCAAAGTTAAATTTAACATGCATCAAAAAAAAAAAAGGTTAAATGTAACACTGCATTAGACCAATGTCAAATAAACAAAAAAACAATGGATTTGAATTTTGCTACTTCCTACTTTAGATAGCAATTGTGTTAACCATGAACAACGTTAAAACATGTTAAGGGAAAGCAATGATATTGGATCTAGGGGTAGGCAAAAAAAATCGAAACCAACCCGACCCGAAATGTCGGTTTTCAAATTTATTTTGGGTCGATTCGATTTTTAGCATGCAAAACTGATGTTTTTCGACCTTGGATTGATTTTGGGTTGGAAAAGCTGATCTAACCTGACCCAAAAAGCCAACTTTATAAATTAAAAAATATATATATAAAAGCAAAACTTCAAAAACTATTCTCAAATCAAACTCTAATAGCCGTCGACCACCCCTTTTCACTCTAATGCTTATCTCTCTTAAGCCTTTCTCTCTCTCTTTTCTCATTTTTTTCTCTTTCCCTTACGGTTTCTTCTCCCTCTCTCTCCTCACTACTTTCTTCTGTTTCAACTTTCTTCCCCTTATTACTGTCGCTATCACGAGTTGAGGAGTGACAACAATTTTATGTTCTCTATTTCTCGGGTCTTGTTTTTGTTACTCTGATTAACGTCGAACTCTTCTATTGGGAAGAGATATGCGCTGATCTCATTGATTGGAGTGGATCAAGTTATGATGTTTCTAGTTTTTTGTTACAGGTTAGTGATGTAAAGAGAGAAAGATGGAGATTTGGGGTGGAAACTGGAGAAAGAATAGGGGACTGTCAGTGGGAGAGGCTGGATGCGGTGGTGATTGGTAAGTTGGTGGGGCTAGTGAAGTGATTTTGTTTGGTTTTTTATTTGTGTGAGTCGATGCTTTTGTAGAGAGAGAAATATGGAGGTTTGGGGTGGAGACTAAAGAGAGAAAAAGGGACTGTCGGCAGTAGGAGGCTAGAAGCAGTAATGATTGGTGGGGGTAGTAAAGTGATTTTGTTTGGTTTTTTATTTGGGCTTAATGATTATCTGGAGACCCATTTTACTGGCCCAAACCGACATGGACCGAATTGACCTAAGTCGACCCAATACAAGTCGATTCATGTCAGTTTCTATCAATAATTTAGGTTGGGTTGGTTTCGAATTCTGAAAATAGATTAAAGTTGGTTTTGAAACAGTTCTGCCTAAAACCGACCTGACCCAACCTAACCCATGTCCACCCCTAATTGGATCTAATAATCAAAGTTCAATCAAATCAGTTTATAGTAATCAATTTAATTGACTTCAAATTTAGTTAATAAGATTGTGTTAAATATAGAGTTAGGCCGATTAAAGTCTGATGTGTCAAGAGAGTGACACTATAATTTAGTTTTATAAAAGAAATAACTCTATTTAAAATAAAGATGTTTTAGAATCCTTCCCTGCCCCGCTCCCCTACCCCTCCCACCCCCTTCCCCATAAAAAAAAAAAAAAAAAAAAACAAAAGGATGTTATAGAAATTATATGTTGTTGTAAAATTGAGCTTGTGACCATTAGTGATAATTTGTGTGCAAAAACTTATAATCATTAACAATTCTTCAACGTTTTGGTCATGCTGTCAAAATTTGTTGAAACTAATTAATGAGAAATGTAATGAACCTTACCTTTAAAACAAAAACAAAAAAAAAAAAAAAAAAATCGTGAAGCTATTACAAATTTTGGAAGGACAAGGGAAAAAAAAAAGGTAAGAAAAATACATGACATCATCTACTAAATCTATAATTGAAAAAAACCATTAGCAACATGATTTAGAAACTAGCCAAGATCAACTCGAGAATCATTCCACCAAGTAAAAAGAGGACATCGAGGACTCCTGAGAATTATTCCACCAAATAAAAAGAAGAGACATTGAAGACTAACATTTGTCATAAAAACCTGTAGCCCTATTGGTAACTTCGCTCATCTGTAATTTATAAAAGATATGGTGCAAGGAAAATGAACATATATAAGATATAACAAATATAATATAACAAAGTCATTAAGAATTGAAAAAGTTTAATTTATATATGTATCATAATTTGATATCATAACAAGAAAATATAAGTTGAATGTTTGGAAAATATTAACTACCTTTTTTCATGTTGACTCTAGCCGTAAGTTGAAGAAGAATGTTCTTGATTGTTTGCAGTTCATGGACAACTTGGGTTATGTTCATTCGATCTTATGGAGACTCCAAAGAACACGTCATACCAATCCTAAACATTAAAATCAAACATTCTTTTCGGCAGTTGTATGAAGCTTCCCTCATCCTATCATTAGTTACAGCCACCTCATCATTTACAAGTTCTAGATCTACAATGTCCATCACACGGTCTGGCAATGTTGTTCTCGCATAATTATGAAGATTTAAGTCTCCCCCAAACATAAGATCTGTGGGTTTTTTTTCTTGTCAGGATTTCTAAGAGTAAGATCCCAAAACTGTAGATATCCTCATTTGTTGAAACTTGGCTTCCTAAACCATACTCTATAATATAAAAATTTTACATGAGAAAAGTATATTGAATTTTGAGAAGTGAGTAAAAATATAAAAGTTAGATTTCAACAAATGCTGTAATTACCTGGAGCTGTATATCCAATTGTTCCTTTTACTCCAACAGAGCTACTTTGAATAAAATTTGAGGTTTTCAGTAAAAACCTTACTAATCCGAAATTACCAACATGAGCAGTCATGTCATTGTTTAAGAGAACATTACTTAGTTTTAAATCACAATGAAAGATAGGCTCGTGGCAGTGATGATGGAGATAATCCAGTGCAGATGCAACATCAATTGCGATGTTTACTCTTTGAAGAAGGGTAAGGCTTTGAAGTTTGAATTGCTCATCTTCTCCTTCTGAAACTTGATGCAATCACTTTTTAAGACTTCCATTTGCCATGAACTCATACATTATTGCTTTGAAGTCATTACCTTGAAAATCAATACTTGAACAAGAAGTTAGAACCTTCACAAGATTTCTATGACGGATATTTCTTAATGTTTTACACTCGGTCATGAAACTTTTCGAAGCTCCTTGACGTTGAAGATTAAGTACTTTGATTGCAACTATAGTTCCATCTTGATCTAGAATTCCCTTGTACACAGAGCCAAAACTCCCTATACCAATCAAGTGGGTTGGAGAAAAGCCGTCAGTTGCTTTAAGTAGCCTTTCATAAGAGACTTTAGGAAGCATTTTTGTCCACATAGGTTCAGAAGTTTGTTTATTTCTTCTTTTTTTTACCCAGCAAAGAATGAAAAATGACAATAAGACTACACCCAACAATGCACTTGTAGTTGAGATTAGAATCTTGAATACAAGAGAGCTCTTGTCATTTCTTGAGTTGTTATTGGGGCATTTGGGTAGTTGAAGTTTAGATGTGCCTCTACAAAGTCTATTATCATTTCTAACCACTGATATTGCACTTGCATTTGCAAAAACTCCTTTCCTCGGTACTTCATCCTTAAAATCATTGAAGGACAGATTTAGTTTCTTCAAGTGAAGACTTTCTAAGAATTTTGGAATTTGGCCTGACAAATTGTTACGAGAGAGATCAATCTCCCGAATACCTTTTAAAGAACTGAACGACCGAGGAATAGATCCATGGAAGATGTTGCCATCCATATGAAGCAATTCAAGATTAGAACAAAGACCAAGTTCACTTGGAATTTCACCTGATAAATTATTGTTAGATACATCAAATTCTGATAACTATTTCAAATTATCAATATTTGAATGTATGGATCCAACCAAACGATTCTGAGCTAAATTTAGTGTAATTGATAGATGAGTTATCTCAAAGATTTGTTCAGGAATAGTTCCATTAAGGTCATTTTGAGAAAGAAGTAAACGTGACAAGCGTTTCAAATTTTCAAGATTAGAAGGAATGACTCCTGCTAATTTGTTAGTATTCAAGAAAAGATAAGACAACAAAGACAAATTTTCCAAAGACGAAGGAATTGCCCTTGAAAGTTGGTTTCTATAAAGAGATAGTTGTACTAAGTTATGTAGTTTACCTATTTCTTTGGGAATTAGGCCAATAAGTTGGTTTCCCTGTATACTCAAATGAACTAAGTTGACGAGATTAGTTATCCCTAGAGGGATGTTTCGAGACAATTGATTTACACCAAAGTAGATTTGTTGGAGTGTAATAAAGAGATTAGCTATTGAATAAGGTATTGTGCCTCTGAATTGGTTTCCTTCTATACTCAAAACCAATAAATTACTACAATTGATCAAAGAATTGATAAAATTCATCTCATCAACTTCCCCACTTCCTAAATTATTTCCCCCAAGACTCAAATATTCAAGAAATTGCATACCCCCAAAATCAACCGCCAATTTTTTAGAAAAATAGTTTTCATTCAATTCAATGAAAAGGAGTCCTGTAACATTGGGAGTTTGCTTCGAATGTAAAAATTTGGAGATTAGGAAGAGTAAGACTTAAATTTGGTGGAAGACTTTCATGACTCCTAAAGGATCCACTAAAGGAGTCGACAAAGACAAATTCAACTGGGTTGATGACTGCGTAAACCCATTGATCCAAATTCGACTGGGTTCATGATGAACCCAGTGGAATCTAGGTTCAAACCCAGATGCCCAAAAAAGATGATGATGAACAAGAAAAAGAAGAAGAGAAGAAGGAGAGGGAGAGAGTGACGAACCAGAAAACCCAAAAGAAGAAGAAGAAGAATAGAAGAAGAAGAACAGAGAGAAATCAAGAGAGGGAGAGAGAAATTTTATTTTTTAGTTTTTACTTTTTTATAATATCCCAAATAATATTTAAACTAATATAAATTTCGTGAAACGTGACAATTTTTTATTGGATATAGAATTTCACATATAAAAATACCACATTGCCCTTGAGATGTTTATTCTACCGTTGATGGACTGTTAGTCAAACTTAGTCAAGGGTATCTTTATGTAATTTAGTCTAAACTGGCATCATTGTTGTAAGGACAAATTGCACAAACCTCCCCTGAGGTTTGACGAAATTGCACAAAAATGACAATATTTGGGTAACCTACACTAACCTCCCTTGAGATTCCAAAAACTCAACACAAATCTCCCCTATTGTTAGTCAACGTCAAAATTGTCAAGGGTAAAACGGTCAATACACACATTATAAATATTTTAAATTAATATATATTAATTTAATTAATAAATAAACAAAAAAATTAAAATGTATATTTTTAATTAATAAAATAATAATATAATATTTATACCCTAAAAAAAAAAAAAAATCTTCATCTTTTACATCTCCATCATCATCTTCCTCTTCTCCATTTCATCACTTTTATCATCCATCTCTTATTTTCATCAAATCATCATCTCCATCATTTTCATCAAATCAACATCACCAAAATCATTCATCATTATCAAACCAAATATCACTCAAATAAAAAAACTTAAAGTTCACGAAATTAAAAAGAAAAAATCACCCTTTGGAAATCAGATCTGGTCTCCGACGATTTGGTCTCCATCGCTAGAGACCAGATCTGGTATTCGACAAGGTAGACCTGGAGACCAGTGGTCTCTGATGATTGAGACCACTGGTCTTCTGGCCTTCATGGCGA
Organism: Nephelium lappaceum; assembly: GCA_021234005.1. Taxonomy (NCBI): domain Eukaryota; kingdom Viridiplantae; phylum Streptophyta; class Magnoliopsida; order Sapindales; family Sapindaceae; genus Nephelium; species Nephelium lappaceum. Next base: position 26,553,488 of record CM037999.1, on the reverse strand, counting down.
TGGAGGCCAGTGGAGGCTTGGAGACTCCAGGCTTCCATCGTCATGGAGGCCAGGAGACCAGTGGTCTCCGGCGACCTCCATCCCTATGGAGGCCAGAAGACCAGTGGTCTCCATTGCCGGAGACCACCGGTCTCCAAGCTCGTCAGTCTTTATCGCTGGAGAGACCTTTTGATCTTCATGGGAGACCAAGATCAGGTCTCCCAAGGAGACTAGGGTTTTTTGCTTTTTTAAAGTTATTTAATTATTTAATTAAATTAAAAAATTAAAAAAGTTTGAATTTAAATTTGACTTGAGGGATGTTTTAGTCTTTTTGTATATTTAATCGTTGACCGTGTGAATTTAACCGTGGTCAACTAACGACAGAAGAGGTTTGTGTTGAGTTTTTGAAACCTTAAGGGAGATCAGTATAGGTTATCCAAACATCGTCATTTTTATGTAATTTCGTCAAACCTCAAGGGAAGTTTGTGTAATTTGCCCTAGTTATAATAATATGATAGGTCCATATACTTTAGTGTAATTTTCCCCTTTCATATATATATATATATATATATATTATGAATTTTTGCCAACTATTTTACGTTGGACATTTTTATTTTTTTGAATGTCAACAATCCACAAATGACAAACGGATCCGATCCACCAAAAAGAGAGCTAGAAAGTCGACGTCAGCGAAATGGGCACCCATTACAGCTGAATTACACGTCAGCTTTGGCGCAATCAGGAAAACGAATTTCAACATTTCCCGATAAAAACTGCCCCCTCCATCATCCTCCCTCCCTCGAACACAGCCTTGAGATTCCTAAGATGTTCACCAAATTTTTACAAGAAGTCGCCTCGCCACAGCCTCCTCCTCCGGTACTCTCTATCTTTTGCTTCAAATTATCACCTTTCTTTTATTTCTTTTAAATTTTGATGTATAAGCTTATAGAGACAAGGAAATTAATGATTTTTTTTTTTTTTGTTCAAAATCAAAGCTTATTTTGTAGAAATTGATATGGATTTGTGTTGTCGAACAGAAAGAAGGAAGGTTGACAGTGAAGGACTTGGATCCACGCGTAACAGTTCACTATGGAATACCTTCGACTGCGTCTCTTCTTGCTTTCGATCCCCTTCAACGTCTATTGGCAGTTGCAACTCTGTCAGTACACCCATTCCTTCTCCATAATTACGCTTCTTTGCTTGTTTGTTTCTTAATTTTAGTTGATCAATGTGAGATATGTTTGTATGTCGTTTTTAAAATCGCGTCATATGGTATGAAAAACATGTTTAATTAGTTATGCGTGGCATGATATCATTGGACGAAATGCATTGCACTTATTTGTTCTACATTGTGCATTAATTAGCTAGTGCTATAGGACGCAAAGTGAATTTTAATTTGAATTTGATGCAGGGATGGCAGGATAAAAGTGATTGGTGGCGATAATATTGAAGGCCTACTTGTATCTCCTAAGCACTTACCTTTCAAATACTTGGAGGTTTGTAAATTGGGTTGCCTGCAAGGCTTCTGACATTGTTTTGCTTCTTAACTGTGTGTGCAATCATAATTTATTGTGTACCGTGTTGCTTTTCCTGACAGTTCTTGCGAAATCAAGGTTTTCTAGTCAGTGTCTCAAATGAAAATGAAATTCAGGTATTCATTTTTGTATTAAACGCTGCAAGCCTCTGGTGATATCGTACTCTAGTATTAAGCGTTATGTGCAGAGTGTCTTCATTGCTTGCACCTGTTTAATTTTATGCTGACCCTATTTTGTGTGTGTTTTTTCTTTTAATTCTGTCTTTTAGCTAATTTATAGCTTACTGGTGTTGGCAGGTTTGGGATTTGGAACGCAGGCGAATAAACTCCACTTTACAATGGGAGTCCAGTATAACTGCTTTCTCTGTTATTCATAGCACCAGTTACATGTATGATAGTCGTCTTTTCTTGAAGCGTATTGGATATTTAGTTGCCATCGATTGGCTGCTTATGCAACTCAAAACTTTGTCTCTGGCTTTAAATATTGGGTCCTCTTCCTTGCGTTTAGGTATCTTGGAGATGAGCATGGAATGGTGTCTGTACTCAAGTATGATGCTGAAGAAGGAAAGCTTACGTTCCTGCCATATTATGTTCCCACAGATGTCATTGCTGGTAATGGCTTCAGTTTTGTAACTGGCTGATTTACTTTTGAGAAAATATGTAGCCTTCGGAAATTTCAATTCACACTTATTTAATTCTAGTCCGTAATTTTTCTTCAATAATTCTTTTACATAGATGATCTAACACTTTTATCCATTAATTTGCATTTGAATCCATGAACTACTGAAAATTTTGAAAAGCAAGATATTTTTTACAACTTAATTTCTTTTACCTTTTGCCCTCTGGTTATCTGGTTTTCAGAGAGCAACAATTAAGAATGCTTAAGTTACATTTTAGCTGCCTACATGAGTATGGCTATACATTTTCAATTCAGAATAATCATGCAGCTCTATTAGGTTCAAAATCTAATCAACACCACATCTTTTTTCAATTCTGCAGAAGGTGCTGGAATTTCATCGTCTAATCAATCTTCTGTTGTTGGAGTTCTTCCCCAACCATGTTCTCAGGGAAAAAGGCAAGGCAAATTTTACTTGGAAGTTTCTCTTCTTTTTATAACTTTCAAGACAATGAATTTGACTTTAATGATTCCCACACTAAAGTTTCCTCTTTTTTTTGGGGGGAGAAAATGTTATTCTGGTCCTAAAGAAATATGGATTAAGTGTTGGGATTTAGCCAATGTGTTATACTAAATTATACAGTCATACTATGTATGAGCAAATCCTTTTAAATCATAATAAGGAGACAAATAATGTATTCCTGTAAACGACTAGTCAGAGCCTATGCACCAGAAAATATTGAACTTAATTGAGTGATTTGACTCAAAATTAGGGATAATTAGGTGGGTTCAGAAGTAAATGGAGCTCCAGATGGGCATGAAAGATAGCATTGTGAGTATTGCTTGAACAAATGAAGGGTTTTTGTTGTTCTTAACTTTAGTTTGGTTTGCAGATTGTACCTTTACTTTGGTTTGTGTTGTTCTTTTCAACACATTAAAAGAATTTCCCTTTACAGATTGCTGATTGCATATGATAATGGCTTGATTGTTCTTTGGGATGTTTCTGAAGATAAAGTGATTGTAGTTAGAGGTAATAAAGATCTCCAGTTAAAAGGTGAAACAGTTGTTCATTCTTCGCAAAGTGCAAGACCTGAGCATTCTGAAACTCTACAAGACAATGAAGAAGCGGAGAAAGAGATAAGCTCTTTGTGTTGGGCATCTACTGATGGGTCAATTCTTGCTGTTGGTTATGTGGACGGAGATATAATGTTTTGGAACCTACCAACTGATGCCTCTACCAAAGATCAGAAAGCTGAAAATTCATCTAATAACGTTGTTAAGCTGCAGTTATCATCAGCCAATAGAAAACTACCCGTCATTGTATTGCATTGGTCTACTGACAGATCACATAACGGTGGCCAACTCTTTGTCTATGGTGGTGATGGAATTGGATCTGAAGAAGTCCTAACGGTGTGCTTTCAAACCTGTTTAGCATCTCAAAATACTATGTTAATTTAAAATATTTTTGGTACTCATTTTATTCACGATGGAAAGTGTTTTATACCATTCTTCTGGGTTCAACAACTCATTAATTTAAATAGAATATGAATACACACGATTTATCATGTTGATTCTGCAGTAATAATCCTCCTTTTGTCTTTGCAGATGGTGAGCCTTGATTGGTCTTCTGGGATAGAAAGTTTGAAATGTATTGGCCGTGTAGATCTTACACTTAATGGATCATTTGCTGATATGGTTTTGTTACCTGGTCTTGGTGGGATGGAAAGTTATGGCACTTTGCTATTTGTATTGACAAATCCAGGACAATTGCATGTTTATGATGATGCTTTCTTGTCTTCTTTAATATCTCGACAAGAGAAAAAGACTTCCGCTTCTTCATTGCAGTATCCTGTGGTCGTACCCACCATTGAACCATACATGACTGTGGGAAAGCTCGGTTCGGTTAAGAGAGATGGAAAGTACTCAAGGGATCTTTCTAAGGTATCATAATTTAGTCTGGGATTTTTTCAAGGGACATTAGATAGTTATCCAATACCATTGCAACTTTCTCTCTCTATTTTTCTTATAACCGGGTATTAATTTAGGCTTGCTTTGTTCTTTAGGAAGTCTCAGCTGCAAAAGTCCGAGCATCACACACACGATTAGCCACAGTGACAGAGAGTACAAAGTGGCCTTTGACAGGTGGTATGCCCTGCCAATTTAATGATGCTGAAGATTATCTTGTTGACAGATTGTATATAGCAGGCTACCAAGATGGATCTGTTAACATATGGGATGCAACGTATCCATCTCTGTCACTTATCTATGTTTTAGGATCTGAGGTTGGTGCAAATATTAAGATTTAGTAATTTCTAAAGTTTGGATTGTTATACACAACTTTGGCTGTTTGACTTTGGTGTTATTTATCAAAAACACAAGTGATGGATATGTATTATCTGATGGGCAGCTGAGAGGTATTGAAACTGCTTCTGCAAGTGCACCTGTATCAGCATTGGAATTTTGCTCCTTCACTTTGAGCTTAGCTATTGGCAATGCATGTGGTATGGTAAGAGTAAAGTATTTCCATGTGTGCCTTCTTCTATGATGAACATATTTTAAAGCTGTAGTGATTCGCATTTTTCTTGGAAAATAGATTTGCTTATATAAGCTTATGGGGAGCTCAAATGAAACAAATTTGAACTTTGTGACAGAAGCCGGAAAAGAAGGTACGGGCTTGTGGATACTTAATTTATGGATTCAGATGTCATTGTACACTTTTACATTCAATTGTTACAATGGTTTTCATTCGTAATTTAAAGGAGTAATAGTAAGAGATGGAGAATTAATCTAAGGAATTAATAGTTATTGGAACTAAAATTCCTAGTCACAAGAATAAAGCACATGTTAACTAGAAATAGGGTAGAGGGAGTCTCATGTCATCCACTGTAGTTGTATTGCTGTTCAAACATAGGTTAGCAGAAAAGCAAACTATCAGTGGAGAAAATCAGCAAGAAGAGAGGACAAAGCAGCGAAAACACGTACACATTGTCACTTCTCATATTGTCAGTCTTGAAACTTGACAGTTCAAACCTAGCACTTTGACAGTTTCTGTCTTGGGTTTAGCCAAAAAAAAAAAAAAAAACACTGACAAACTTCCATGAATCATCTCAAATATCTATAACAAATCGTTGACCTTTTTTAATTTGATAAATATGATATTGCATTTGATAACTAAAGTATGTGACTGGGTAATTTAACCACCTTCTCCTCCCCCTATAATTCAGCCCTTTTTCCCCTTAAAAACAGTTAAGATCTTAGTTTGCACACCTTGTGCTTGTGTCTCAGACTGGATAACTCAGATGTATGTGGGCGACTCATAATTTTGAACCAATCCAATAAATGACTATGGGCCTGCTATGGCTGTAGGAGACGTATTTGGTAATATTGAAATCAAATAAAGAAGTTGAATGCGTCTAACTGGCTGGTAATTGAGGATAATGTTTAAAGCTAGTTCAATTTCTAATTATAAAATTCTTTGTATACATTCTGTATGTGACAGTTTAGATGTTTTCATTGCTATAGAATCTCAGTGTGTAACATGCTTGCAGTTCATGTTTTGCCTCAAGGAGATGGGCCTCAGTGCATTGCTGTGTTTTCCTTACTTAATTCTCCCATATGCAACCTACAATTTGCAAATTCTGGAACCAGACTTGCTGTAGGATTTGAATGTGGCCGGGTTAGTAACCTCTTTGGTTGTGTGGGATGATACTGTTGTTATGAGCTTACACTGGCTTGTGCACTGGCAATGCAGCCTAGAATTCACTTTTTCAGTTTTCTATTTCAGGTTGCAATGCTTGATACTAGTACATTATCGGTTTTGTTTCTTACAGAAAGTATATCCAACTCAACTTCCCCTGTCATATCTTTGGTTGTGAAATCATTTTCTGATACTAATAGCGAAGTAAACAGTCCAGAAGACTCCAAGCTCAATCTTAAAACTTCGAGTGATTCTACAAAGAGTGTGGTATTCTTTATCACCAAGGATGGACATATTGTTGTTTGTGATGGCACCACAGGCTTTATTCTTGCATCTCAGTCAATACATCCAAAGGAATCCAGCACAATTTCCATGTACATTTTAGGCAAGTATTTTCAGTTGGAAAGAGAACATATTGTATAGTACCTATTTGAGTTATATCTTTCTGATAATTGTATCTATGCAGATGGTGGCAATTTGTTGTCTGAAATTTCCTTTGAAAAGCATTCACTGAGCTCACCTCAAAACGATGAAGCTAAAAATGAATCTGCACAAACTAATGCTGACGAAAAAAATATTCCACTTGCAGCAGAACTTGAGACCTCCACTGAAACCACATATTTTGGCGAGAAAGTAAAGGATTTATTTATTTTACTTTGTCGTGAGGATTCGCTGTGGTTGTACCCTTTGAAGTCTGTGATTCAGGTGCTTTTATTTTTGTCTTTCTGATTTCATTGTTTCTCTATCTCAATTCCTGCAATAACCAAAGCTACCTTATTCAGGGGGCAAACAACTCCATTCAGAAGTTGAATCTCCTAAAACCATGTTGCTGGACTACAACCTTCAAGATAAATGAAAAAGAATGTGGGCTAGTTGTACTCTATCGAACTGACTTGATTGAGATAAGGTAAAGTTTCACTGCATCGTTCTTCTTGCTTGCTTTGATGCTGCAACACTGCTACGATTTGAAGAACCAATTCCCTTGTTGTTTATTGAAAATTGGATCAGATGCTCAAACACCAACTGTTTTTCAGTTTTTTTTTTTTTTTTTTTCTCCCTAAAACTTATTATTAGCTGTTCAATTTTTTGGAATAACATATTGTTATAAAGGGTTTTTCATCTTTGAACAGGTCTTTGCCTAATCTTGAAGTGGTAGGAGAAACTTCTCTGACGTCAATTCTGAGGTGGAACTTCAAGACTAATATGGAAAAGACAATCTCTTCTTCTGATAACGGGCAAATTGTGCTGGTTGGTTCTTTTTATTTATTTTCCGTAACTAATGTTCTTGATTTTTGAAATGAACCAGATATTTATCTCTTCCAAGTTACATAACACATGTTCTCTAGTCTAAGGAAGTGCAATAATGTTCAAATCATCTTTGCTATATATGCCTTGTGTATATTTTTCTCCTTTGATATTCTCACTATAATTCTTGAAGTGCTATACTTTTATGATAATAGCATGCTCATGTCACATATTCTTCCTCAACTATTTGATTTATTATGTCTTTTTCATAAATATTATGGCTTCATCAATTTGGTATTTACCACCAAATTGTAGCTTGAGTTATAATGTCTAACGTGAGTCCGTCACATTTTTGCTTTGCAGATTAATGGGTGTGAATTTGCTTTCATATCGCTCTTGGCCTATGAAAATGATTTCAGGTTTTTGGCTCTCTTACTCTCTCATCCCATTAGTTCCCTCACCCCCCTGCATAAATGTGTTTAGTTTTTCCATCAGAATAATACCTATAACTCAACTTACAAAGTGAAACTCCTTAATATTTTCATGAGAATCTTTTCCTTGTTTCAGAATTCCTGAGTCGTTGCCCTGTCTTCATGACAAGGTCGTTGCAGCTGCTGCTGAAACCACTATCAATTTATCTCCAATTCAGAAGAAAGTAGAGGTCGATCTCGTGGTTCATTGTGTTTATTTTTAAAGTCAAGGATATTTTTGTTCAAGGATTTTTTTTGTTTAACTTCTGTTTCCACAGGATACTACCTCTGGCATTTTAAGTGGTATTGTTAAAGGCTTCAAGGCTGGTAAGGTGGAGCACAAGGTGGATCTGCTGGAAATCAGTAACAGCACTTGTGCTCACTTAGACCATATATTTTCTTACCCTCCATTCTTAAAGCCTTCCACAGATGTCAGTGATGACCCTCCATTCTCAAAGCCTCCCACTAAGGCCGTCAAGGATGATCAAGAAGTCGTGGAGCTTAACATAGGTTCTCTATCTCTCTCTCTGATCTTCCTTTTCTGTCCACTTTGTACCCTTTATTTCTAACTTAACTACTGACCTAGCACAGATGACATTGTCATTGATGGACCTCTGGTTGTCTCATCTTCGTCCCAAAATAGCAAGAATGATGAAAGAGGTATGCTTAAAAATTTATCTGTACTTGGTAGTTTTCCCATTTTTAATATTCTTACCATTTAAAATATTGTTGTTCTGCAGATAAGAGAACGGAAAAGGAAAAATTATTTGAAGGCGCACCTAAAAGTAGAACAGTCGATGAAATTAAGGCCAAATATAGGAAAGCTGGGGTAATTTCTTATAGATAATTAATAGATTTCTTTAGTTCGATGAATTATATCTTCTGACATGATCAGCCTTTTCAGGATGCATCTTCAGCAGCCTTGGAAGCAAAGAACAAGCTCGCAGAACGTCAGGAAAAACTTGAGGTAGGTTACTTATTAAGAGTGTAGATTCTATTGTAGACGAGGGAACTTCAAATTTTCAGACTATGGACATATTAATTATACCATGACATATTTGGAGAAAGCGAATGAGTGACTGAAACTGAAACTACCTAGAAATACATAATAATGGCTAAACAAAACACAAAAACATTTGTCAAACCTTCTACTATGGTGCTATATATATCATTAAGCTTCCTGTTTCTGAATCTGTTTATACTACCAGAAACTCCGTGACCGAACTGAAGAGCTGCAAAGTGGTGCAGAGAGCTTCGCAGATATGGCAAACGAACTTGTCAAGACTATGGAAAAGCGTAAATGGTGGCACATATGACAAACTGGTGTGTATATTGTTGTGTTTTACTTCCTTCACCGGGCATTCTCGGGACCTTCATACACCAATTAGTTGAAGTAACCCAATTGAAATTTGAAATGTAGTGGTTATTGATTTTGTACAAATGTATAGTAAATAATTCCGTGAATTTATTAATATGTATTTTTAAGACTTGCCTTAAAGAAAAGTTTACTAATATTGAAAATATAGAGGATGACTTTTGTCAAAGTCTTATTGGTTAGATTTAGCGATATTTTATCAACTCAATCTATTCTTGGTAGAGGTCCATGTTTTTTACTTAAAATTCAGAAACAAAGAACTTAACACAAGATTTTTCCCATTTTTTATGTCATGTAACATGTTTTGCATGGGTCGGTTCTGGTTGAGGTAACCATGTTAAAGTCCTTAGTGACTATTTAATTTGCACGTGTTTCTCCTTCAAATTTTTTTGTCTAGTCCGATATAATTGAAAATTTAAATTATGTTTTTAATGGATTGACAGGATGGGACAGGAACTTTGTAAAGCCGATTGAAGAATGCCGTGTCATTGATAGTGATAAGGGCACTAGCCTTATGAGTGGAGTTTGTGGTCTCATTTTCATTCTATGTTTCACATCCCCAAAATGACCAAGCCTGCTATAGCATGCATAAAAATCCATATGGGACATCTCAAATTTGGTCCTTAGCTCTAAAGCATTTTCTCAAAACTTAAAATTAAAATATACTTGTTCAATATTACTAGGGTTTTTTACCTCTTTTTCCATAGGGTCTTCCCTATGGTATCGTCAATGCACTAGAGTTTAACAGCTAAATTGAAGACGGATTGGTGTGATTTCTTTTTTGACACAAGAATATTGAATCATGAAAGAAGAAAGGCATGCGGAAAAAGTACATTGGGTGGTGACAGCGGAGCACCCCCAGCTCTTGAGGATAGTGATAAATAACATAAAAGATAAACTTTCTATAAATTGGATGAATTTACATATCTTCATGATTTTATTTTTATTTCAACCATCATTACCTAAACCATGCACATAAGTTATGATGAACTTGGACCAAATTACCTTTTAGAATGGGAACATGAAGTGTGTTGTAAGGTCATATTGAAAAGCCATTTCATTCAAAAACAAAACGAGAAAAACATGGAATGACTTTTCAAGGTAAACAAATTTGATATTGAATTTGACAGAAATCAAAAGAATTTCATCATATAGAATTCGGATTCAACGAACGTGATTTGACCACGTAATCTCTCTTCCTCCTTTAACGCGTTCATGACCCACTTGTCAAAAATTAGTGGTCAACAAACAAACCAAGTTAGGCTCCACCAAATACAATGCTACAAAATTTATCAGATACCATATGCCCCCTTATGCATCACTATTGCAACCAAATTGCAATTTCGTACAAGTAAAATTTTAAGGAATTCTGTCACCAATCATTTCTACGTATTAAAAGAAGTTTAAAAGAAAAATCGAGAAATCTTGAATGATACGATTTTATCATATTTATATAATTAAAATGTATTATATGGTAAAAAAAAATAAATATGACTGAACAAAAGAAAAGTAGAAGCTAAAAGATGTACGTTCGATAACTTTCTATTGTACCATTGGATGGACACGATGATACCATAACACGGAAAGTTTTCCCAACACAGATGGGCCAGCGTCATTTCCATGCACTAACAGAGAAGTTGAGAGAAGCAGTTTCACACACACATTCACATGGTCATACACATTTTTATATATATGTGTGTGTGTGTGTGTGTGTGTATTGTATATAGAGGATAAGCAACAAGAAGCACAAGTTGGAAGCACTGGAGGAGAGAGGCCCTTGTGTTATCTTCTCTTCAAAACTGGTTGTACTTCTGTTCGCAAGTTCTCTTCAAATCTCAATCTCTCTCTCTCTTTTTAGCTTGACAGATTGATATACATAATATATCCTTTTTGAATTTTGTAACTGGGGTCTTCCTTCAATGGCTAGTTGTGTCTTATCAGAATGTGGTATCAGACCTATGCCTAGAATCTACCCCAAACCCAGAACTGGTTTCTCTTCCAACACCACAAACCTCTCCAAGTTTAGACCTTTACAAGTCTCTAAAGCTCACAACTTTGGCTCTTCATTGAAGGTCTCCGGTGGTTTAAGAGAGAAAAAATGGTCAGTCAATGTGAGTGTTCCTTCGAGTGGACCTATGATATTGAATGAAGAAGAAGAAAAAGATGTCAATGGAGTTGAAGAAGAGAATGGTGGTGGTGGTAGTGAGTTTGACCCTGGTGCTCCACCTCCTTTCAAGTTGTCTGATATTAGAGCCGCTATTCCAAAGCATTGTTGGGTCAAGGATCCATGGAGGTCCATGAGCTATGTCGTGAGAGATGTTGTTGTTGTTTTGGCTTGGCTGCTGTTGCAGCTTATTTCAACAACTGGGCTGTTTGGCCTCTCTATTGGTTTGCTCAAGGGACCATGTTTTGGGCTCTCTTTGTTCTTGGACATGACTGGTAAAAACTCTAACAACCGCTGCAAGTTTCAAGAAGTTTGTGTTTCATTGTTGAATTTGGATGCCCACTTCTCTGTTTATGATAATTTGGTTTTGATTTGCAGTGGACATGGTAGCTTCTCTAACGACCCAAAACTGAATAGTGTCATGGGACATCTTCTTCATTCTTCAATTCTTGTACCTTATCATGGATGGTTAGTTCATAAAAAAAGAAAAAAAAAAACAAAACTCACCTTGGTCCTAGTTGATGCTATTGTATTGTCTTTGATTGTCAATCTGACTACAATTTTGATGATTTTTTCTGCAGGAGAATTAGTCATAGAACTCACCATCAGAACCATGGACATGTCGAAAACGATGAATCATGGCATCCAGTAAGTGCTTTTTCTTCTCAAACAATGTTGTTTTCATTTCAGTGGAAATGTCTGATATGAACTGTGTATTCTCCGTAGCTTTCAGAGAAAATTTACAACAGTTTGGATACTGCAACAAGAACATTGAGATTCACCTTGCCTTTTCCTGTGCTTGCATACCCTTTTTATCTGGTAAGCCATGCTTCAGTATACCTATAATGAATCAGTTTATGAACGTAATGGTTTGTGTGTCTGATAGTTTATGGTATGATATGCTAATGCTGGTTTTGATTGGCAGTGGGGTAGAAGTCCTGGAAAGAAAGGGTCACATTTCCATCCAGACAGTGATTTGTTTGTCCCAAATGAGAGAAAAGATGTGTTAACTTCCACTGCTTGTTGGACTGCAATGGCTGCTATCCTTGCCTATTTGTCCTTCCAATTGGGTCCTCTCCAAATGCTTAAACTGTATTTTATTCCATACTGGGTATGTTCATTTTCTTTGTGTTTTGTTGTTGTATGTATCTTCTTGGTCAGAATCCAATGTTTTGAATGGTGTTTGTGATTTGGCATCCGAATGCAGATATTTGTCATGTGGTTGGATTTTGTTACTTACTTACACCACCATGGTCATGAAGATAAGCTTCCTTGGTATCGTGGAAAGGTACGAAATGAGATGTTGAAAATTGTAGGAAAGATTAAACCGAGTAAGAGTTTATGCTTCAGTATCAAACTAATTTAACTTGTCTTTGATCATTGTTGGCGAAACAGGAATGGAGTTATCTAAGAGGAGGGCTTACAACGCTTGATCGCGACTATGGCTGGATCAATAACATTCACCATGATATTGGAACCCATGTGATTCATCATCTCTTCCCTCAAATCCCACATTATCACTTGATAGAAGCGGTGAGTATTTATGCTCTTACATAAACACGTTCCAATTGGCAGACAGTTTGGTTTTTCGCATTTTGATTCTGATGTATCGAATATGATGTTACAGACTGAAGCAGCTAAGCCTGTGCTCGGGAAGTACTACCGAGAGCCAAAGAAATCGTTACCTCTCCCATTTCACCTATTGGGAGATCTTATAAGAAGCATGGAAAAGGATCACTACGTCAGCGACACTGGGGATGTTGTGTATTATCAAACTGACACTCAGCTCAATGGATCCAAAAAGTTGGATTGAAGTCCTGAATTATTTAAGCATCACAAGTGAAGCACACTAAGCCGTTGATCCTCTATGACCAGCTATTTAACTTCTAACAATCATCGCATTTTGTATTGCCACTCTTTGGGGGGCTACCATTGTGCCCCATATATTTATTTTTCCTCTTATGATTGAGAAGAGTTGCCTTGCAAAGATAATTGCAGCCTGTTATGTTGTCACACATGGATAGATGTCCCTACCTGTAATGTATTTATGAGGAAAAAATATGCCATTCCAACTAAGAGTTTCTCTCCAGATTGTGTGCACCACAAAAATTATGCATAAATAATTGCTATTTAATTAGAATCAATCAAAATGATAAAAACTAAACTTTAGATACAAATGGATGTTCATCACATTTTTGTTTGATAATAATGCTTAATATACTTCATAACTCTGTAGGAAATAAACAGAAAGGAACAAAACTACACAATAAGACCAGTAGTTCAAAGGGTTCAGATCTCAGTACTTGAGACCAGCCTATTCTTGATTCATCTCAAATGTTTTACTCCGAAATAGCAAAATTTGAAGCATGAATGCATCATATCCTTTGCTCATATGCATTCCTTTAGCTCATATTTGATTAGTAGTGCACAGAACGTACTGCATCCATGAAAGAAGATATTTGAGACTGATCCTTCTGAATACCATCAGAGGCACAGATGCCGCTACTAACATCAACGCCATTAGGTTTGAGGGTGGAAAGTGCTTCACGAACATTCCCAGGATTGATCCCTCCCGCCAAGAGCCACCCATTTTTGCTTCTAATTGGCGGTAAAGTAAACTGGCTCCAATTAAATCCTTTGCCACTGCAGACAATGTCAACACTATCAAAAGAAGTTCAGATGAAATGCAGGAAAAAAAATGATCCTAAAGCAGTTCCCCATTCATGAATTAATAAAAATTTCATGAACTATTTCGGCACAGACAACATTTTGCCAATCCGCAATTATTTTGTTTCAAAAACAAATTTAATTTACTAATTAAACGCTTTGGACAAAATTGCATGTTAATTCATGTAAACCATATGAATTTCAATAAAACCTAGTAATTTTAGTGTTGGCTTAGTCTTGGACAAAACAGGCAGTGTACTTTATCGAGAAACCAATATATAACAATGAAGTTGAAGGAATATCATAGACTACGCCTGATCAATAAGTGAACAAGCCACCAGAATGATTGTATGATATTATTTTGTAGTAGCAACGTCCATACTAAACCTCTAGATTACAATTTGATTCTTATGTAAAACTGCTAAGACATACAAAATGAAGTTTAAAGTAAAATGCAAATAGCATCTGATTACCTTCCACCCTTCGCACTATCCACAAGAACCCAATCAACTAGGGAACACTCTTCATCAGAAATCTGGTTTAAAAGCTCCCCATTTTCTTTCGCATGAAGAACATATATTATTCTGTTTTCTTGTACTAAAGTTGGAAATGCAGCTCGAGAACCATCTCCATGAAGCTGCACAACCACAAAGTTTAACAAATTAAGCACTAATACTCTAATACAATACTACATTCAAATTAATCAAGACATCAACTAAATACACCTGCACAAATTCAAGGTTTGCCGAATCAGCAGTTCTTAATATCGTGTCTGCATCATCATCCACAAACACCCCAACAGGCTCCGCCCCGTATTCTCTTGAAATTTTGGAAATCTCTTTTGCTACTGAAAGTGAAACAGAGCGTTTCGAATTGGGCCAGATAATCATCCCAATAAAATTAGATCCAGCTTCTGCTGCCATTGCAGCATCTTTGGCTGACGTAATCCCACACATCTTAACCAAAGGAAGCACCTTTTCACCTTCTTCATGATCAAAACACAATTTTTCCTTGCGGGTAGAACTGCAAGTGATCATATTGTTCACAAACGACCTGTCTCTTGAAAAACAAAGTTTTTCCTCTTTTACACCTGTAAGTACACCACCCTCTTGACGTATCAAGACAATGAAATGTTCAAAATGCAAATGTGTATGCGTTTACATCTTATTACCACCCCACACAAAATTATATAAAAACAAAAAAAGCAACAAAATTGGTGCAATCTTTATCAAGTTTAGAGGGAAACAATGACGACAATGCTGCATTGACATGACAAAAAAGCATGTAATTACCTTTGACATTCCATTTTCTCTGCAAGTTAACAAATTTGGGCTGGAAATGACCATTTGTAATCGACCCTGATAAAAATGAGTGCAGTTATAACAAAAACAAACGCGCAATGTCCAATGCTAAACATAAAAAAATAAAAATAACCCAGAAAACATGATATATAAGGCATTGAAATTTCTTAGAGGAAATTCATCGAACACCTAATCTGCATATTAAAAATACTCAGAGAATCACGCAAGAGGGGGACAGAGCGATACCTGCGAGCATGTTTTCCACGGGATGAGTAAGCTCATGTTGGATACGAGAAAATCTTAAAATCAAGGAATTTGCGGGCCTCTGTTGAGCCCAAAAAAAACACCTCAAATTTGGCCCCAGTTGAGTGCTCAAGTTTTGCATATCAATTAACTGTTCTATATTTCCAGCCCAACCCCACCTTATTTTATGCCTTTGTACCCAAAGCTTCTCTTTATTGCCTTTTCCCTCGAAGACAAAAAATACATCAGACTAGATCAAGGTTCTATCGAAATCCAGTGTGATCATATCCAACACAAGTAATACAGCTAAGATAGTTACTTTCATGATATAGAATAAAGGTTTTTCCACACTTGCTTTCATTTTATAAAACAAGATTAAAAGTTCAACCAGTAATTACCGATACGAAAGGGGAAATGTAAAATTATTTAATCAAGAGTTAATATGTTTATTTGACACTTGTTTATCAACTTCTTATAACTTGGATTCATTTCTTGTTTGATTAGTTGTTTATTCAATTTATAAATTAAATTTCTTTTAACGTAGATGTAATTGGAGCTTAAATGTAAGGCCACTTTTATAAGAAAAAGAAGACAATTACCAAATAAGTAAATTGGTAATAGTCCAATGTAGACACCTATTGAATATTGACTGCCTTTACTGATAATTGATGTAGGCATCTCAATTATTTATGAATTATATGTATACGTAATAGAAAGAAGTCAAACAAGTATACATCATTCACTAAAAATTATAAAATTGTCAAAATCATTGTCTGGGTCAACCAAAGACTCTTTCTTTCATAGAAAGAACTTAAAATAAATCAATACTATACACAAACACCAACAAATTAACAATCAACTAGTGTCATTTTTAGGCACAAAAAGTAATCCGTTGTTAGGATAAATCAAAGCCTCCCCACTAATCTCTATAATCATTAAAAACTAATCTTTACATGCCTTTTGTTTTGTGTTGTAAACTCCAAGCAAACACTACAACAATGGTATCAATTAAGTGGGGTTTTTGAATAATTTTCTTTCTCAAAAAGAGAAGCATGCAAGAAAGTTCAATCTAGAAGAACAAATATTATGTGATGGTGTGTGTGGTTGTAGATTAGTCTCGTGGGCGGCCGTCACCACAATAAGAAAATGCTCATAGAGATTTTTTTGTTTTTTTTTATATCTCATCACCAAATGAAAGACACTAGCAAAACAAGTGTGGAACCCACACGTCATGTTGCTGTCTGGTCTGGATGGCATTTTGTCATCCTCCAAATTCCAGGCAAGAGCCTTGGAGGACAACTTGGTCCGCATCACATGGCACTCCCTCTCTCTCTCCCTCTCTCTCTCTCTACATGATCTTGCCACGTATTATGTAATATTATTAAAATAAAAGATATACGATATATCTGATGTATTAAACGTCAGTTGGCACTCAGCAATTTCCAAACTCAATTATTGCATTTAGGTTGTGACAAGTTAATTGGATCTGAAACTGTTCAAACATTTCTAAAAGGTTATGGTGGTACGAATATCTTGACTTTAGTTTCAGTTTGACCTAGTCGTAAGGCCTATAGTTAAGAAAAAAAAAATCAACAACAACAATAGCATCTTCTCCACCTAATAAATTTAATATAATGAAATTTTGTTACAATTTCTCTTTAGGATTTGTTAAACATCCCTATTCTCTTCCATACAAGACAAAGTTGATATTAACCAAAATAAACAAACCAAATCTTATCTATGGTTTTTTCAAAAAAAAAAAAAATCTTATCTATGGTGAGGCTGGTGCGATTTTTTCTCTCTTGATGTTCTTAATGATATTTGGTACTCAAGACTATCTTGCAAGTGCTTGATTATAACGTTTTAAGCATAAAAAGAGTTGTCTAAATATGACCATACCAAGTTGATGATATTGTACGATTGCCTCTCATCCAAGTACTTATATAGAACAGTTATCATAAACCGGATTGTCAATAAAAAGTATCTAGCACACATTGCCATCTCAACATAGCAGTGGTTGGTTCAAGCCATAATAAGAATGCAACCAAATTCCAACAAGATGGAACTACTCAGCTACTGCAAGAGCACAATCACAGTTCTGAAATGATAACGAAAACGAATTGATCACAAGATGGGTTGGATTACTATCATATATTGTAAATTACAATTTAAATGTTCAAAGGAATACAACAAGGAGTTGAAGACTTTTGCCTTTCCCTTTCACTCCTAAGCCATCACATTTTGATTAATGAAAATGAACTACTTGTTGCCAATGAAAAAGAACAAAAAATAATAAAAATATTAAATAAATTAATAAATTTTTTCCTCTCTAGCTCAATCTGATGTTTCGATAGACTAAATTCTGCATGAGATAAGCAGAGGCTCATTCTTCTTGCCATGATTTTTGTTTTCGGTTTCTTGTTTCGATCTCCTAGACCTTTAACTACAATGGATTTAATACTAAATAGAATTGAAAGAATACCAATTTTTGGTCAGCATGAGCTACGAGCAGATTGATGTCCATTAGGCCACCATCTGCTCCTGTTCTATGTACAATTGCTCCCCCCATGGACTATATTGCTGCTTCTCTGCACCAAAAAGGCTAGCTCCAACTGGAGGAACATCTCTCACCAAGGAATTGACCCAGGACACATCTGGCTCATCAACATTTGGTGATGCCATATAGTTTGTCGTTGGTGGTGGTGTTGTTTTAGTTAGATTATTGCTTCGAAACCCGAATGAAGCAGACTTCTTCAGCTTGTTCAGCTCGTCTCCTTGAATCCCCCAATCCAATTTCCCACTAGGAGAGCCCCAACCTGATAGATCAGAAGACATCAGAGACGCAGAATTGGTAGTTGCAGTAAGGCCAGCGCGACTTGTCACAGCTCCACGGTCAATGAAACTCTGGCTTCGTTTTGCAAAGGCAGACGACCTCGAATTCATAACCGCAGCTGCCACCGCAGCAGATGAATCATACCCGAACGATGAGGGCTTCCTCACAGGAGAGGATGAGAGGTTGGCAGCAGGGTAACTTGCACGAAGTTGGTTTATGCTTTGGCGAATTTGATGCCCGGTTGGAGATTGCAACTGAGTTGGTGTTGATTGTTTTAGTGACATCCCCTGAAGTTGAGACAACATGGAGGAATCAAGAGACTCCAGAACATCGTCGAGGTTCGTGCGCTTCAAATCTCCGAGTCTAGCATATTCATTGCCCCAACGAGACGGTGATGGGAGACTTGATATCTCCTCCATTAGTTGCTGCTGCTGCAAATTGTTAGCATGGTTTTCTAGCCCAATCAATTCCATCTCCATGTCCAAGTCTCTAGCATTGAAAGCAGTCTTCAACCGGCTACCGGGCAACTGCAAGGCAGGTGGGATGAGATTGACTTTGTTCTGCCACAAGCTTCCGCTCTTTGGAGACGAGGCAGTGGCCAACGGAGACATTGGTGGTGTCGAAGTAGTGGGCAATGGTAAAGATACTGAACCAAGCGACAACGGACTCAAATTCACCATATCTACAGCACTGACTGCAACAGAGCTCGGTGAAGGCATAGCTGAGCCAGTGGATGCATACACGGGGCGCAACTCTTCAGTTTTGTGTGCAAAGAAACAAACTTTGCGTGTGCAACCAACCTCATCCTTGCAAAGCCGGGTTCTGTACTGAGCAGGATGCAACCAGGACTCAAACACACCATGTGCATACTCACAAGCATCCCCTTTGGGGCACGAACCCTTGCGAAACTCAGGGCAAGGGACACAGCTGTAAGGGTACTTCCTAGGGTCTCTCCTCCTGGCGTTCTCACCAGGGTGAACAAAGGGACACTCAGTCCAATCATGCGAATAAGCCCTCGAGCAAGGCTTGACCTTAAATGTGTACATCCTAAACTCATCGGAACCATATATCCCGTTGTTTATGTCAGGCAAAGAGACATCAATTGGATACTCTTTCTTCTCAAGCCCTTCTTTTGACATCTGAGGCATCTTCAGTTTCTCCAATTCTTCCTCTACAATCACAGATTGATCACCTTTCAACAACAACTCAGTTGCCCTTTTCCCACCAATTCGTGGTAATTTCATCGAGACAGCAACAAGATCAATCGGCTTATTACCACTAGCATCGACACAATTAGCATCAGCAGAGGCATCAAGCAACAGCTTGACAGCCTCAACTGAAGAGACGGCACCACCAGCAACAGCACAGTGAAGTGCAGTGACTCCATCACAACCACAGGCCCTATTCACATCAACCTTACCAGTTCCAATAATATACTTCAAAACCCTTACACTACCAAACATGGCAGCTATCATAAGTGGGGTTCTCTCTTCAAACCCCATCTTTTTCGACCCGAATCTCCGACCATACCACAAGCTAGCCTCATCAACATCAAAACCCTTTTCTTCTATTACACTCTTGAATGACTCAACATCATCAGAGGCTGACAATTCGAGCAAAAGAGAGCATTTTTTATACAAACCACCATTTATGTTGATAAATTCACCTTCCATGAGCGACTCTGACGTGCAAAGTTCACAGCTTGAACCACTGCACATACCAAGTCCTGCATATCCACAAACAACAGAAAATTCAATATAACCACCATATCCAAAACAAACCATCAACAAAAATACACAAATGCATACTCACACATGAAAAAATATATATACATACATATATATATACCAACTTTTCGATACAGAAACATAGAAATCAACTAAAAAGTAACTAAATTTAACCAGCTTTGAAAGTCGAAACCATCAAACATTCAAAGCTAACCGACTTTAACCAACCCTAACCGACTCCAACCAACCCCACGTTACAAACCAATGAAAGGCCAGCAGAGAAACATAGAAACCAACTAAAACAACAACTTCGAAGCCCTTAAAGCCAAAAAAAAAAAAAAAAAAAAACAACCTCTTACCTTGTGAATATCAAAGACTTGTAAGAGGGGTGGAGAAGATGTGTGTTTTTGTTTTTTTTTTTTTTTTCTTCAGAGAGTAAGAGAAAACAGGAACCCAGGTCAAGGAGGTGGGTGTGAAGTTTGAGTTGCAACGAGAAGTGGAGTTGAGGGGGGGGGTTTTATGAGTTTCTTTGGAGAGAAGAAGAAGAAGGTGGAAGGAAAGTGAGACTTTTCTTCGCCTCAGTTTCTTTGGCCTTTTGTTTTTTTAATTTAGTGGGTCAAAGTCAAAACTTCAAAGCAAGTGAAGACACAGACACTTCTCTTCTCTGAACAGGTTTTGGGAAATGAAACTCAAATGACATGCACATGCAAATGAACCATATTTGTGTAATCTTAACTGACTTGGTCTTGGAGAGTTAAAAGTTTTGGGGACCCCACTTTTTCTCAGATATATGTCATGCTGGTCCCATGGTAATGGGTTGTCAGTCATGCGTGAATCCTCTGTTGACGCGCTTCTCTCTCACTCACCTTACGCTTTGCTATTTTAATTTTTTAGTATGATATTCTATAAACTAGATATTAAAGAATCAAGAATGATATATAGTATAGATTTATATAAATGTTAAATGCATCTATTAGGTTAGAAGTTTAGTGTTAATAATAGTTAAATTAGAATATATATGATTTTTTTACTTCTTATAAAATAAAAAGAATTTTATTATTGAATGTTAAATTTAATATTTTTATAAATCTAAACAAAAATGATCTTATATAAATAACTCAATATTAAACTGTATTTTTAAATTATAAAATAATCTAAATAGAAAAAGAAAAAGAAATGAAACATTATGAGAACATCTCTATTTTATAAATTTTAGTTTTTCTTTATTCTTATTCGTTGTTGTTTAGTAATAAAAGATGAATTTATGATAAAAATTATTTTTCTCATATATAATGGAGATACTAAATGAAATATTGTTAACCGTTGTTTAATTCACTAACTTATTGAATTGGATAATGAATCAAAGGAGAAAAATTGTAACCTCATTCTATTTAAAAAAAAAAAGAAAAATTGTAACCTCAATCAATAAATAATGACACCTATTTTAGATATTAAAACTATAATGTGTGTGTCCATGTAAGTTGGCATGAATAAAGGGAAAGGGAGGTTGAAATTTGTTGAGTAGTTAGTAGACGCGCAATGGGGTGAGGGTGGAGAAGAAAGAGAGTTGAGAAAGTGTAAAACGAAGTGAACGGGAAGAAGAAGCAAAACGCGTCGCGATAACAGGACATTAGGTGGGTGACAGGATACGCTCGACTCAGCCAGCCACTATGGACCATTCTTCTCCTTCTTCTCACCTTTCACTTTAATATCTCTCTCTCTCTCTGTTTTGTTTGTCCACTTCTTTTGCATTTGGTCACACCAAAAATGTTGACCAGACCTTTCCCTCAATAATACTTTCAGTTCCTAACCTATCAAACCGACATAGTCATTTATACGAGGACCAAACATACTACATTCGTGTCTTTGACAACATAGACTGGCAACCAATAACAAGTCATTTAAATCACACTCGATACTGCAAGAAGTATAGCTTCTTTTTAAGTATATATATTTTATAAGTAAATTTTTATTAGTAAAACTTTTAAAAATAAATTGTTCATCCATTGATTGTTGATTATTATAATTTTTTTAAATAAAATTATAAATCATTTAATTATATTACTTTTAAAAGTTTTTTTAAGTTATAAAATTATCAAAAATAACATTTAAAGTAAAACAAAGTATTACAAAATAATATTTGAGAAAATACTATGTTTATAATTTAAAAAAAAAAAAAAAAGAATTACACAATATAATAAAATGAAAGTAAGGGCTTTTGAAATAAAATATTAAAAACTCAAAGTGTACAATAACAAAACTCTTCCACTTGAAAATCAATATAAATAACATAAATTAATTAATTTATATGCATGAGCAGAAGTGCAATTTGATCACGTTCCTCATTCATGTTATATTCATGAAATAAATTTGTGTTATACAATGGTTTCACTTCCAAATCATTAATAATTACCCAACAATATTGTTCCAGTTTAATGTTCATATATGTGTGTCAAGAAAAATATTCAATATAAAAAACCAATTGAAAAAAAAAAAATTAAAGCACACAAAAAATAGAAAAACTTACCAATTAAGAAGAGTCTCCAGAGTTTTTTGCTAATAAAAATACATAGAATGAAAGTTGAGTATTTTGTTAAAGAAAAGTGTATTAGACTTTAAAGTTTAAAGGTATAGTGATATTGACAAAATATAATAGAATTATATTATATATTTTAATTTAAAAAAAAAAAAAAACTCAAAAAAATCTACTTGATACAACTCAAAATTTAGCTTCTTCTAGTAAATGTATTTCATTTTTTTAAGTTATCTAAAAGCTTTACTAATATTACAACAAAACAACAACAACAACAACAACAACAAATCAAAAAGAGCTTTGGGGATTAAAAGGTTGTTTTGGTCAGTAGATTAGTTATACCAAACATATACTTAGGGGTCGTTTGTTTTTTTGTCTGAAGATTAAACAGTACTGCTGAAGACTGAAGACTGAATAGTGATTGAAACCTGAAATCTGAATGATATGTTTACTTTTTTTTTCCTTTACATCTGAATGTATAGTAATCTTATTTTTTTTTAAATCTAAAATTGTCTGAAAATTAATAATTTGATATTTATATCATTTTAATATTAGTTGTTATGTAACTTTATTTAATATAATACAAACAATTATAATAAATTATTTAGCAAATATTAAAACACTTTTATGTATATATTAATAATATTTTAATTCATAATTAAAATATAATTAATTATTATAGTAAAGTGATTTTTTTAAAAAAAATTATATGTACATAAATAAATTATTATAGTAAAGTAAATTAAATAAAAATAAATCAAATGGTATTAAGTTGAATTACTATTGTTATATATTTAAATAAAAATAATATTAAAAGAAATGTTATTAAAATGAATATGTATAATGTCAAATTAGGTAAAATTTGAAAATATATTTGTTAAAGTATTAAAAGAAATTTTTATAATTTAAAACTAGAACAAACTTGGAAATTTGTTATTTTGAGAAGGATAAAATTGGAATAATAAATTTATAAAATCATCAAGTGATTTGGTATTAAGTGAAAAGTCAAAAAATATAGCTTTTTATTTTCAGTAGTTTTTTGGTGGTTTTAAGTGGTTTGACCACTTAAAAAAACAAACAAGAATCACTTAATTGGTCTAATTCAACATTATTAAGTGTTAAGTGTAAAAAACAAACGACCTTTTATATATGTATATATATATAGTAGGATAATACTTAGATATGAATAAATGAGTACTATCCTAACATAATTAGGAAAGCTTATAAATTAAAGAGTCTGTTAGCTCAACATTGAAAAAACTTTTTTGGTTAAGGAGATATTTGGCATACAAAAGAGAACTATTTAGTAAATATATCATAGCTCGTAACTTGCATGCAACTTATAGGTCATACATGACAAAATAAGAATAAAGTAGTAGAGATTAAGCTCCACTTGTTATTCACTCAGGACACGACGTGGAAATTAAGCTTCATATGCTATTTACCTATGATATGCATTTTGTGCTAACATCATATGAGAAGACCGAGTTTCACATATTTCTCATCCACCATCACTAGGAAATTAGTATACTTACAATCTGAACACTTAGTAATGATATGTGCGATTTTCTTTTGAGCAGCTAATTTTTAGCATTTTTTCCTCTCACACAAATGGAATCTTGATTTAATCGTAGGTTTGCTATAATTGCATAAGAACGAATGACACAATCCCTCGAAGTATGCAAAAAAACAAGTAGATACAGATTTATTATTCTATTACACAACACTCTCACCCCGTTAGTGAAATTATGTCAAAGTTAGTCAAACTAATCTTACTTAAGGACATTTTCATCCATTCCTTCTTTTAAATTTCTTTTAAAAATTATAAAAATAATTAAAATAACGAAAAATTAAAAAAGAAAAAAGAAATATCCACCTTCTATCACATGATAATTTAAAAATAAAATTAAAAAAATGTTGCAGAGTTCAAAAAAAAAAAATTAAAAAAGAGAGAGATTGATTGAAGATTTGGGTTCAAAACCAAGATCTTCAGTTAAAGATATGATTTTTAAACCCAAATCTTCAATAAAAGCAAAAAAAATGAAAATTCCATATCAAGATCTAGGATCAAAACTCATATCTTTAGTTGAAGATCTGAATTTTGAATCCAAATCTAAAAATAAAAATAAATAAATAAAAATAATCCAATTATCGACGTCACACCTCCATTACCATCATACCTCCAATTGATCGAAAAACCCCATAATCCAGCTGTCGACATCAACCCTTCGTTATCAACATCACCATCATCATCTAAATATCATCAACAAAACCCACAATCATCACTATCACCAACCAAACATCATCAACATCGATCAACCATCTTCAACACCAAAAAACAATTAAAAAAAAATGATTGGAAGGGTTTATGGTTTGTTTGAGAACATTGATCAAAACCAGAGCTTGTGTTTTGGTTGATTTTAGGGTTATATTTTGTTTGAAAAACAAAACACATAAAATTGCATATCTGAGTTGTGTTTGTTTGAGAAAAGGAAAAGAAGAGGAAGTGAAAGAGAAAAGGAAAAGAAAAGAGAACAGAAGAGAAGATCAGTGATGGTGGAAGAAAAAAAAATAAAACTATTTGGTTTGATTTTTGAAGATGTCAATAAGGCTCCGTTTGGCACGTGGGATTGGAATGGAATGGATTGGATTCAATTGAATTAGAATAGAATGGATTGGATTGGATTAGAATGAAAAATCATCATCTCATGTTTGGTAAAACTTAGGATTGGATTAAAAATTATACCATATCATGTTTGGTGTAAAATGGGATTGGATTGAAATAAATTAATTTAATTTTTTTATTATGTAAAATTAATTTTATAAAAAATCTAAAAACAAAAACAAAAAACATCTCCCACAATTCAACTTCATCAACCTATATAATCATCTTCCATAATTCTCCATCATCAACACACGATTCATCAATATCATCAATCCAATTCATCAACATCATCATCTCCTATAACAACATCATCTTTAACAACATTAAATCATCATAACACCAAAAAAAAAAAAAAAAAAAAGACTAAAACTGGTTCGGGTTCGGCGACCCAGAACCAGATCGGTTCTAGGTTCGCCGAACCCAGAACCGATCGCTGGCTCTGGGTCGGCGATAAGTTCTGGGTTCGCCAACCCAGAATCGATCGCTGGTTCTGGGTTCGCCTACCCAGAACCAGCGATCGGTTCTAGGTCGACGAACCCAGAACCAAATCGGTTTTGGGTTCGCCAACCCAGAACCGATCTGGTTCGGGGTTCGGCGAACCCAAAACCAGCATCTGGATCTGGGTTCGCCGAACCCAGAACTAGCATCTGGTTCCGGGTTCGCCGAACCCAGAACCAGATGCGTGAAGAAGAAGAGAAGAAGAAAAAGAAGAAGAAGAGAGCTTCCATGGGCGTGTGAGAGGAAAACGTGAGAGAGAGAGAAATGGAGAGA
Source organism: Nephelium lappaceum (assembly GCA_021234005.1). NCBI lineage: Eukaryota > Viridiplantae > Streptophyta > Magnoliopsida > Sapindales > Sapindaceae > Nephelium > Nephelium lappaceum. The sequence continues at coordinate 26,527,668 of CM037999.1, read as the reverse complement.
AAAAAATAAAATAAAATTCAATCCATTCCCATCCCACCCAATGACATGGGTGCGTGTGGCATTGAAAAATGACAAGAGAATGGGATTGGATGAGGGGGAGGGATTCCAGAAATCCCAATCCCATTGCTCACCAAACATGGGATTTGAGAAGGTTGGGATTTTTGAATCCCAATCCCATCCCAAATCTCATACACCAAACACTGCCTAAGGGAGATCCAATCTAGGATTGATGGAGAAGATGGATGGTAGAGATTCAATCTCCATCTTTTTTTTTTTTTTTTGTTTCCCCTTTTGTGTTCAATTATTTTTTTCATTTCATCTCCATCGTCCATTATTATAATCGACGATAAAGATAATTATATTTTAAAAAATAAATATATATTTTAAAAAGAATATATATCTTTTGAGATCTTCACCATCCATATATAATGGACGGTGATGATTCGTTTTTTTTTTCTCATTGTAGTTTCTTTTTTTATTTTTAAAATTTAAATAATAGTATTTTCATCATTCGATCAAAAACCATAGTGAACCGTCTAATTCAACCAAATTTGACAACAGAATAGGAGTTTTGTATAATTTAATGGCAAACGTGTATCTGCTTGTATAAAAACATACCTTAGAGGGTATTGTGCTATTCGTTCATTGCAAAAAGCTATCTTATTCAAACAATGAACCATTTGACTTCATAGTTGAGAAACTAACAGAAAGGCAAACAAGTAATATGAACTCCAAAAACATATAGGAAAAATTTATTTTAGTCTTTAAGATTTTAGAAAATATCAGATTTTAAATTTTTTTTTTAAAACAGTTTTTGTTATCCTTAACTTTTCAAAGACTCTTCATAAAAGTTTAAAACTGTCAGTCAACTGATGGTCAATATTATCATAATACATGAAAAAATACTTTTACTCTTGATGGTTGTTAGTTTCATCTAAATTACTAGATTATCTTAATAAAAGAATGAATTTATAAATTAAATTATCTAAAATGCCTTTGAATTTAAGTTATTAAAAATAATCTAAAGTCATAATTGACTGTCAGTTGACTAATAATTTGAACTTTTTTAAAGAATTTTGAAAAAATTATGGATAAAATGAACTGTTTTTAAAATAACTTTAAAATTTTAATATTTTTCGAAACCTTAAAAACTAAAATAAAGTTTTTCCAAAACATATAAAAGATTAAAAAACAAAATCAAAACTGAGTTGTTGTCTGTCTTCTTTTTTTTTTTTATTTTATTTTTTTCAAAGTTCACCTCATCATCTCCTTTTTTTCAAGCTCATCTTATCATTTTCTTATTTTTTTCAAGTTCATCTCATCATCATCTTCTTCTCAAAATCCATACACAATCAATAAATCCAGTAATCATATCATCATTTTCTTCCTCCTTTCCATCACAAAATCAAAAAAACAATTAATTCAAAATTCATAAAGAGAAAATGTTGATGTAGACCTTTAGGTCTACGTTAAACACCCATTAATGGAGATATTTGAGTCTCTAGTAAATCACCATTAATGGAAACCCAAAGTTCGCCTTATATGGAGATCTTAATGGAGATAGGGATCTATTGACTAAATTTCTTCTTTTTTTATTTTTATTATTTAATTAAAAGAATTATTATTGCTGCACAAAACAAAATTATTATTAATTATTTTTAAGTAAGATGTTAAAGGTAAATAAGTATCTCAAATCATTTGATTAGTCAACAATTAATTTTAACGATTGACCATTTGGTCAAGAGTAGATTTATGTAATTATGACAGACTATGATTTGGCTGCAATTTCATCAAAGGTTAGGTAATTTATTGCAATGTGCTCTTTTTTTTTTAATATTAAAATGTCAAATCTATCAACATAATATTTTATTATTTACATTACGTTCTTTCTTAATAAAGATACCACCGGTGAAGAGATATATTTCTCTGAATATGGAGTTTTAGGCTCACTATTCGTACTTTTCCCTTTCCGCGGCCTCCTTGCTTTTAATGGGTATTGTTCCGACCTACAAAGTCATAACCCACCCCAAATCTAGACGTCTAAACTCTCACTGGCTAACTCGTCTGCCATGTCAAACTGTTTAAAGGCTCTTTTATGGTGACAGTACAGTGCGTTGTTAGACCAGACCCATAAGGTATTATTTCAACCTTCTTTGGACCAGTAGCTCGCAAGATCGAGTTTCTAGCTGATATACGAACCACTAAAAATTCAATCCGTTTTGATGTGGAAAATCAAACTAAGTTGCAACCACAGAGTATACTTGAAAGGTTTTAATAGACATACAACATATTAGGTTCATTACAAGCTATTATTTATTACTACTCTGGAAAGAAACTGAGACTTAGAGAGAAGAGAGGCGTTTCTCCAATATTCAATAAAACTCTCTTAATTTCCATGGCTATCTAAACTTTTTAATCTATTAAGCTCTTGAAAAAAAAAAAAAAAAAAAAAAAAAAAAAACTATACAAAAGCTCTTCTTTTAAAATGAAAATGTATAAAAGCTCTTTTAAAATTAAATAATCAAATTAATTTACAGGATGAAATGAGTCTTTTAAATTAATAACCAGATAAGCAGTAATTTTTTTTCAAAAGTTCTATTCTTACAAAAGTTCTACTTTCAAAAGTTCTAGAACTAAAAACTCTAAAATTCTTCTTATTTACAATAGGTAATATTCAGGTCATGCTCATCAATGTAGTGTTTAATGTAAACAAATCGTAACAGACATAATCATAATCACGAACCAAATAACAAAATTAGAAGCCTTAATATAATGAAGAATACAAATTCTGGGCTTGATGATGAAAATTGAACTTGGTCCATTTGGGTTTGGTGATATAGGGCTTGATCCAATTTGGTCTTGGTAAAAGAGTTAAGGGAGAGGTGATGATAGATTTGGGCGATCCTTGACCAGTTGAGCCACCTGATCCTTGACTATTTGACCCACGGCAACCTCTGTTTTGTGTAATGCTCCAATGGAGATTTGTCTCCAAAAGTGTCTTTCACAAACAGGTAGCTCCTTTGTTTTTATGGTGATTATCATTTTGTTGTGGGCCTACAATGCTCGAAGGAAATATTAGTAGGAGGCCCAATTGTCAATGTCATTATAAGAATTCTCAACAAAATCAGGCCCAATTAATGGCTAAAAACGATTAGTGATTAATTTATCATCAGAAACGGAAGATTGGGTATGGCACCAATGTAAATATTTGTTGTTTCTTATGGAAGCTTGACGTATGATTTTACTATATATATATATATATATATATGTGGGCATTTAAAGCTGTGAAAAACGTGCCCATTTTCATTATTGATTTTGTAAGGTTGTCGAGAACTACACAGCAGCTAGATTGACACAAGTTGATTGTAGTTGCAATAGATAGGCACAGCAGCACACTGGACACAGGTTGTCAAATAATGCCCCTTTCATGGACTCCTAAGTGCCCGCTCCCTGCAAACTCTTAAACATATAAAGGCTTTTTAGACAGGTATATATTCTTCCAAGTCATTCTCTCTTGCGTAAATATTCGTATTTTTATTTCCGTGTTTCTTTTGGGTTGTCAAATATGGGAATAAATTATTAGTAAGGTTCCAAAACTTTTTACTCAAATTCAGGTCTAAATGATGTATCATATGAATTTTTAATATCTCATAAATTATTAGATAATGTAATAATTAATATGATGTTGACAACTCACGTATCATGTCATAATTTAAACAAAAAAATTAGAAAATCTAGCATTACTCATAGATTATATTACATTTTCATGGTAAATAAGTTTCACTTTTAAGTGAATATTTTTATCTTTTATTTCAATATTAAATTTTAAATGTTTAATGTAACTAAATGATTTTTAAGAGAATGATATGATCAATATAAGATTTAGAATTCAGTAAATCCCAACAGAAAAGAAAGAAACTAATATGAATTTGGTTGTCGAGAGATTATCAGTTGTTCCACAATTAAATTTGTTTAATTTGATGGCACTGATGGCCTAATTAGATTCATGAGTCATATATGAAGTGATACATCAGTCTTAAGGATTAAATATGTAATGGAATCTTTTTCCTTGAAAAAAAAAAAAAAAAAACAGTAACAACTACAATTAAGGAGAACATAAAAATTTAAAAGTTCACAAGTATAAAAATTTAACTATATTAGATTTTTGTACTTGTGACTTTTTATGTGTTTTGGAGAAGTGATACATATATTGATAAATAACTTTTTACTCTAAAAAACTAGTGTATTAGATGGTGACATCCATTTATATACATACTTTTCTAATAGTTTTTATATTCTCAATGTAAAATTCATCTCATCTTCTTGCTTCATATGTAAAACTCATTTGACTATTATAAATATATATATATATTTCATAATGAATATATGATTACATAAAAATATCATAACATCATCATAATATATAGATTCTCCCATCTTATTATATATAAGATTTGATTTTTTTTTTCGAGGTTATATAAGATTTGATTCTATTTACAATAAAAAAGTTATGCATTACATAAATTATTTTTTATATAATAAAAAGCAAGAGATAAAATAATTTAAAGAAGAATAAAGAGAAACGACAAAACTAAAAAGGAAAAGGTATCAACACCTCAGTAGATGGTAAATACCGAGAATGGGGAGACCACATGTGTAAAAGCATTGGGTAGACAGGATTTAGTTGAACCATACTGACTCGATTTCAGCTTTAAAAAAAAAAAAAAAAAATCACACCAATAGTAGACCATTTCCATATTTTTCACGTGCATAATTATATAATTTCAAATTATAAGATAATATCAACTTGGTGGTGGGGTCTCCCGGGATGATGTAACATCAAATAGAAGACATAAATAAATAAATAATATGACATCAATTTGAGTTCCCATCAGCCCATGCCTTTTTCTTTATTGGAACTCTCCAGTCCGACGTGATTTATATATATATATATATATATATATATATATAAACCTATAATTATTATAGGGACAAATCTCAAAAAATAATATGAGATTTGAAACATTATCCGTTTATTCACAAATATTTCGTTTTTATCCAAAATCTAATAAAAGTTAATTTTAACATAAAAGTTTTTAAAAAATTAAAAGACCTTTTTACCCCTAAAATTTGTATTGAAAAATATAATATTGATAATATAATAATTTAAAATAAAAAATTATAAATTAATAAAAATCGATCTCCACCGTCTATCTATGATAGATGGACGGTGGAAATCAACCCATCAAATTAAAATATAAAAAAATTGATAAAAATAAAAAATATATTCTAAAATTTAAAAAAAAATATATCATCATCTTCTGAAAACCCAAATTTTTCAGTCACTCAAACCCTGTAAAATTTGGGTTTCCAGTAGATTGGAAAGCCATTTTCTGAGTTTCCAAATGGTTGAAAACCACCATCATCATCAATCATCAATCCCACCCAAATTGAATGGAAACCTAAAAATTTTGGATTTTCAATCTACTGGAAAGCCATTTTCTGGGTTTCCAGGTGGCTGAAAACCACCACCATCATTAATCATCAATCCCACCCAAATAAATTTATCAATCCCACCTAAACAAATTCACTAACCCAATCATCAATCATCGATCATCAACCACCAAACCACCGAAAATCAAACCCACCCGTCAATCATCAACCACCAAACACCAAACCAATGTGTTCATCGTCGAACCCACAACGCCACCACCAGCATCATCAACTGGGGAAGAAACTAGGGAGAGAGAGAGAGAGAGATAAAAGGGTAGATGAAAGACCGAGAGAGAGAACCTAAGTCTCCGATGGTGGATGAGATTTGGGTCTCCACTGTGGAGACTTAAATGCCGCCACCGAGATGTCTACCACCATCATCATCGGTTGAAGATAGAGAAAGATAGAAAAGGGTATCGACTGGAGATAGAGAGAGAAGAGAAAGAGAGGAGGGGAGAGAGAGCAAGAGAGAGAGTTGTAAGAAAAAAAATATTTATATATATTTTTTATTTTTTTATTTTTAAATAAAAATATCTCATTTTTTATAATTCTATATTAATATTATTTATTTTATTTTTTATATTTGAATTAATATAATTTTAATTAATTATTCATTGTTTTTTCCTTTTTGTCCCTGGAGTTAAACGGTCAACCATGTTAACTTAATAGATTTCGTAATTGTCAGGGGTATTAAGGTCATTTCGTATGTCTCCAGGGGGGATTTTGGATACTTTTGTTAATGTCAAATTATATTTCGGATAAATATGAAACAGTAGATTACAAAATGGATATTGTTTCAAACATCAGGTTATTTTTTGGGATTTTTCTTTATCATAATTATTATATTATTAAATGATTGTGTTACGTATATCATGTCTTTCATGTAATACAATTATTCCTTTTTTTTTTTTTTAATTTTCATATAAACTTAAAAATTGAAAAGACATATTAGATTAAGACGTCTAAATAAGTAATGTTAAATATAAACCCATTGCAGAAGTCAAGCTTTTAATAAGGATTTTTTTTTTTTTTTTTTTTTTTTTATGTATGTTTTATCATTCAGATGATACATTTGTTGTTGTTGATGTTGTTGTTTAACTTGAAAATTGAAGAGCCATATTAGATTATGATGTCTGGAAAGGTGATATTAAGGGCAAACTCATCACATGAGTCAAGCACTTAATTTTTCTTAATTTACTAAGGAGTGACCATTGTACTCCAAGAATTTTAGTATAACCTCTTATATTTTAGGTTTTAGGCTGTAAAACGTAAAACATAAAAGAGAGAATTGAAATTGAGGGACCGTTTGTGTTCTATCATTGTAAACGGCCGTTTCATGATAAAAATTGAGTGGTGATGCGTTGTACGAATACAGGGATATATTGGACGCTAAACTATATATAAATTTTTTATCCTTTTAATATTTTATTTTTGTATGTATTTGATTTATTATTTGTTACGACTGTTTATTTCTTTATAAGATAAGTAATTAATTCATGATGAAAAAGACAGTTATGTATTAAGTGGTAGATATCTGATCAGATATCGATGTTAATATAGTTGATACACTGGATATGGAGATTAATAATTAAGTTGGTGTGTACAGGCTTTTTAATCATTTTATGGGTGGATTTGTATTAGACTCGGCATGTGGCATGCCTAAAGTTTGAATACCTCAAAAAACATGCAGGTTCACTGAATTCATTAAACAAATTTCTATCTGCCTCTTTATGCTCCGACCACTCCCACGAATTTTTGCTTGGATTATGGTGAGTCATTATTCGTCATTGTTGTTAATATATCCACCATAAAAAATAAATTAATTAATAAAAAAAAAAAAAAAAACCATCTAATAGTATTGGCAATTAGATTGCTGATGGGCACAACAATTGATGATAGTCATTCCTATAAGCAAATTAAATTTAAGAGGTGGAGACTGAAGAACTTACTAAAACAAAATTATTAACAATAACGTAGGAGAGATCAATAAAACTCATACGCAAGAATACCTCAAGAAACAATGATTAGCAACTGCTTTTGAATGTATTCGCTCACCAAATAAAAACTGTAATGATTTAGTTTCAGAAAAAAAAAAAAAAAAACTGTAATCATTAAGAAATTCGTAATTGAGATAATTATCTGCAACTCTATATATTAGTATATTACCTTCTCGAAAAATATGAGAGAAAACGAAATGCAAACTATAAATTTGACTTTTGATGTCTATACCCAACACCAACCACGAGCATTCGATAAAGTTTTTATTGGTTAGTTTCTTCTAATAATACGATTTTCTCTTTTTTTTTTTGGGGGAAATATTCTAATAATAAGATGTTTTTTATTTTTGTTTTTTCGGTTAGTTCATTCTCAGTTCGTACCTTGGTAGTCCAGCATTTGCCTTCTCCGTTGTGATAGCACTATCTAGGCCAGTATGGTCCCAGTTCTTAATCACATTGTAAGGACCGTCATGAATCTGTACTTCAATTGTGTAACCGGCATTGTTGATGAGAAATATGATGCTCACGCAATATTTCTTTAAGGTAATGTTTTGCACATAAGATTGAGAGTGGGTTTGGAATTCAAAAATCTCAACTACTTAAATGTCATGTTTGAAGACCAATTGAAATGCAATGGGAATGAGATTTTTTGAATCCCAAACTCCCTTATTTCTCATTCTTTTAGATTTCTTAATCCGAATCAAAATTATATCTTGAGGTGGGATAAGATTTCTCACTTCCCATCTTCTTTCTCTTCTCTCAATCTATCTCTCTTTCTCTCACCTTCCTTCCTTCTCTCACACATCCACCATTCTATCCTCCTTCTTCTTCTTTCTCTTCTCTCAATCTATCTCTCTTTCTCTCACCTTCCTTCCTTCTTCTTCTTGTTCTTTACTTGGTAGGGAAACATATAGAGAAAAACAAGAACTCTTATTCTTTACTTATTCTTCTTCTTCTTCTCCTTTACTTGGTAGGGAAAGATATAGAGAAAAACAAGAACTCTTATTCTTTACTTTCCACTATTTAAAGTAAAGGAATTTTATAATTTTATAATTCTCAAAAGAATGATTCTTCTTCTTCTTCTTCTTCTTCTTTACTTGGTAGGGAAAGATATAGAGAAAAACAAGAACTCTTATTCTTTACTTTCCACTATTTAAAGTAAAGGAATTTTATAATTTTATAATTCTCAAAAGAATGATCCTGTTGTTTTCTTGGTAGGGAAAGATATAGAGAAAAACAAGAACTCTTATGAATACCTATAAAATTATGGTGTTTATATCACATCTCAAGTAATACACACGTTTCCCATTTAATTTTCCAAAGATCTTGGGTTCCTCCATGATCATTATTTTATTTATATATATATTAATTATTTTTGTTATGTTATGATTAAAGTTATAAGTATGAAAATATAGTACATTTTTCTATCTTGAGACATTTTTTTTTATAAGATGAAAGGGGATCAACTATTCAATTTTATAAAAACAATTCCAAAGTTGGTAAAGTTTGTATCATAAAACAGGTTATTGCACCCTCAATTGTCAGGATTATACTTGTTAGTAACCTACAATTAGTTTTGATGATTGTCTTCATGCCAATCGTAGAAGCAAATCCAAGACAAGTTGACTCATACAGGATGAAAAGAAAATTAATAACTAAAGGGTAATTTTGAGATTACATAAGGTGTACAAAGTAAATTATTTAATTTTTAATTTTGATGATGGGTGTTCAAAGTAAATGAGTGAGAGAAGAAGTTTTGTAGGTGGCAATAGAGCTACCCTTCCTAAAACTATTCTCTATATTTAGTTCATTTTTAATTTTTAATTTCTTATAAAGGTAACTACTGAACAACAAAACAAATTAAGTTTAGATTAGTCTATTGATATATAAAGTCCTTCACATAAAACTGTGCTTCGATTCATGTAGCATGTGTATAAATACACACAATACATATATGTATTCTAGATTTTCTTTTTATGACACCAAAAAAAAAAAAAAAAAAATTATCATAGATGGTTAAACGTGATTGGATTCAAATAGGACGAATGTAAATACAATTAGTTAATTATAATATATGACGTGATTTGAATGAAATATGCACGATATATAAGATATATTCTAAATTTTCTTCATATGGCAAATATGTTACCAAAACAAACCTATTTATCATAGATGGTTAAATTACACACACATAAAATCACTATAATATCCATAAATTTATCCAAATTTATTAATCAAATGATGTGACAAACTAATTTATAATTACTATATTATCAAGCATCATCCTATAATTAATGTAATTGCTATAATATGTTCTAACATATCATTTGGATAAAAAATTTAAATAAAATTTTAAAAATTATAATATTATTCATAAAATTAATCACATAAAGATGATCTTAATTTTAATGAATCACCACACAAACACACAATACACAACAAATAAGGATTTCCTTTTAATGAGTCACCATATGCGCACATGATTAATCAAATAAGAATCCTTTTTCAAATAATTACTAAATAAGGATTCTCTTTCCACGAATAGCCATATGTGTATATAATTAACCTAATATTAAAACATCATAGTCAGCACACCACCCTTTAGTGGGAGTGGTTAATCACTTCTTTTGATAATAAGAGGTCAAAGATTCAAGTTCCACTTTTATCATAAAACACAAGGTGTGAATAGTTTTTTATGAATTTAATCTATTTTCCCCCATCATATTAAAAAAAAAAATCATAGTCAAAATAAGAAGTAAATTTAAATAACAGTTAAAAAAAAAAAGAAACATAGCCAAAACAAGAAGTAATTTGAATAAAAAAGGGAAAAAAAATTATAGCCAAAATAAGAAGTAAATTTGAATTAAAATTTTACATCGATCCAATGTAATCTAGATTTTTTTTTCCTCAAAATAACATATTATCAAAATAAGAAAATATGGTGTGAATAATCAAATCATGTATATATCCCGGGTTTGGCTTACTTACTGATTTGAGTAATCTACCCAAATTAGTCAAAAATAAAAAACTATTATAGCCAAAATAAGAAGTAAATTTAAATAAAAAAAGGAAAAAAATGAAAAAGAGAAAACAATATATATAGCCAAAATAAGAAGTAAATGCGAATAAAAGTTTTACATCGATCCAATATACTCTAGGTTTTTTTTTTCCCCCTCAAAATGACATATTATCAAATTAAGAAAATATAGTGTAAATGGTTAAATCATGTATATATCTAAAGGTTTAACTAACTTACCAATTTGGATAACCTACCTAAATGGTCAATAAAATAGGTAAACTCATATATTCAAATAATTAACCAAATAAAGATTCCTTTTTGGAGTCATGAATAAAATGAGAAGCAATTCTTAGTATAAGTGAACTAATCAACTAACTGCTCATAAACAAGTTATACTATATATGATGATGGGCTCATATGATCATCAATGTGAAATCGATATAATATGAAAATAATATGAAGGAATTGTACAACACTCCCCTGAGGTTTGCCTAAAAACAGACGGAAACATAGTTACCCTTTTATTACACAAAACCCTCATGCCGTCAGTTGACTTTTGTCAATGTTAATTGAGTGAAGGGCATTTTCGTCTTTTCGTCTGGGATCTGCTTCTTCTCTCACCCGCTCCTTCTCGACCTGTTTCGAACATCATCAAACATCATCATCATCATCATCACCATCAGATCATCTTCATCATCATCTTCGGACATCATCATTATCATCGCCATCAGATCATCTTCATCATCATTATCACCATCAAACACATATCATCTTCGAACGAACCCGCGAGAGAGACCCAGAAATCGGGGCCTTCCTCGCGGTGACAGAGGTGGAGAGGCGGGGAGAGCGGGGAGAGAAGGAGAAGCAGGAGGAGAGAGACAGATCATCTGGACACCGTTCGTAAAGGCGGTGCCGGCTCTCTCATTCTCGATCGCGTCTGGTTTATCTTTGTTTCTGCTCGGTTTTACGCGTGCGAGGTGCGGCTAGACGAGCTGGACTTGAGGTCGGGTTCAGGTGGTATACGGCTGGTCGTGATGGCTTCTCGGTCAACGTTGACAGCTCTGTCGTCGTCATCGTCAGCTCGCGTGCGTGGAGGACTGGTTCTCGCTCGTTTCTGCACGACTTGGCGTCTTCGTTTCAGCTCGATCTTGGTGAGGTTACGGCTGGATGAGCTGGTCGACGACGATTCAGGTGACCGGAGCAGCTCTTCTTCTTCTTCTCCGTCACCGTCATCGTCAGCTCGCGTGAGTGGAGGATTGGTTCCCGCTTGTTCTGCACGGCTTGGCGTCTTCGTTTCAGCTCGATCTTGGTGAGGTTGCGGTTGGATGAGCTAGTCGGCGACGGGGACGACGACCGGAGCAACTCTTCTTCTTCTTCTTCTTTTCTTCTTCTTCTTTCTGGTTCGTCTGTTTTTAGACAATTGTGGGGATGAACATGTAAAATTGAAGGCATTTTAGACTTTTAATCAAAATTTCTTATCAACCGTTAAAGTTGACGGAAGTCAACTAACAGTATGGGGGTTTCGTGTAATAAAAGGATAAGTATGTTTTCGTCTATTTTTAAGCAAATCTCGGGGGGGTGTTGTGCAATTCCTTCAAATAATATATATGTCACATCATTATTGTTCATATTAGTCCTTACCACATATATGTCACACTGTTATTGCTCATTATTGTGATATGTTTAGTTTCCATATATATAATATATGATTCCAGTTGACTTGTATAGATTACTCACTTACCTATTTGTTTTCTCTTTAGTCTATAAATAGATGTACATTGTAATTTATAATAATTTTTTAATTCAATCTATTTTAATCCACTCTATTTTAATTTTGCATGTCAAATATAGCCTATATGATGATTTGGGCTCATGTGATCATCAATTTGAAATTGGGTGGAGTTCTCTCACATGAAATGCTGAGTCAGACGGAGAATTGAAACCAAAACGTAGCCATTCTTCAAAATCCGTCACTGCCATTTGGCTCGGATCCGCTTTGCATGGTCAATCAATGTAACACGCTCACCTCACACTTGTTTATATATAAAACTCTCATTTGTGCTATATTGTATTGAAAATGCCCTCATAACTTTTTCGCTCTTTTCTCTCTCTCTCTCTCTCTCTCTCTCTCTCTCTCTCTCTTTTTGTGGGAGACTTGCAGGTTGTGATAAGCAGACGAGAAATGGAGGTGATCATTGTAGTGGGTGAATTTTGCATGTTGACTTTGAGTGGGCCTCATCGATCAACTTTCTTGGAACCTAGCAACCTGTGTCCTGCACAAATCAAATAAAAAGAACGCGGGTGATCTTGACATTGGTGGGGTGCCGGCCGAAGATACTCCGATGCTCAAGTCAGTAAACTGATCATAATATACTAGAATACAATAATTGTAAAGCATCATCAGACTGCAGGGAGTGTGCCGGAAAAAAGGTAAAACGGAAGACTATCGAAGTCTTGACTGTTTGGGCTTGAAGATTAGACAAAGTAGAAACACTGAGATATTGAGTATCAGTAGCTAAGCCCCGTATAATAGAACAGTGCAAGTAGACCGTGAATAATGCACCAGGTAAGTTCCCAAGAAAGAGAGGTCGGTCACAATGGACACAGTTAAATACCAAGTCTTTCCTAGCCAGAACCTTTCCTAGACATGCACCTCCACGCCACTATACCAACTCTATCACACAGGAACTCTAAATCTAGAATGAAAGAATGAAGACACAAGAGAGGAAAGTGAGAGACCTCAAGTAGCTTACAAGAAGAGAGCAAGTGAGGTAGGATGGTTTTGGCTTCAAATGAAGCCTCTATTTATAGGTAGAGAAGGTGTCATGGGCACTTATGGTGGTTAATGCAATGTCCGTTACAAAATAAATGTTATGGTTAATGATATGTCGGTTATAAAATAAATACCATAGTTAATGATATGTCGGTTACAGAATAAATATTATGATTAATTATATGTCGGTTACAGAGTTAATGTAACTTCTGTTACAATTAATTTAAACCTCATTCATTAAGAGCAATCAATTCTCATTTAAGGAAACAAACCTTGTTATGTCTAGATCAACTAAGTTGTTGGGCTATCCTCTTGTAACATGCATTGAGCCATTAACCTGAATCGATCAGCGTACTGGGCCAATTTATCACAATGAGATTTGGGCTTTCATTTTGGACCGGAGAGTTTTTGACCACTGTAGTTTGTCCCCCACTGCTTCGATCGACATAGTCGATCGAAGGAGTGGAAGTTCTAATAATTGAGATATTCAATACTATAGTTGAACGATTGAATATGATATGTAATCCTAAATGTTGTCATATCAACCGATCTCACGACTCAACTGACTCATTTGGATATGAAATGTTGATATATAAGCATTTAATATGGACAATAGCATTACCTCGTTATATTGATTAAAGTGCATTCGACGACCATTGTGTTGTTTTGAATTCTGTATGCTAAGATGTCTGAGTTACTTTGATTTGACTGAAATGGCAGAGGCTGGGTGTTGTCTTGTCCCCTCTTGAACTACTTAATTTGACTGAAGTGGCGGAGGCTGGGTGTGGCATTGTCCCCCTTGAACCACTTTGATTTGAATAGAAGTGGCAGAGGCTGGGTGTTGCCTTGTCCCCCTTGAACCACTTTACTTTGAAAAAAAGTGGCAGAGGTTGGGTGTTGCCTTGTCCCCCTTGAACCACTTTGATTTGAATAAAAGTGGCGGAGGTTGGGTGTTGCCTTGTCCCCCTTGAACCACTTCGATTTGAAGAGAAGTGGCGGACGCTGGGTGTTGCATTATCTCTTTTGAACCACTTTGATTTGAATAGAAGTGGCGGAGACTGGGTGTTGCCTTGTCCCCCTTGAACCACTTTGATTCGAATAGAAGTGGCGGAGGCTGGGTGTTGCCTTGTCCCCCTTGAACCACTTTGATTCGAATAGAAGTGGCGGAGGCTGGGTGTTGCCTTGTCCCCCTTGAACCACTTTCATTCGAATAGAAGTGGAGAAGGCTGGGTGTTGCCTTTTCCCCCTTGAACCATTTTGATTTGAAGAGAAACGGCGGAGGCTGGGTGTTGTCTTGTCCCCCTTGAACCACTTTGATTCGAATAGAAATGGCGGAGGCTGGGTGTTGCCTTATCCTCCTTGAACCACTTTGATTCGAATAGAAGTGACGGAGGCTGGGTGTTGCCTTGTCCCCCTTGAACCACTTTGATTCGAATAGAAGTTGCGGAGGCTGGGTGTTGCCTTGTCCCCCTTGAACCACTTTGATTCGAATAGAAGTGGCGGAGGCTGGGTGTTGTCTTGTCCCCCTTGGACCACTTTGATTCGAATAGAAGTGGCGAAGGCTGGGTCATGCCTTGTCCTCATTGAACCACTTTGATTTGAATAGAAGTGGCGGAGGCTGGGTATTGTCTTGTCCTCCTTGAACCACTTTGATTTGAAGAGAAGTGGCGGAGGCTGAGTGTTGTCTTGTCCCCCTTGAACCACTTATATATGACCGCATGATTGAGGTGTGCCCCCTGAGAACCATGGGTATGTAATTATGTTGAATTGTTTAGGAGAACCATTTGTAGAGTCGAATAATATTGTTGAAGTTGAATGATTGTACTAAGAATTCTTTGTATTGTCGAGAGAGCATTTGTTGAGCTATCTTAATTTTGTATAATTCTTGCGTCACAAATTGTTAGGAGTGGTCTTTGGCTTTACCAATTATCCTCCATGCTCAAGTTAGTAACTAATAGAAATACAAGAATTTTAAATTAGAAATCTTACCGAATGTCCCTAGCTTGTACACAAAAATCGATAGTTGTCTTGTCTCATGATCCGTACGTTTTTTTTCTTTTTTCTTTTTTTTGAGCTTGTCAACTGTGATTAGACCGAACATCAATGCCTATAAATTGAGTCACACATCTTTTTTCCTCTGAGTTAGTTGCAATTGGGTATTAGCTAAAAAAATGACTTTGTTTTGTAATAACTGCTTGAGTTCATTTGGTAATCTGGTCAATTCAAATCATTTTCCTTATCAGTGCTCAACTCTTTTTGTTGATGATTTATAACATATTCCATTTAATGCATGCTCATGTTTTGGTAAGCGCACCCTCCATAGCTTTAGGGGCACTTCATATGCTCAGAGTCGTGAAGTAATCATTTCCTGAAAATAGATACTATGATAAAGATATTAAAGTTTAGTATTGATACATTTTTCTTGTCGTTTGATTTTTCTTGTCGTATCGTCGAACATAACTTCTAATTTGTTCGTGATGTTGCATTGTTGAATATAAGTCTTCCGAAAGCATATGGTTGTCTGTTGTATTTCTAATCGAATCTTTATCAAGTCTAATGGCTTCGATGCCTAACACTAAATTTACTAGTCGTGGAGGTGGAACTTACTAAAACTCGGGAGTTGATCCACTTATCCCCAGTGGAGTTTGGAATCGAATTTCAAATGAGAGATTATATTAAATATAATTGACTTAGCACCACTGTACTAGTGGAGAAATCGATTAATTAACCTCATTTGTATGTAAACTCATTATCTTATAAATTTCTAGATGATTACTTTTATGATGTAGAGGTTTATAACAAATCAGTGCACAAGCATATCTTCTCATTTCTCATACAGAAGATATTATTGAGGATTTTGAAATTCAAAAATATTGTGTATAATTAATTATACTAATTATACTTCCATTTGAATACACGCTTAAATTAGACAATTAAACTTTTGTTATTTGATTATGTTATGTTAGATCTAGCTTCTTTCCATAATATTATTTTTAAATACCAGGAGAAAGTTTAGAGTCATACCAGAGCAATATCGCTGAAATGCCAACACAAAGTGATCCATGTTGGTGTGACCAATAATTCATTGTACTATAGCTGAACAATAGCTCTCAATAACAAAATCATTCATAATTTATAAAAGGTATATTTGATGGCAGAACAAACTAAATTTTCATAAGTTTATTCATTCAAAGAATTCTTCAAAGGGCTATAAGAAGCTAAATAAAAATCAAGTATATAATTCATGTCTTATGAATTTATCATCGAATAATTGACATTGCATCTTTGAGAATTAATGACAATGACAATAAAGTTTGGTGGCATCAACAATGATAATGTGAGATTTTAATGAGTTGATAAATCTATAAGAAACTTGAGAAATTTTTAGGTAGAATGCCATTAAAGAGCAAGGTTCACAGACAATGACTTATAATTTATTGTGACATATTGTGACTCTGAGATATGAAAAATATATACTCAACTTTGCTTAGCATGATTTATGAAAAACTAAAGAGGAAGACCCACCATTCAATAAAATTATATACAATCATTTCTCATAAAAATGAAAAATTCTAAACATATCAAGTGGATGTGGAATAATAAGAGAATCAAGTTCATTATAATATTTGTAATATAAATATTGGACTTAACAAAAACAATGAAAAAAAAAAAATGTAACAACATTAGAAGTCTTAACATAGAAGTTATAGACTATTTGCAAAACCTCTTTCAAAAGTATAATGCTAAGACCAGATATAATCGAACAATTGCATGCATGATCTGGGAGTTCAAGATGTTAGATCTAATTTTTGGAATGCACACAGAATAATTTTTTAGTACTAGAACTGAGACTGTGTTTTAACTTTAGACATTATGTGTTTCAAATGTAAAATCAATTGAAAGAAAAAATGACACATTTCATAAATGATTCTGAGATTTTTAAGATATATTTACCATTATACTACATAAAGTGATTCGACTTGCATGTTTCCTAAAATTGTATATTATATAAATATTTATGAAATGGTGTATAACTTCGAATAAACTTGAATTTCATATGATATTTTGATCAAACTAACTATGAGAACATATCATTCGAAAAGCAAGTTTAGCTAAGAATAAAAAACTATATGAATTAATAATTTATAATTTATGATTAAGAATCATGCATCAATAGACTATATGAGTAATCATTTTTTTTTTTAGGTATGAACATGTATGTCCTTAATATGAAGATTAAAATAAATATTGTATCAGTAATATGATATTTTCAATTTGAAATTGTTTCAAGTCGTTCGGCGATCTATGTTTTGAAAAACTGATTTTGCAATTCAACCACTAAATTGTGTTAGGCGACTTGTGCTGGATTGGATACTAAGTTCCCACAGACGGCGCCAAACTGTAGTGGGTGAATTTTGCATGTTGACTTTGAGTGGGTCTCGTCGGTCAACTTTCTTGGAACCTAGCAACCTGTGTCCTGCACAAATCAAATAAAAAGAACGTGGGTGATCTTGACACCGGTGGAGTGCCGGCCGAAGACACTCCGACGCTCAAGTCAGTAAACTGATCATAATGTACTAGAATACAGTAATTGTAAAGCATCATTAGACTGCAGGAAGTGTGCCAGAAAAAAAGTAAAACGGAAGACTATCGAAGTCTTGACTGTTTGGGCTTGAAGATTAGACAAAGTAGAAACACTGAGATATTGAGTATCAGTAGCTAAGCCTCGTATAATAGAACAGTGCAAGTAGACCGTGAATAATGCACCAGGTAAGTTCCTAGGAAAGAGAGGTCGGTCACAATGGACACAGTTAAATACCAAGTCTTTCCTAGCCAGAACCTTTCCTAGACATGCACCTCCACGCCACTATACCAACTCTATCACACAAGAACTCTAAATCTAGAGTGAAAGAATGAAGACACAAGAGAGGAAAGTGAGAGACCTCAAGTAGCTTGTAAGAAGAGAGCAAGTGAGGTGGGATGGTTTTGGCTTCAAATGAAGCCTCTATTTATAGGTAGAGGAGGTGTCATGGGCACTTATGGTGGGGTTAATGCAATGTCCGTTACAAAATAAATGTTATGGTTAATGATATGTCAGTTACAAAATAAATATCATAGTTAATGATATATCGGTTACAGAATAAATACTATGATTAATTATATGTCGGTTACAGAGTTAATGTAACTTCTGTTACAATTAATTTAAACTTCATTCATTAAGAGCAATCAATTCTCATTTAAGGAAACAAACCTTGTTATGTCTAGATCAACCAAGTTGCTGGGCTATCCTCTTGTAATATGCATTGAGCCATTAACCTGGATCGATCAGCGTACTGGACCAATTTATCACAATAAGATTTGGACTTTTATTTTGGACCGGAGAGTTTTTGACCACTACAATCATGGACGAAAAGGTGAGTGCATTTTTTTATGTTATTTTATTTTAGTTTATGTTTTAGTTAAATGTATTATTGTGGCAATAAGTGATATTGGTTGTGCATTTTCATTTTTATCACTTTCTTGCAATATAACTATAATAAACCAGTGATTTAGTAGCTCATTGTACCTTGATGAAAATAACTGATACCATAGCCTTTTCTTTTATTTGGAGAGGGCAATTTTAACTTGACATCTCAGCTCTATTGAAATGTATTTATCACTCAAGACTATGCCCTGCTACCACGAGTGAACACTAATTATCATATAAGGTATGATTGACATGCAGGTATGTTTTCAAACAAGTTGATCAAGATGGATTTGATGTGAGACTGATCTCTGTTTGGTTTTGGCTTAAATTATAAAAATAGTCATTTTCAGGTGGAAAATCTTGAATTTTTTTTTTTGTTTTTTAAATATAGAATTTAAAATTTCAGCCATCTAACGATAATTCTCCCCCCCCCCCCCCCCCCCCCCCCCTCCCTTAGGTATGACATAATTTTTTCAGTTATTAAATTCATTTAATAGGTGAAAAAAAAATATTTTTTCCTGTATTATTATTATTTTTTTAATTGTGTACTGTAGATTGAATGGTATGATTATATATTTTTCCTCGAAAGCCCATTGACTTTTTCATATATCCATAAAATATGGATGTGATAAGACGTGTATTTTCTACATAACCTGAAATAAAAAATAATATTTTCTCTAAATTAGTGTACATGTGTATGAATGATGATGCCGCGCATCCATAGATAATTGTAGAAAAAAAACAAATTGTACCTCATAGCTAATGTCATACATACAAATCTAGGTGGCCACACAAAATTTTATTATAGACTATAATAGTCTCAATAAGGTAATATATTGAAAAAATCCAATTCAAAGGCCAAAAACAGTAGTGTATATTCATACATGGAGTCATTTACTTAACAATGGGATTGTGTACACTGCACATGATGAACTTTTGGAAAGAAAAGAAAAAGTAAATTCGATATGTGAAGACAAAACATAGTTAAAACAAGTATGGATATTATAATTAATGTGATTATTCATAGTGGCAACTAATATTAATTTATTGGTGTGCAGATAGGTAAATTGAAAGAATAAAGAAGAGAGAGAGAGAATTTATTAAAAAAAAAAATGGAAGGAGAGAGAGAGAGCAAATGATCAAGTTGTTCACGGCGCCGCAAATGGGCACCGGTGTGGTCTCTCTCATGGATTATGATCCAAGTAGATGTAATATAAATGGCTCAAATTGATTTGTGTACATGTCGGCCTGTCAACCTCAAGCAACACACAAAAAACACAGACACAAACATCAACACACACATACATACTCTTCTTAATCTCTTCTTCAATAAACAAGTACTTCTAAGCATTCATTAATATATGCAAGGTTGGAACTTCAGTAATTTTTTCTATATTTAGATTATAATGATATCGATAATTGACATGAAGGCATGCATATTTGGTGCACATGGTAAGACTATCCCTTAATCATTAAAATTTAAAAATCCCCATTTGTTTCACGTTCTCTTTCATGTCCATATCACAATTCCCTCCACTTACCTTCCATTTAACTACCACTCTCACCATCCTCTCTCTCTCAAACCCCTAGTCTCTCTCTCTCTCTCTCTCTCTCTCTCTCTCTCTCTATAGTTCTCTCTTGATATTCATTGTACTTATATATATGTGTGTGTGTGGGTGGGTTAGGCTCATCATCATCAACACCAGCAAACTTGGAGGAACAACCTATCAGCCATCATGAGCTTACAAGACTGGCCTGAACCTATCGTTCGTGTTCAGTCCTTGTCCGAAAGTGGCATACCTGTAATCCCTAACCGATATGTCAAGCCTCCATCCGAACGTCCATCCAATGTCATCAAATCATCAGATCATAGCAGCAGTGATGTTAATATTCCTATCATTGACCTTGCTGGCCTTTATGGGGATGATCAAGATGTCCAAATCTCAATACTCAATCAAATTTCGAAAGCTTGTCGCGAATGGGGATTTTTCCAAGTCATCAACCATGGAATTCGCCATGAGTTGATGGACCAAGCTCGTGAGAATTGGAGACAATTCTTTCATTTGCCCATGGACCTCAAACAAGCCTATGCCAATTCGCCGAAGACATATGAAGGTTATGGCAGCCGTTTAGGGGTCGAAAAAGGGGCCATTCTTGACTGGAGTGATTACTACTTTCTTCATTATGCTCCTCCCTCATTGAAAGATCGCAGCAAGTGGCCTGCCTCACCAAATTCTTGCAGGTAATTAATTAACAATGGACCTTCTTTTCTTGGAAAACTTCTCCCCAAAAATCTACTTTTCTTGGCAAATGATCTAATTTGACTTGGAACTGGCCAATTGGTGATTCCATACATGTTAATTTAATGATTGTACTTGCTTTGTCATTTTTTAGTCAAGAATTTTAGTGTAGTACTATACTTTTGCCGGCTACACATTTCGTTGTACTAAACTGTTTTTGTGCATCATCATGCCCACTTATATATGTTTTTGGACTTATCTTGCCTAACAATAATATTATTTTATTCATCGTGGTTCTGTTTTGTATTATTGTACATAGGGAAGTGATCGATGAATATTGTGGGGAATTGGTGAAGTTGGGTGGGAGACTAATGAAGGTTTTATCGATAAACCTTGGATTAAGAGAGGACCTTTTACAAAATGCATTTGGTGGTGAGAAAATAGGGGCATGCTTGAGGATCAACTTTTATCCCAGATGTCCACAGCCAGACCTGACCCTTGGCCTATCGCCCCATTCAGACCCGGGAGGCTTGACCATGCTCCTGCCTGATGATCATGTCGCCGGTCTTCAAGTCCGGAAAAATGAGCAATGGATCACTGTGAAGCCAGCCCGTCATGCTTTTATCGTTAACATCGGCGATCAGATTCAGGTGATTTGTATTTCCTTGCATATATAGGAAAAATGTTTGGCTAAGATTCATAAATACTATAACCACATGGAGGGGTCATTTTGGTGGGCTTATGACTGGTTACCACTCAGCTGTACTCAAAATAATATCATTCCATTTTAAAAAAGTAAAATTAGAAAAAAAAAAAAAGGGTGGGGAAAAGGTATTGGGACTTTCATTTTTACCATTCCAACACTTGCAGTATAGACAAGGGACTTAGCACCGAACAACCACAGTTTTTATTTTGAGTATTTGAAGTTAGAAAAGACTTATCCTAGTGTTTTCAGATAGGACTTTGGTAAATACATGATCTTGATTATAGCATTAAATTAAGGTAAGATCTTAACATGACACCTTGCTACACGCATTTCACTATTTTTCCAACATTTGAGACGTGTGACAGAAACATGATTGGCTCTCATCTTTTTGGCTTTTTTTTTCCCTTTATAAATATCCAATTCACCTAACTTCTTAGCTAGTCACACAATTTCAATATCACCACATGTTAAACAAGCTCAGTTTGACGCCGACACTTATTCCACATATGGAATGCTAGTTCGTAAAAACTTTCTTCCTTTGAAAGCGCTTCTTTGAAAAACAAATTTAGCGCATATATATATATATAAAATGTGAAGGGTACAAACAAATATTTTAATAGTGTGTCTACACATACACACACAAATTCTTTAGTACAGACAGTCAATAAAAAGATTTTATAGTAACACATTTTTTAGTGAATACAACTGTTACAAATTCGTTGCCTAGAAAAATGTTTATTTAGATGCTGGTATTAGTAAAACTACAAACTATTTTTATGTATATACAAAAGAAATTACATTCAAATACCACTTCAATTAATCTTAAAAGGTAGTTTTTATTTGTCCTAGAAGAAACGACATAAAATATATATGTATATATATTAATAGATGTGCAAGTACTTTTTGTTATCGGAAGTAATTCTTTCGTTGACACATCCGTAATTTTGTGATGCTGATGCATATATGATGTTCAGGTTCTAAGCAATGCAAACTACAAGAGCGTGGAGCATAGAGTGATTGTAAATTCAGGACAAGAACGTGTGTCTCTGGCCTTCTTCTACAATCCGAAAAGTGATATTCCGATCGAGCCTGTAAAAGAGCTTATAACAGCAGAGAATCCATCGCTGTATCCACCCATGACCTTTGATCAGTACAGACTTTTCATTAGAACCATGGGTCCCAGAGGCAAATCCCAAGTTGAGTCGATGAAATCTCCAAGATGAAAAATTTCACCATCAAACAGTTTCAATGTCTTGTGTTCCATCCTTGTAAAATCGTATATAAATTTAATATACTAGTCAAGAAACTGTACATGATCTTGTGATGACCAAGAGAGGAAGCTCAATTCTTCATTGATTGTTAGTTTCTCGTAAGTGTTTCAGGGCCCCATTTTACATAACCGATTTGCTCATGCCTCCCATTTTCTTAACAACACCATCAATTCAATTGTGTTTTGAGTCATTTGATATGTTTCCTAGCTATTCCAATTTTTTTTTTTCCAAATATAATAGACGCTTTTTCAGTTTAAAAGTTATATTCATATAGTGATGGCTATAATTGGATATTTCTTTTGTATACGTAAAGTATGTTTTGAATTGAAAAATTGGATATTTCTTTTGTACACACGTAAATATATGTTATGTTTTGGATTGAAAAGTTTGGAACCAAAATTGGGATATCAAATGTATGTCCAATATGGTTAGTGAGGATAGTGTGAATGTGTGATTCATGAAATGTGTTTTGAGTCAACTGTACTCATTTGAAAACAAAAACAATATGGAATGCTTTTAATATGATCAGATAAATGGGGCTTATATTTTCAAAAAAAAAAAAAAAAAAAAAAAAGATAAAGTGGACTTATGAAAACATATTTTGGATTGGAAAGCTTAATTTGATAACAATATCATAAAAAATGTACATTCTATTTTAAGTATACTAGTGAAACGTGTTTTGAAGTGTAAGGTTTAGTTTGAAACAATATTGAAACAAGATTGCAAGGAAGTGTGTGATCTAATCCAAATATATAAATGAACTTGTGAAAGGTGTTGTTAGTTGGAAAGTTTAATTTAAAAACAAAAGCGTGAGAAATGTGTGTTTAATCCAAAATAAGTAAAGTAGACACATGCAACGGTGTGAGTTATAAAATTTAATTAAAAAACAAGAGCGTGTTGCATGTCTAACCTAATATACTCTTCATGCAGCCTCAAATCAGTAGATTGTAACTTACAATTAGAAAATCATACTAATTATTAAATAAGTTTTCAGAACAAAAAATATATTTAGAGGTTCAAAATTGAATTATTCCAAACATGATTGAGTGCCGAAATAAACCCCACTAAAATTCACTTATTCCTTGCACTTTGATTTCTTATAATTTGTCAAAACTTTCTAATAATTAAGATGAGTCACTAACCCTACAATTATCGTAGGGTTTTTGCTAATTTATTGACTGGTTCAATGACCTATTTTCATTTGACAAGAATTAATGATAGTTAACGAAAAAGCATGTAATACAATATGTAAACTTTTCTTTTTTAAGAAAAATATGTAAACTACTTTTTTAAAGCGGCATCATCTTACTCATGTTCTCCAACTTCCAATTTGGTCTTTCAGTGACCCCATCTTTGTCTTTTTCATCTTCTCACCAAAAATATTATACTTAATTAAGTACTTATCTTTTAAAAAAGCTGTAAAAAATGTTAATAATGTTAAAAGGGTAGTTATAACCCACTATCTCAATATAGTTTGCAAAAACATTAATTCAAGAGTTAATTGGTAAAAAATTAATAATAATAATTATAAACTTCACAAATATTGGTTATTCTTCCTTTAAGTTTTTTGGTATCAACTTATAAATTTAAAAAAAAAAAAAAAATAGAGGAAGAAGAAGAAGAAGAAGAAAAATTGAGCTTTATAAGTAATGATTGATCTTGGTAAGTCCTCACAAATCTCAAACCCATTTGATGCCAACTCTAAAAATTAAAAAAATTAAAAAAAAAAAAAAAAAAAAAACTAGTTATCATATACAATTTTAGACTCTTTCAAGATTTAACAAATTGTTTTTATTATTTTTTTGATATTATATCTAAATCTAATTCAATAGATCTAAAGTTAGTTCCAGTCTTTCAAAATAATAGTGAGATGTTTACTAAACTAAAATTTTAAATTTTGTTGTTTAAAGTATCATAAATTTTTTATATGAAAAGAAGAAACTAAAACTCAAACCCACAATTTATTTTGTTTTATTTTATTTTAACACTACTCATAAATAAATATTGAAGCCACCCTAAAAGATTGAAAATCTCTTCTTCTCCTACTTTCGACATAATTATAAGGTAAGATGACAAAATGGCTGGAAGTTTGCAGTAACCGACCCTGAAATTAATAGTAAAGTGGACACTTTAGTAAATTGATAATAATATTAAAAATAACTAAAATTACAGTAATCAAATATGAATTTTCTTTTTGGTTGATTTCTATGTAGTTGTCATTAGCTCCAGAATAACTAAAAATGAAATAATACACTTAATTAAGTACATATATAATTTTACAATGTAAAAATCCCTTATTATAAAGCATAAAAGAAAGAAATAATGTTTTTATCGAATGATAATCTACTTAATTTTTTATTTGTGATCATATTGTAATGGTTGGCAATTAAATCATGTTAACTTTATATTTAAATTAGAAATCAAGTTTTTGCTAGAAATAAAACTTAAGCAAATATAACATAACATATATTTTTATACAAGAGAGTTTTTTTAATTATTTTATTGGTTACAAACAGATATAAATTACAAGAATAATTAAAAATTAAATAATCATTATTATATTTTAAGAAATTAGATGTAACAAATTAAAATTTCTATTTTATAATTTTAAGATTCATTGATTTGATTTTCAAGTCAAGTTAAAGATATTAATATTATACTTCAAATATCTAAGAAGATATTAATATTTCAATAAAAATTGTAAAAACCTTTAAATTTATTTTTTATGATATGTTATTATTATAATAGAGATTCTAACAAATAATAGATAAATGTTTAAATAAAAATTAAAAAATAATAAAGATAAAATATTAATAATGATAAGGATAGAAAATTAAAATTAATAAAATGATAAATCCATACTTTACTTTGTAACTAATATATTTAGGGATATAAGTCAAAAATTTAATAGAGATTTTGTAAAAGGTAATATTGAAAAACAAAAAATGTTGAAAATTTAAACACTTTCTAGAGGGGCACGTGTTCCCCAAGTGAATGCACCGAGTCCTCCAATTGAAGTTTAGACCTATCGAGATTAAATATTAAGTTAAAATCTAAAATTTTACTCTTATATATAATATTAGATATGTTTATTTTTATAATAAATAAATATCCATATGAATAAATAAATATATATGATGATTTTTCTTTTTTTTTTTGTCTAATATGAGAAAGTAGTGCATTAACCATGCATATTCTGTGCATAGATCATTTAGGAGTGCACTCACCGCGTGTATACATCATTTACAACCCATCAAAAGCGTCAACCACTACAGTTCTTGTGGATCCAATATTTTATTGATTACAAGAAAATCACCCGCAGGATTAAATTATCTCTAAGTCACTTTCACTGATTTTAAAAAACATAAAAAGTTCAACAAACAATTTTATATAGCCCTAAAAGAAAATTATATATGTATTTCTTTGGATTGGATAGGACTTTACGCAATTTTTATTTTTTATATTTAATTGTCTGTTAGCAAATCTAGAGTGGCATGTATCATTAGATTAAGGCTTCAGTTTAGTTTAAGTTTAGTTGGTTTGAATTTAGAGGTTTTTGAATGGTTGTTTGATACTGATCATGCAATCTTGTTGTTGGTGGGGTCCCGGATGTTTGGTTGATGAGATCATCATCAAAATCCCAACATTGAACATGTATCACTCTAAATATTATTATTATTATTATTATTATTATTATTATTATATTTTTTTAGAGTACTTTTAAGTGCTATAATTGGTTGTTGTTATAGTTAGTATTTTTTATATCTCATTTGTTTTAACTTAGAAAATAATAAATAATAAAACCAAGTTTATATGTTTATTTTTTCTTAAGAAAACTACTTGCAATGGGATCGACTTAAATCTGAATAATCGACAACTTGAATGAATTCTGTGTCATCAAATTATATTAAGTGATGGTAAATTTTTATTTTCAAACTTATTAAAATAGATATAATTTAGTTCTTATATGAAAAAAGTTATTTACGCAAACCAAAGATTAATTATTCAGGGTCTATTCGTTTACAGTGAAAACATATTTGTCAGCCATACCTTCAAGTGAAAACAGGAAAAACAGGAGATAATTTACTCTTTAGACTTCTATTGAATACAAGATGGGAAACATCATCTTGATGTTGATTTTCACAGTTTTCCACATTTTTGTATCACTTGCATGTGATTACAATAACTTGGAACGTTTTAATTTATGACAACACCGACCTAACTGATATATGTATGATCTAGTGGATTCTAATGTTTTTAAATCCGATATTTTTCTCATAATTCTTTATCAAACGTGGTACGATTAAGTTTTAGCTAACCATTTGATTTTTTATTTTTTTTTTCTTTTCTAGTAATCGTTGTCATACTGAGAAGGCACTCATATAAGTGGTGGTCATTGTGCTGAAAATGGACAGAAATGGAAAATGCAATGACATATAAAGTAATGGAAACCTGTCCAACTAGAGAGAGATGCATGGTCATTGATACATGAATATCAACGTCCAATATTTCTTCCAATTCGCATCAAGTCCGAATCACATTAAAGTAGGACTGAAAACTAGATTTCTAATTATTAATCTTCAGTTCACACCTTGGACATTGACTTTTCAGGCCTTTCCATGAAATAGACAAGAAGGAGCATAAAACTAACACTCAATATTGATAATGAAATAGATATACCGTGTGTCATCGAGGTGTAAACATGTCTTTACATATATGTACGAAGAGAAAAACAAATATTACAATGTTATTATTTATTCCTTTAAAATAATAATAATTTCCTATCGATGCGTATTTATTGGACCACATTTCTCTTACATCTTTAAGGCTTTTCACAAGTTATGAACTAGTTTTTGTCATACCCCGAAAGCAAAAGAATAAAAAAAACCTTACAAACTCCTTAAATTTTGATCTTTATTTTTTAAAAGTCAACCCTTTAATGTTGAATTAGATTCACATGTTTTATAAGTAAGGAATTTTTATTAAAATGTTTTATGAATACAATCAAGGAATTTTTTTTTTTTTTAATTAAATTTTAACTACATGGTTTTTTTTTTATCTGCATTTGAGACTAAAAGTTATTTTTTAAATATAGGGTTAAACCCTTAGGATATCGACTTTTTTTTTTTTTGTTTTCCATAAACAATCCTCTAACTTTAAGTTTAGAATTAGATTATGTCAGAAAATAGCCTTCGGTCTAATTTCACTATGAAAATTAGTTCATGAGTGGAGATTTACTTTTTATTGTCACCTTATAAATCAATGTAAATTCACATTCTCAACCATATTAGGACTATCTAACACTCTCTCTCATATGCAGTGTGTCCACTTGATAACACTTGTATTTATACAACCAAGTTTGGATTATATAACTTAGATAGAGCTCAACCCAAAGCTCTGATATCATGTCAGAAAATGGTCTTGCGCTTAACTTCACCATAAAAATTAATTCATAAGTAGAGGGTTACTCTCTCATTATAAATTAATGTAAATTTACTTTTTCAACTAATTTATAACTACCTAACCTATTAAAACCTTCTGGCGGGGTTTTAGGCAATCAAGTGATTTATTAATAATATTTTCCATTTAAAAAAAAAAAATCATCTAGAAGGCAGTAACCCTTTTTTTTTCTTACAAAAGAAAAGTCAAATCTCAAGGCTGTTTTGGCAACTTTTCCTTGAAGTAACTATAATTGAAATACTTATGGTCAATGACAAAGAACAAGATTATTAGTTCCGTCACTTCCGTGATCCCACAGTTTGCATAAAAAAAATATATACGTTCAAGAGTCCAACTTTGCAAGTGTACTTCACATGTTTAAGAATAATAATGTTGATTCCATAGTCATAGACACACAATTAGCGGTGGCAAAATCCGTAATGATTTGTTCAAAGATTGAAGTGGTGTATAAAATATAAAGATTTTGACCGAAGCAAATGGTGGGTTAATGGTTGATTGAATTTAGGGGGAGGCAATCGAAGTTTTTTCAATTGGTGTAGTTATTGGGTGGGCTAGATCAATGGAATCATGATGGAGTGTGTTTGGAAGACAAATGTATCAGCATGCACACAAAAGAAGAAAAAAAAAAATCTAAGTCAACCTCCACGTGCACTCCATAATCAAATTTAAGCACATGTTTATTATAATATATATATATATGTATATGTATATATTTGTTTGCTTTGGTGGAATTTTAGTGAAGTAGCCAGCATTATAGATGAGACCACTCCCCCATTATATAATTGTATTTGTCTGCCCTTTAATCAATCCCAAAAACCGTTCGTCTAATAAGCCAAATCATAGACGTCGGCTGGATTTTTCTAATTTTGTGTTTGTTTTCTAATTATGTTTATCTATCGTTTGTCTTCCTTTTCTTGCTATATGAGCAAAATAAATGTAGCGGGATACACTATCAATCTCCTGTTATGATTTTGTCATGTAATAACCTTTATAAGATGGTGTAATTAAAATTGAAAAAGTATTTTGGTTATTATACTCCTATGTTTGTTCCTATGTGTTGATAGGAGATATTTAACAAGTTAAAATGCAATAATTTTGATGTTTGATTTATTTCATCTATACAATCATAATCATGAAAGGTTTAATCAATTATACAAAAAGATATTATTTAGGATTATACAACCCACATGATTTATGTAAATAATTTTCATATTTAATTTATGTCATCTATATAATCATGATAGGATTACTCAATAATATAAAAATATATTATTAAGGATTACACAACCCACATAATTTACCTAAAAAATAATCCTAAATGTCAATTCAAACAGTATATATATAGATCACGTGGATCATCATATAATATAATAAATAATGTAATAGATCACATCATCAAGTCATCCTCACAATCACTCATAAATCAGAAACAGTAAGGGTTTGCAAACATCCCCATTCTGAATAGGATAGATTTTATAAATCTCTTCAGAATTTTATGACCTGAAACTAGAAAGTAGAATCATTGTCAATCCAAATCAGTTTGTCCTCCAATTGTTGCAATTACATCAATGAAACCAATAATTTTGACCCTTTATGCCACAACACGTATTTCCATGAATATCAAATCAATCAATTGTATGTTATACAACAGATTAAGATGAACGTTATGCTGAGCAAAACAGCAGCAATCACAAGCTTGAATCTCACATCAGACTGATCATGGTGCCTGAAAATGTAAACTTTTTGAATCCAGAAATAAAAGATCTTACCTGCACGACTAATTTATATCATGAGAACAGAGAAGTTTAAAACTATCAATAGTTTTCAGGCTACAATTAAAATCTACGAAGACATCATCAAGTGCCAATTTGTATGTCAATAGATGTCATCCATGCAATTAAAATCGTGGTAGATTAGCTCACCTGCAATTAGACAGTACAGTCTAAGCCGACAGGAAAGAGCGTTTAATATGTATAACAACCTATAGCACCGAAAAGCACTCCTAGTCTAGTATGTAAAACTATTGAGGCTTTACAACATCTGTAAGTCAAAAAATTTCGTTTCACTGCTACTGCCTTCCCTTCTTGAAGCTGCTGCATGAAGGACATTTGTACTGCTTGATGGTTTCTGCTTTAGCTGGTGTTATCTTCACGCACTTGCCATGGTACCACTGTTCACAAATGTCACAACCAATCCAAAACTCATCAGCGTTGTAATTTTCCCCACAGGCGCCACAAAGAGTATTGTGCTCACTATCTTCATCCTCCTCATAACTTGCCTCCAGTAACTTGGTATTAGTATTGTTCCTCGACTGTCCGGTGATGGATCTCTGAATGTTTTAAACACAAAATCACGTAAGCATGTGTTAAGAGGTGAAAAAGATACAGTTCAAGTTTGACAGTAAGAAAAAACTAAGCAATTTTCACCTTAGCGCTGTTCCAGGATTTGCTTCTGCCATCCACATTGGGCTTATCTTTCATAGCCTTCCTTCCAGTTACAACTTCGTAGAGGGTGGGAAGATCATTCGTTAGGCTAAATAGACGCTTCCTGTCGAGTGGAAAAGCATAAAACTTCTAATAGATAGCCTAATGAACAAAATTATGACAAAAATAAAACAAGGATGATATAAGAACCAACAAATGCAAGCAGTTGTTGGGTCTACCATCTTGCCTAATTAATTTTTATTGCCTAATGAACAAAATTATGACAAAAATAAAACAAGGATGATATAAGAACCAACAAATGCAAGCAGTTGTTGGGTCTACCATCTTGCCTAATTAATTTTTATTTATCTAGCACCACCAAGCTTATTAAATTAGTTTAACAATCTGTAAATAGTATTGAAATACAAATGGGCTGCAGGAAAGAGTATGTTCAAACACATGTTTAGAAGCATCCAAAGGAAAGCAGAAAAATTACAAACTCAGTGGTCATTGTCATATGTGAGTGAAGGAATTCACGTCCAGCAAAACTGCAATTTATGCCTAAATGGGTGATCACTAGTAAATGTTCATGATGAACATGATAAATGCACCTTAGAATGGTTAGCAGCACAACACAAACCTACCCTTTCAGATTCTCAAACTGGAACAATAACAATAAAAATAACTACACGAAAATGCACAAGATTTCTGCCCTCACTTGTTTGTTATTTATATTTAATATGATATACTTGTTACATGACAGGTCTCACTAACACTCTCTTCCCCTATTCCGATTTGGGAAGGCATCTCAAGTCCCTTCCATCAATGTCCTGTGCTACAAACTTGCTCGGCTCCTCTGGAAAATGTAGTAAGAAAGCAGTATAAAATGAAATGAAAACCGACCAAAGAACCTACCAAATCTAGATTAGCTAAAACTCAAATTCAGCAACTCCAACATGTTGCCTTGCATATGCTCAAGGGCAGTCTGTCCAACCTCAGCATTGACCAAAGAACCTACCAAATCTAGGCTAAAGCCACACAAGTCGTTGAATAACTAATACATTTGCTTGTGACCTTGAACCACACTACCCAACTTGCTTTCACATATATGTTAGAGCTAAGCGGATAGTTTGAAACAGAAGCAATCATTTTTATACAACTATACTTATCCTCCTCAATTCATTTCAAAGGAAAATCTTCTACCCAATTTGTACTTCTGGTTCATTTCAAACAAAATATATGAACAGAAGCAGCACACACACACACATTCCTCAGAAGAAACACAAGTGACCGTCAAAAATATTACATTAGGCATTTTTTATGCCAAAAGCTGCTTGATGTACTAATTGAAAGTCTAGATTGCATGTTTTACAATTAACCACCCTCAGGTCCCATTTGATAAATATAAACTACCAGAAACTGAGAATTATTCAAGTAAACAATATGATGCAACCTCAGAACTTGAAAATAAGCGCACTTAGAAAAATAACCCTAAGAAATATGAGATACATGGGAAAACGTACAAAAAAAAGTGATAAGTCAGGTAAATGGGCAAATACTGAAATACAAAATGAACGGATCTACCTTACAAGTGTAACATCCTAGTTAGGTATCACTGTTCTTCCAATAACAGGACACAACTGCTTATTCAAACAATAATTCCATCATATTGGAAACTAACTACAGTGACAGTTGAAATTGGCCTCCTTCTAGTTAGATGCCTAGGCAATGATCTAGAGAGCAGAGTGCCATGTGTTCAATTATTTGTTCACAGTAAGAGGAGACAAATACAGTTGCCTCAATTCCATTGACAACTGGTGTGTATATATAGCAGCCAATCCATACTTAAAAAGAGATCAGTAATAAGTTGATCAGGTTCTCCAAAAATATACCAAAAATAGTACAATTCCTTGGCTGACATACAAAATGGACTTTTTATTAGAGAACAGCTGAAGTCGGGCTATATGAAAAATGAGCCAAGTCTTTCTAGCACATCTAAAGGAGAGAACCCAGAGATCATATATTTTTTTACCCAATCTTAGTTTACAAATTTGGGGAAGCTAATAATAACAAAGCTTAATCAGACATCCAATGAATCAGTCCAACAAATTTTATACAGCAAAGAATAGATGCAAAGGCAAATACTTTACAATGGCCTAGCTAATGTTGGAATGGAACATATGCATCTTTCAAAAGAGAGGCCCTAGTTCTCCAAACACAGGTAAAGTAGAAGATGATGAGGTAATGGTACCTATCATTGTGAGTAAGGCGAGCACCAAAGTAGAAGGCGACAGAGAGCAGCCAACAATCGCTATGGACGGCAACAAGAGACAGCCAGTCTTTGCGGAGCATCCCATCCCTCGCAAAATTTATGCCCAATGCAGGCTCCGGAAGCTCCGGCGGAACCTCCTCCGGAGGCGGCGCCACCTCCCACACCTCGTTCGGGTGTCCATACAATGACAAATTCTCCTTCTCTGCAACCAACAAAAAACAAGTCAACAGTCATTGAAAGTTGATTTTTTTAAAATGTAAATGAGAAAGCGAAAGCAAAGAGAAGAGACCTGGATCGCAGTACAAGTAGAATTGGTCCACCTCTGAAACAAAAGCAAAGGTCAGCCAAATCCAAACAACAAACATTTCATTTCGAAATAAAAAGGTAGGGTAGGGTTTCACCGGAAGTGAGAGCGCGCAAGAGAGCGGCGCGACGAGCGCTGAAGTCCTTGAAGATCTCTTCCACCGACCGAGGACTCGATGAAGCACTAGCCATTATTGCATCTACACTACTATACTATACCAAAGGCTACGTATCTGGAGTGTCTGCGTATCTTATATTTATACAACGGTGAGAGAAATCCACCACAACATTGATTTTGGATTCTTGGGTTTTTCTTTACTCTGTCTCACTCCTTCCTCCCTCCCTCTGTACGCTCATTCACAAAATCAAACTTCGTTTCTTGCTCATTTAAACCTTTTTTTTTTTTTTTCGTCTTTTAATGCTATTCCGCCTTTGGGCTTGGCCCGGCCCAAACAAATGCATTTCCCTTTTTTTTTTTTCTCTTTTTCTGAGTACAAATACTAGTCTAGATATCAACCAAAACCAAATGAAATAAAACTGTAGTAAGCACAGGCCCTGAAAAACAACTCCCAAGTAGGCGAGAGGGAGCAAATCACATCAAGTAAGGAGGCAGCCCGCATTGGAAGGAAGAAAGACCTATAAATTGTGGGAAAATGGGTGTAGAACTCATGCTCAAGCCACAAGTGGATTTCTTTTTTTAAACCTAATAGAATAATTGTTCCCATGTCTATTCTGTGAACTAAAAGTGTAAAACCAACACTTTGATCAAATGAGTATATGGGATGGGCCGATATAAAATAGTTTTAGTATGGATAGAGCTTTCCATTTATAACTTGACATTCTTGTAAATGCAACCACTTAGTAGCTGGGCTCTTGGCGTTGTCAGTAAACACCACAGGCCCCCTGCCTTATGACATGGGTTCTGCATCTAATAAAAGCATTTCCCTCATCAATTTGTGTGGACGGATCCTCCACCCTCAAATAGACCGCTCCCCTATCTCCATGTGGGTCAATCCCTCATGCATAGAAACAACTCATCGGACCGTACCACCAATGTCTTATCTCAATTAATCTCGATAGTCTCCTGAGCCAACTCCGGAAATTAAAAAATAAAAATGCAACCACTTAGTCCAAAGAAAACGAGAGATATATTACATAATATTTATTGTTTTTACGGAATAAAGGGATTAGAAAATAGAAAAACCGAATTAAATTATCTCATTTTGTAAATGGAAATGTTCCCTTAACCCTGCTGAGTTCTTGAATTCAAAATAAAACTTATGAAACGCTCATTAAATGCAAGCAAATGAATCTAACGGTAGTTAGAAGCTACATTAATCAAGTCAATTCGTACCAAAATTAAAATAATAGTGGTCTAAACTAAATAACCTTACTTTTTAAGTTGGGGATTACTGTAAACTTCTTGAATGTACATTTTTCCATCTTTCTTGTTTGGTCTTTTGGTGATTGGTGATTGGAATATATTTGGATTTTGTATCAGTTTTAGATTACAGAATAAAAAAAATCCTCCATTATTTTAGCTTCAAACCCAGCAAATAACTTGAAACAAAACTGTGCCTCTATTTCTTCGGCCAAAATTTCTAGATCCTTAGCAAAAGATACTCATCCTGGGCTCTTTGTAACAATAATGCAGCCAACAAACACAAAATTTAGTAAACACGTGACACAGAATGGTCTAAAAAATCCAATGCAAACAATTTTTGTAAGATAATACTCGGAAAATTTACAAGAACAAGAACACAATAGAAGGCTACAATCTTCTCAACTTTACTGACAAGACAAAAAGCCAAAGTATATGTACATCAGTGTAAACAATCAAAATCAGGGAACAAAAATCAGATATTTCAATGTTCAGTACACGGAGAATATATCACACAAGCACATTTTTGCTATTATAGATTACATGTAATAGACAAACCTAACCTGCCCAGGAAATTTCGGGATTAACAGGCTAAAACAAGGGTTACTAGTTGCTAAACTGCTACATTATACATCTAACTACAGGACTAGTATTTTTACTAAGAAGAAATATATTAACTCAGGACGATTTTTGGAGGAGGACAAACTCCTGGTGTTGGTTGTTCAACAAAATGATCCAAACAAGTGACGAGTTTTACGATGGAATGAGAAGTGAGGTTGTACCTCTTACAAACTTCAACGAATTCCCTGCTGAGAACATTCTCCAACCAAATTTCTACCACTCTTTTCTCGTCGGATAGATAGGCAGCTGCAAGTAATTGCTCCATGACTTTTGTGTCGATCTCGAGTAAACATATGGGGCCAACAATCTTGTGGAAGCTCTCAGTGATATCTTTAAAAATTTTCTTGGCAAGTAGATCAAAATCAAACTGCTTGAAAACCACAGTTTCAACCTTCTGATCATAGAAATCATGCAACCACGACTTGGAGCTCTCGGTGGAGTCATTGTCGGAGCTTCCATCATCAGTGTCTTTCGCCTGATCATCCCCACCTTCAGCCGGAAAGTTTAAATCTAAATTCCTGGTTGGTGATCTATGAGCCCGTTTGACAATCTCCGAGACATCGTGCTGCTCTGAGTGTTCATTCCTACCAATCAGCTTCCTTTTATTAACCAAAAGAGGGTGTGATAGGTCTTTTCTCATTGTAATTTGGTTATTGCTGCTGTTACCAAGAGCATGTTCAATTTGGATCTGAATTGGCCGGCACTTCGCTCTCAATATTCTTTCCTCAGAATAAGTGCTGGAAGAGATGATTTTTTTATCCTTTGTCAATGCTGATGTCGTCACAAATATTGCATTGCTGATGCTGACTTCTCTTCCATATGAATCTGAAAATTTACCTGTTTGAATAGCCTTGGACAAGCAACTCAGAACCAGTGTATCAGCCTTATCTACATTTTCAAGGAAGACAACAGACGGTGGTTTCTGCAACAGCTCTCCAGCAACATAATCAACCGGAGTCTTTCCTCTAAAATCCATACAGTAACCACTTGCATCTTGGTCACTAAATTTTGGATAAGCGCTTATCAGCCCGTCTTGGGAGCTTAGATCTGCACATATAAGACTTTCCTTGCTTCCATATAAGAGCTCAGCAAGGGCTACAGCAATCTTCCTTTTACCAGGCTTATCAGGCCCAGCAAAATTGAACCATACATCAGTTCTTGCAGTAACTCTGTGGCGATTTTCATTTCCTTTTCGGCAGGTAGCTATAGTTTGGCTTATCATTCCAATGGCTTCATCTTGCCAGCCAACTCTTTCAGAAAGAGCACTGAAAAGCATCTTGAAATTGCTTAGATCGAAATGACGATGCAATTCAGGACACGAGGAGGACGAAGATTGCGCTGGGAGGTTCTCATTGACAATATCAACATTTGCAGGAAAGCAACCAGATAATTGTGGTGAAAGATCTGCACGATCTTCATCCATACCTTTTTTCAGATCACTACTGGTAGGAGCTGAGCTCAAACCCAAACCTAAATCTGTGGTTACAGAAGTCAGGGATGTTGGAGAAGTTTGACTACCATCACCCACACTTGAATTGGACAAACTGCAAGCAGACTTCAGGCCACCTGACTCAGCATCCGCTTTCAGTGGTTTCTCCAATAGTTTGGACAGGAAACTTTCATTCTTAGACTTGGACACTGTAGGAAAAGCAAGAGCAGAGTTTGATGCAGACATATTTTCCAAGTCAATGGCGATGCCCGAATTCACATTTGCACAACTATTTTCATTGAGGGGTGCATTTGCGGAACTGATGCTGTTATTAGCAGTTTCCTTTTTGTCTTTAAGAAACTGAAAGCCCATAGCAGTTGGAAATTGGGAACCCACTTGATAAATGCTTGGGTTAGGGACTGACCGATTGTGATGAAAAGTGCGACATACATCATCCCATTTCTTTTGCACTCCTGTAACTTTAGCACTCAATGCCCTTCTATCATCTTTGGCCTGCACTGAAAAGATACAAATTGGTTTTTACACAAAGAATGTAAAGATTCTTAATTTACTCCTGTTGCTATGCTAATAATAGGTGAAGTGTGAATAAACCTCACTAATGTATTTCTAATCTGACTAGTTACAACAGCACCACTGGTTCCTAAGAATTTATTCAGAAGGTTATTGAAAAATCATAACAAAGCTAAAGCCCACAATATGATCTAATCATTACTTACACAACAAAGTATATGTTAGAGAAGTGGCAGTAGAAGCAATAAGGTTGACACTATTCCAGCGGTGCTATATGTATAACATAATATTTACGCATGCCCTTGATTACCTCCCCAGCGTTCTGTTGCTAGTTAATGGAACCATAACCTATGTCAGAATTCAAGGGTTTTAAAGCAGTACTCACCTCCAGATCCAATCCCTTGTTCATGCCTGGTTCAGCCATCTGCAACCAAGAAGGCAAACTAGATTGGTATTGGTCTGCTATTGAAGATCCTCCCTTTGAAATGGCAGCTATTTCTTGTTCGCACTTCTCATTGCATTGATGACAACGCGATACACCTTGATATACGCTGTTTAATGGGCTCTTGAAATCAGAAGGTGTAGAAAAGAACCCACCGAAAGGAACGAATGACTCCATCAAACTGCACTTACACGAACACCAGGCATCCATGAGATTCATATAAACCCTCCAGCACAAGAAATATAAAAGAACCTATCATTAAGAGTAAAAAGAAGAAAATATTTCTTTTTCATCACTCAACTCTAGCACCAGCTAGACACTCTTCTACCATGAGCAAGCTTACACCACATAAAACAATGATACTTTTGAATTTATTACAAAAGAAAGTTTGAAACTTCATATATCCAACACTGGACACGTTTAACACATGATTAAGTTTTAAATTCTAATCCCTTCCATTCGAAACATATCGAAGTCCAATTAAACTTCACATAGAAACAATATCATCAAAACCATATATGTTCATTCATATACGATAAAACTAAATATGTTTGTCTCCGTTCACCTACGATAAACGAGGCAGCTAATGCAATCAATCATGCAAAGCTAAAAAGACTCTACAAGCATAAAGAGCATATACCTAGACTTGGGGAAGGAACCGGCCATTGAAACCGGTCTAAGAGAAGTAATAGGCAAGAGCTCCAAGTTCCAATCTTTATCGATGGAAGGAAACCTACTCACAAACTTGGAATAAGTCTCATAAGTGGCAGCAGCACCTATCAACCACACCTTGACACCATACAACCGAACCAACCTAGTCAAGTGAGCCACAACATGACTCACTGCGCCACCATTGTTATCACCACTATCCTTCTTCTCAACATCATCATCGCCACCACCATCAACAAACACTTTCAAGTCCCCATAATTGACCACCACCCCAGCTCTCGAATTTTGCTCTACCAACATACGCAGCTCCTCGAATCTCACCCCAAGACTCTTCTCATCCCCGTTTTCGACTACAAACCTCAAAACATCACTCTCAATGGAAACCACATCCAACCCAGATAGCTCCACAGGCAACACAGTAATGTTGCTTTTAGTGTTTTTATTGTTTTCCTCCACACACTCACGAAAGCTCTTGAGTGCAGCGTTTGCACATACACCCAGCAGCAGAGGATTCTTCCTCCTCTTCACAAGCACCTCCCCAATCCTCCTACTCTCATCGTCTCCACCCAAGAACCCGCCAAAACCCGGGAACCTAAAACCTCTCCGACCCGGACCCGTATCCGGATCCGAATTCAGATACGTATTCTCTCCCTGGTAGTTGCAGAGGAAGATTGGTGGTGGCGGGGCTCGGGAGCGAGGGAACTTATAGAGATGGGATTGGAGAGGCCGTACAATTGCCAGCTTGATTTCGGAGCTCCGGAAACCCGCTTCACTGAAGACCCGACTGACAACCGGGTCATCGAGGATCGACAAAATCAAGTGTTGTAACTCGACTTTGACGACGGCGACGGAGGCGGAGGAGGAGGAGGAGGAGGGCGGGAGGTGGTGGTAGAGGTGGAAGTTCTCGGGCTGGCGGCGTTGGTTGGCTTGGGAGCGCTTGATAGCTGCCATGAGGGAGTTCGAGACGGGTGGGTCGTCGGAGAGCTGACTCGACGAGACACGGTCGAGGGAGACACTGAGACAAAGCTCGAGAGCTTTGAACTGGAGTCTCTGCGTGTAGGCGCAGTTCCTGGCACGCGCGCAGGCCTCGCGTAGAGCGGAGGAAGGGAGAGACAGGAGAGCGGAGACGGCGTGGAGGGAGGTGGTCTGCGCGTGCCCTCTACGGCGGGCCACGGAGACGGCCTCGTCCAGCGCGTGGGCGGCCTCGGCCGTCAAGCATTGCCTCGCGACGGCAACCGGCGTAGGCATGGCCGGCCAGAAAAACAAAACACAAACGACAATAATACAAAACAAAACGCTTCCAATTAAAAATATAAAAATTTAATATATAAAAATAATATTTTTGTTGGATGTTTGTTTTAATTAATTTTTTTTTTTTAAAAAAAAAAAATTGTAATATAATATAAAATAAAATAAAAAATTTTGGGGGCAGAAAGTGTAAGTTTGTTGGAGGGGATTTAATTATTTATTGAGGGAGAGGAGGGTGGAGGTGTTGGGTGGGCCTTGTGGGGTCCGCTTCTTAAACAGGTGGTGAGTATAGATTCTCTTATTAGTGTGTATCTCTCTATCTTTGATTTTTTGTTTTTTTCTGCAAATCTTACACGCTCGATTGTATCAGGGTTGTTGTCATCGTGGGTGGTAGCCCAAACCAAAAACTATTAAACTTCTTCATGTATATATATATATATATAAAAGAAAGTGGACTATAATATTCAATTAAATTATTTTCACAAAGTGAAATTTGATCATTTTTATAAATACAAAGATAAATACATGTTTACACTATTTAACTCAGAGTGGATGAACGTGTTAGAAATCTATTGGAGTTTGATAATATCAAAAACATGAAAGTGGGGGTTCAATTAGGAGTGGATGTGTACTGTACGTGTCAGATAGTTAGAAGTTTGTTTGTGCGTAATTCATTGGTGATGAGGATCATCAATATCATATGCTTTTTTGAGAGAGAGAGAGAGAGAGAGATGCTGTGTCCACTTACTTGGGGAGTGGGGCTACAGTTACAGTCAACGTCGCTGTCCGCTTACGCGTCTTTTTCGATCCTTTTTTCCCCACCGTGAAATCGATGTTTATTTCAAGTGAGTCGACTCGGGGGCATCCTGTTTTTGAATATTGTCCATGGATATTTTATATAAGCAAAGTCGTCCATGAGTTTGAATTTTATTTGACATTTGCTTATTCTTTTTGTCTAGGTTGAATTGCACTTTTGTTCAGAGTTATCACCAAAATTATAAGTTTATTAGTTATCCATTTAGAATATATTTTAGGCATGCTTTCGTACCGTTAATGGGCAAGTTTTTGTTTTCAATTTAATGCCAAAAATAAGTTAACAAATTAGCTTATCCTTTATTTCTTTTTGTCAACAAGTTTGGCAAATATTACTTCCCCATTAATGATCAGTTTCATGTTTCACATTACTTAATAAATAAATAATGTATTATTTAAATATCCAAACTTATTAAGATTAAGTATTATATGCATTATTTAAATATTAACTTTCAAAATTAAGAGATTTTATTCGTATATGTAATAATTAAATGTTATTGTTTGAGATTCTATTCGTATAATAGGGGAAGATATTTACTCTTACAACAAATCTCCACTAGAATTTTACACTCTCTCACCTCTATACTTATCTGTATCAAAATCAAACTAAGGAATTATTGAGAAGTTAAAAACTTATCCTAAAGATGAATAAAAAAAAAAAAAAAAAATCTTAGCCTAAAGAGATTATATGAGTTAATGGCATGTAAAAGGGCGAGTGAGTCAAGCAGCATGATTGAGTCATTGAGAGACAGAGAGAGAGAGAGAGAGAGAGAGAGAGTTGAGTTGATGAGTTGAATGAATATGTAAAGGTTGAAAATGACAAGAGAAGAGAATAACCCGATAACCACCACCACACACATACCATTCAATATTCAATTGCCATCGTATCATCTCCCCAATATATATATACATTTGCTTTGGAGGAATGTGAAAGGAACGGCAACTGAGTCCCGAGTCTCGAGTCAGCATCATCTTGCTTTCTCTCTCAGTCAAGTGGGGCTTCGCTTTTGTTGTATTTTTTAGTATATTTATTATACATGAGAGAAGAAAAAGATGGTAATTAAAAAGTTGTTTGATATGACCTCTTCTTTTGTTCGCTTCCTTCCCCTCATCTTTTCAACCTTTTCAGCCACCTTTTTCCTCTTATACCAAACTATGAACCAAGTCATCTCTTCTCTTCCCATTTCCGCTTTTATATATACCATTACCACCCCTCTCAACTCACTCTTATGACTCAACTACTTGACTCACCGAGTCAATATCTTTTATCATTACAGGTTTTTTATTTTTTGAAAGTTCAATATCTATTATTACTGTTTTAATCAATATAGACTGCTTCCTCCAATCCTTCCTTATTAAAAAGCAGAAAAATTTATGTCAAAACCGTGTTACTTTGTGTCATATGAAACCTACAGCATATTTATTTATTTTTAATTCTTCATTATTATAAAATAAAAATTAATGTCAAAACCGTTTGTAGTTTATTTATTTATTTTCAATTCTTTATTATTATAAAGTAAAAATTGATATCAAAATCATTCATTTGTTTCATAAGAAACCTGTAGTTTATTTATTTATTTGTTTATTTTTAATTCAGAGAAAACTACTTGACATTTTATATTTTAATATAAAAATGATGTTTGAATCCTTTACCTTTTAAGATCAGATAAATATTTAATCACTTCTAATAAAAATAATGTGCAACCCATAACTTTTTGCTTTGTATAAATAGTTCTCCTTTTAGCCTTAGCAATATTTATATATAGAATATGTATTATTGGATTACTTTTGTCTTTTAATGGAATTTTTTTATTGGAGTAAAAATAATTTCATGCAGAATGATCAATATATGTATATATATATATATATTAATGTTTTGGCTTTAGATGTGCTTAATAATTGAGTTTTGAGTTTTGATGTCCAGACGTAGCAAAACGAAGGTTGCTTATGGGCATATTATTGGGTAGATTCACCAACTATTGAATGGGTTAACTCATTAAAAAGAGAGAGAGAGAGAGACACGTGTGAGTGTTTATGTCCGCTAAATGTTGGAAGTGAAAAGGGAGAGACTTTCACACAAACAAAGAGCCAAATTAACAACAAATAAAAAGCTAAAATTAGAAAGGAAAGCAAACCCAAAAAGAAATATAGAAATGGTTGAAAAGCAAGGTCGTTTTCAGCATATATTTTGGTTACCCTCTCAACGGCCAGAGAGACATACATTCTTGTCCCACCATTTTCAATTATCAGCAACTATTTGCATAAAAGAATGGAAAGCTAATTGCTGATAGAGATTGGAGGGGGGATTTATGAAGAACATCAACAACA
Organism: Nephelium lappaceum; assembly: GCA_021234005.1. Classification (NCBI taxonomy): domain Eukaryota; kingdom Viridiplantae; phylum Streptophyta; class Magnoliopsida; order Sapindales; family Sapindaceae; genus Nephelium; species Nephelium lappaceum. Next base: position 26,484,782 of record CM037999.1, on the reverse strand, counting down.
ACAACAACAAATAGAAGAAGAAGAAGAAGAATCTTTGGATGCAAGATTTCCTTTGCGGGGGTTTTGGAATCTTTCTTCTTTTTCTTTTTTTTTTTTCTATTTCTTATAAGAGAAAAGTAACTTTATGATTTAGAGTCCAACTTTACGTATTATAATATATGAACTAACCAACATATAGCACTAGATCACGTGTACAAAATTTACATTAAAGTTATAAATTTTACTAATACTTATCATATAAATTTTATATTCAACTTCACGGATCTTATATAAATATCAAATTCTTCAACTATAATGTAATAAAGATTTTTTGCTATATATGTTTTTCACAAATATGAATTGAAATATTCACACTTATGGTATGTTAGTATTAACCACATAATTTAACTTGTTCTTCTTCTATCAATACAGATTCTGCATAAATTTATATTATAAATTTAACGCCTAACTTGTTAATATAATTCATGAGAACGTAGTGATCTCAAAACAGAAACTTAACAAAACCCTTTTATTTTACTGAATATTACATTTAACTTTCCTTGTATGATGGGTCAATACCAAAAAAGAAAAGAGAAAAGGAATAAAAATGGAAAATAATTAGTCAGATATTGTGGGGAGATATTCAACAATGCTCTCACTTTATAGTTGAAAACAACAAAGCAGTTAGCACCGTCACTGAATATAAATAATTCATTAAAAAAGAGTGATGGGATTTGACTTGGATTTTCTTTTATGTCATGGGACCATGCCATCTCCATCCTCCAATACTGCTGTTAATGCGCATGAATTCTATTCTTTCCATCTTCATTTTTTATTTACAAAATCACTTCTACTGTTATACAAAAGAAGACAAAAAACTGCACACCCCCTCTTGATCCATATGGGTATGCTTTTTTTTATACCAAGTAGATATTTTACTCTCATTATTTGTATTTTATAACTATATACGACGTGCTTTTTTTTTAATTTTAAAAATAAATATCTCTACTATAAAAGTGATAACTAAATTATAAAAATAATATAATTGATTTCAATAGTTTCTCATGGTTTTTATATGTTTAAACACAAACACGAATTTAAAATTTGAACTTGGTGTTATTATAGATGTATTTTATATATGTATATATAATTTTGATGCGGATGTGTGTGATGATTGGACTTGTCCTGGCATGGAAGCTGTCCAAGCAAAAATGTGAGATTCTCATTTGTCGTACAAAGATTTGTAGAATTCTGCAGAGTAACCTTTTCAGGGAAAGCTATAAGCTCAACTACTGCAAATGGAATGTGTCATTCTTGTTGCTTGTTTTTTAATTCTCTCTCTCCCTCCCTTTTTTATTCCAAAATATTGCATTTCAATTCTCATCTTGGCTTTTTTCTTTTTTTCATGGCATGAGTTGTTAGATACAGAGATTACATCAATAAGATTTATTTGCAACTTTAAATTTAAAATATGATTATTTAATTATCTGAATCATTATCATGATTTCTTTCTTCAAAGTGTTTCACATCCGAAATTGTCTAATTAGATGTATAACTAAAATTTTTGTGAATAAACAGAGGATAGACATTTGACTCGCTAGTTTAATTTTTATTGTGGCAAGATCTTCACAAAAATGTTTTACCAAGTAGCAATTGCTAAGGGGATCAATGCGAAAAAGTAATGTCATGTTTTGTTGAATAGACATATGAATGGTGAGATATATTTGTCTCTCCAAAATTGTTCGCATTCGAGATATATAGCTTAATAAGCAATCCTTTCGAACAAGAATTTTGTACATCAAGTAGGGGAACAAACATTTGATTTGCTAGCCATGCTTTTTTCATGGCAAAATCTTCAACAAAACATTTTAAGAAGTAGCAATTATAGAAGTGATTGATGAAAAAAAAAGAAAGACTTGTTTTGTTAACAAACGTATAAATGATAAGGCATGTCTATCTATTTAAAATTGTTCTCATCTGTCATCTGAGAAAGCGTAATTAATAGTGTTTCGGAGAAGGAAGTTTAGACATTAGGTGGGTGAACAAAAATTTGATTCGTTAGTCAAGCCTTTCGTGTCAAAATCCTCACCAAAACTTTTTTTCTTTTTTTTCCAAGAAGTGGCAAATGCTAGAGGGATTAGATGCTCTCAATGCCTTTGTTGCAAGGCAAGACACAACTAAAAGGATTGACATGATTTCATAATGGAAATGGTATTAATTCCCCCAAACGAAAGGAAAAGAATTTTAATATTAAACCAAGTAAAAGAGAAACAAAATTTAAAAAATAAACGGTAGAAGAGAAAGATTTGTAAAAAGCCAAAAAGGGTTTTTGGTTTGGTCCATTTTGGGACCAATAATTATGATATTAAAATTGAAAGTATCATTGCGGCTTGTAAAATTAAGGTCAATTTTTTTTGTTGAAGTGGCCCTAAGAATATGTGCAACTTTGTCTCTTAAAAGGTCCATTAGACGTGACTTCACTCTTTTTTTTTTTTTTTCCTTTTCCTTTGGTTTCATTTTAGTTGTTGTGTTTCCAATTTGTTATGATCGGTTGCTTTCTTTGTTATAATAATAGTTTATTATCAAAAGATTATATTATTTTACATGAATAATATGACGTATATAGTATCACTGAAAAGTTATTTACGTTTTATTCTTAAAAAAAAAGGTTAATTATGTTTTATTTTATTTTAAAAAAACGTTTTCTTTAAGTCAACAAATTTTGACGTATCAAATATTAATTATGGATAACATTATTGGACCTTGCATAATAGTATAATCAACGAATATATAATCACCAATGGAGTCTAATAATGGTTGCTTGACATTTAGTTGATGACATTATTGAAATATATATATATATAAAATTACAAGTGTAGAACAAATTAACACTTAGAGAAGCAATTTGTTATTGACATATATAAATGGATGCTCTATTGGGTGACAAGACTTCAATTTGATTATCAAAAAGAAAGTGTTAACACTAAACATAGCAAGACATGACACCAACGCATTACGCCTTCAATATATTTTCAAATTTCAAAAGCCTCGACAGTGCACCCCACTTGACAAATCTTAAACCAGATGGAGATGGACAGTAAAATGATCAATTGATGATCCTTAGACCATGTTTGATATGTAGTATAAAAATAATGTCATGTGTAATAATTGGACTACAAAATCTCGAAAATTCATCAGAAATTCTTTATAACTAGATATAGAAGTTTATTCTTAAACTATTAATCCTAAAGGGATAAGATCGGGGGACACAAGTTTTAACACAAATTTTGACATTATTTTATTGACCATTGGATGAAAATGATTTTAATGGTTTAGATTTACTCACACCACTACATACAACTCCATTTTACACTCTACATAAATATTTTCTCTCCTCTCTCTCTTCATTATTACATTAGCTCTCTCATCTCTATTCATTATTACACCATCTCTCTCATCTCTCTTTATTATTACACTATCTCTCATCTCTCCCATTAATATTAAAATCTCAATATTTAAATTATTTTTTTCTTACCCAATCCAATTATATTTCAAAACTCATCAATAAATTTTTTTTAAAAAAAGCAGCAATTGTTTTTTTTTTTTTAACTTGATAAATTTATTATTTAAATGATGATTTATTTTTTAAAATAATTTAAACCAAGCAATTTTTAGTAAGAAAATTTTTACTACCACTAAAAAAAAAATCTTATTTCAAAAACAATTTCTAACCAAAATAAGTAAAATATATTTTATTTTTCAAAAACACAAAACACTTAACCAAAAAGTTTTTCTTACTAAAGATTGTTTGGTTTAAACTATTTTAAAAAATAAATTATCATTTAAATAATAAATTTATCAAGTTAAAAAAAAAAAACAATTGTAGCTTTTTTTTTTTAATTTTCTTGATGGGTTTTTAAATATAATTGGATTGGGTGAGGAAAAAATAATTTAAATATTGAGATTTTAATATTAATGGGAGAGAGGAGAGATAGTGTAATAATGAAGAGAGATGTGAGAGAAAACATTTACGTAGAATGTAAAATGAAGTTGTATGTAGTGGTGTGAATAAATCTAAACCATTAAAATCCTTCTCATCTAATGGTCAACAAATCGTGTCAAAATTTGTGTCAAACTTGTGTCCCCGATCCTACCCCAATCCCAAAATAAAGGGCGTGGAAACTTAATAATTATTACAAATATAAAATTTGGAATAGATTTTGTTTTTTTTTCCATATTATTTAAGATACAATTCAATCATCAACTTCTTATAATAATAGCATTGATTAATGGATTTGAATCATATGCTTCTCTTAATATCTAAATTAAACTAACTCATGGTGAAAAAAGCTATCATAATTTTTAAAAATTAATTTGCTTTACAAAATGGTTGTCAGGCAAATGGATTCATGACCTAATTTTGAGTTTATCAGAAGGAGTTTGTGATTAGCTCATGACATAAGAAAGATTATTGACGTAACCCTAGTCAAAATATAATCTAATCAATGGATTATACAATACCAAACATGAGCTAAATGATATAACAAAACAGTTGAAGCAACCCACCAATGCAAATCCAACACATAACTGTGGAAGCACTTTGCCACTACACTAGTATATTTAACTTTTCCATATTTGGTAGACACACATAAGCTATAATGTGTTTTGTCCCCACCCAAAAGTGCTTTTTATAAATGCCACAACAACACAACATGTCACTAAAGTCAAGCAAGTCTATCCAATCATGGTCTTGTTCCTTGTGGGCAACCCTATTTGCTAGTAGGAGATGCGTATGAGCCATGTTCAAAGCCAAAATCCCTTCGACTGTGGAAAAAGCTACTTTCTTTTCAATGTAAAGAAGCAATTATGAAGATGTGGAATTTGAATAACAAGTGAAAGAAGAACAAATATGGGATTGTGGGTGGCTTCAAAAGAAACCCTAAATAGGAATTTTTTGTTGTTTTTGTTAGTGGGCAACCTATAGCTACAACAATTCTTTTTTTTTTTTGCACTAGGCTTTGGACTCAAGCAATAGTGAATATTGAGCTTTGTTTTCTTTCTTCTTGTCCTCAATAAGTTGATAATAATTTTTAATATATAATTTGTCCATATATGTATGATATGTACCTTGAAACAATCTTTGAATATCCAAATTGAAATCTGTTTTTACTTTTATTGTGATCTTATAGTAGTACCATTATCTAACAAATATATTTTCAAGATTTGGGAGGTGTTAGGATCGAATCCACTAGGTTTTTGTATTGGGATGGAGAAGAACCTACTAAGCTTATACCAAAAGAATATTTCAAAGTTATAAATATTCTTGTACGCTTCATGGATGCTCTACTTTCAAACACGTACTATCGTTGGATTTTTTTTTTTTTTTTCTAATTGTGATTTTATATTTATTTATTTTGAAGGATGGAGAAAATATATATTAAATTAAAAATAAAACTTTTGATTTTAATTAAAACTAATATCATCCATTGGATTCATTCCAAGGCTAAGATAACTTGTCTTCAATTTGTTTACTATTATGACGAAATAAGGAAAAGTTTTTTTAAAAACTTAAATTAAAATCAAAAGTTTTTTCAATTCAATATTTATCTTCTCTCTCCATATACATATAATCGAAAATCTATTAACATCAATGGTCAAAGTTTGTTAAACGTAGCAAGATTAAACAGTATATATGGTTTGAAAATCTAGTTTCATAACACCAAAGATATTTATTCTCATAATAAGAGTAGAAAACTCTATAAACATACGAAGAAATAATAAATACTTATGGGGAAACCTGAACCCTTGTCACGATTTTTTTTTTTTTTTTAAAATACACTAACAAGTTAAGCTATGAGTGGATACACTTCTAATCATGACTTTTGAGTCTAATAATTATTGATTTGTTATCAAAACTTTGTTTTACTAGAATGATCTAGTTTCGAATCAGGGTTGGAGTTTTCTTATGAAGTAATAACGATTAATAAAGGATCATGGAGATATGATTTAAATGTGACGCAGATTTGAACCTACGTAGCATTGAAGTAGACTACCTATGGGCTGGCCCATTAGAAACCAAATCAGGATATCAATTACTGTTGGGTGAGCCCACTATCGTATATAACCCAAATTAGAGTCATGAGCAATCTACACACTAAGAGTTTTCTTTATTAAAACCAAAATATTTTTTATGATTAGAAAATTACGATAAAGATAAAATTATTCTACCCTCCGAATGTTGAAATCGAACACAAGAAAATAATTCTCAAAGCTTGATTTGCACATGTTGACTTGCCTTCGGTTAAGATCCTCTTAACCTATGCATGATTTATTTGTATGGTTCAAGTACTAAAATAAAAATAAAATTAAAATTACGGCGGATTAGACTAAACCAACTTAAATTTATGATTTCTTTTCAAAATAAATACAACTTAACCTATGCCACATCCCATCACTATTGAATGAAAACTTGTAACTTAATTTTGATTGTTCTCCATTATCTTTTATTGGAATTTCCTTTTATTTTATTCTTGATTAATAAACCCACCCTAAGAGTTGAAAATGGATGTGACAACAACAATTATCTTAATTATTAGATTGAAAGCACATAAATGATTAGATGTCGAAGTCACAATTTTAAGTTGATTTAATCTGACCCAGTTGAAAGACGCTTGTAACTTAGATTTACTAATTGTTAAGTTTATCTTTATATTTATCAGTGCTTAATAAGCGATAAATGGCATTAATATATACATGTAATAGTCCACATGCCTTTGTTTAATCTCCATGTTGTTATTCCTTTTATGGTTTTTTCTAACCAATTGTTTCGTTTATGTTATTATACATATTTAGAAATATTATCAAATCAGTTAATAAACTTTACCTCAAAAAACAAAAGAATGGATTCTCTTAAGAGAGAGATGAATAAATGTATAATAGGAAAATCTTAACTTATAAGTTATTAATTCTATCTTTAAGATGTGAAAGACCAATTTGATAGCGTAAAATATATATTTTTTTGTTGGAGATTAGTAGCTATCACTACCTAATTATATAAGACCAAGAATTTTTGTTGATTAGTCTATGATCCATTATCTTCTCATTAGAATACAACTAGCAAAATTCAATCATCAAATCTTGTCGTAATTTTCACGTCCATCTTTGAATTATATATGTAATAATGATTCCAGCATCTTATACAAATTATTCTTTATTTGAACAATACCAGCCCACTAAATAAAACATCTAATTTTATAATTTTTGTTGCAGCTTATTATTTGATTAAAGAATTAAAATGTAGTTAGGCAAACATATATTAAAAACCAAAATCATATATATAATTATATATCTTAACACATGGTCAAATTCAATCCATTCGTTGTAGACAGAAATTTTATTTTTCTTTTCAGAGATCCAACTAAAGTACAAATATATAACTCACTTATTTCAAATCAAAACCTTATTAAAATCAAGAATATGGTTCCAAATTTCCTTTAAGATTTATAAATTATATTAAGAACCTTCGTATATGAGTTTTATTAGTATTATTATTATATTTCACAAACTAGCCATGTTTAATTATAACTATGTCAAACTTAAGTGAAATTTGACCTAAATTTAATCAAATATTAACTATATTTTTCTTTTTAAATGGTTTATATATGTCAAACCAATTTTCAGAGAGAGAGGAAATTTCATTAATCTCTTTGGACATCCGAGTAAAGTATAAATATATAAATCCACTTAGTTTGAATAAAAAACCATATTAAAATCCATAATATGATTCTAAATTTTTTTCAAAATTTAGAAATTATATTAAAATCATTCATATATGAGTTTTTTTTTTCATTAATTATATTTCACAAACTAGCCAAGTTTGATTATACCTATGTCAACCTTAGGGGAAAATGACTTAATTTAACCAAATATTGACCAAATCTTAAATGGTTTATAGATGTCTAAAACCAATTTTTAAAGAGAAAAAAAAAAAAAAATTTCTAATTGAGTAACTAAAGTGGAGGGTCCTAATTTGGACCAAACCTTATTATAAACAATAGAGAATTTGTTAATTCGAAATAGACCATTTACTGACATTTAGAGTCCAAATACAATTCATTCAACATAATTTCCAATTTTAATTGGCATCCTCACCCACCATTCAACCTCTTCATATAAAAAATGTCATTGTGGACCTCACCAATGGCCATTGTTTTGGTTCAAATTTCAAATCTCCAACATCATCAACTCTTGCCTACAAACTTAAAAAGAAAAAAAGGTGAAAATAATGATAATAATGAAGAGAAAAGGAGAAGTGAAAAAAGAAGAAAAGAAAAACTCAATTGAAATAAATTGATTTTCTCTTTTTATACATAGAATTTGGTGATCACATGGAAAAAGGAGGTAGTAGAAAGTGAAAAGCTGTTTTTGTCACAGTATTCATGAAGAAACAACATCATGGTATGATGTGTGTTTTGGTTAGTACTTAATAATAATAAAAATAAAAATAATTATTGAATGAACCCACCATAAAGTCATTTGAACACTTCAACCCCACACCAAAAAAAAATTGGGTTCATCATCAATTAATTGTTGGGACCCATTTCAGATCTCTATTCCTTTTAACTTCTAAATGTTTGAAGTTGTAAGTATAAATAAAAATTAAAATATTAAATTAATTGGAAATTTTCTTTTCTTTTTTTTTAAAGGAAGAAGAAGAAGAAGAAGAAGAAGAAGAACTAATTTTAATGATATCTGGAAGTATATAAAGTATTTGGTACATTTTAGAATTATGTAGATCTAGTTGACAATTTTTGACTAAATGATTAAACATGTGAGACAAAGCATAGATAAAGTGCTGATGTACAAATGATCTCATTATTATTTTGAGGATCATTTGTTGAGAACAAAGTGAGATTAAGAAGTTAATTAATTATGATTGGTGACCAATTCTTGAAATATTAATTGATTATTTCATCTTTGTAGACCAACAACTTACACCATACCACGCTTTTGTTTTCTTCTTAAATAGGTAGCTCTTTCCATAGCTTTAAATGTAGCTTGTAATGGGTGCAATCATGAAATTCATAAGATTCTTGTCATGTACCATTCAAATTAAATGTCATAGAAGTAAATCATAATTTAATTAAGGTGTTTTTCTTTTTATTTTTAAAAAAATGGAAAAACTTTATTTAGTCCCTGAGGTTTTGAAAAATATCATATTTTCAAAACACTTTTGAAAACAGCTCTTTTCATCCCTAACTTTTTAAAAACTTTTCATAAATATCTAAAACTGTCAATCAACTGACAGTCAATATTAATAAAATGAGGAAAAAAAATATTTTTACTATTAATGATTGTTAGTTTCACTTAAATTACCGGATTATTGTAATAAAATAATGAATTTACAAGTTAAATTATCTAAAATGTCTATGAATTTAAGTTATTAAAAATGGTCTAAAGTCATCATTGATAGTCAGTTGATTAATGGTTTGAATTTTTTTGAAAAGTTTTGAATAAGTTAAAGATGAAAATAGTTGTTTCTAAAAGAACTTTAAAATTTTGATATTTTTCGAAACCTTAATAACTAAGATGAAATTTTTCGTAAAAAAAAAAATAAAAGTGGTTAATACGCTCTCTTAATAGAATCTCTTAATACACTCTTCATTAAATATAGGATACATGTGCAAATTACAGTTTTTAACATAAAACTTATCACAAATTTTACTTTTTGAAATGAAACTTACATCACAAAAGTATGATTTATACACATGTCCCACATTGAATGGAGAGTATATTAAGAAAATGTATTGAAAAAGTGTACTTAACATTGTTCAAAATAATTACAAGATAATCTAAGAGGGTTGTATTCAAAATTTAATTTATTGACGTTTGATTAATTTTTTTAAATGATGGATTTGATGGAGTTTACAGATTCTATAGACTCCATTTTAATTTTGTTTAATTTTTTTATGAATCCAAAGATACCTTTGGGAGAATGGTAAGACTTATCATAGACTTTTTCCTTCATAAAAATCACAAAAAAACTCATTCAAATTCACTCAAATCCATCATTTAAATAAAGTTTGTAAAGTTAATGACTTTTTTAATACAATTAATTTTTATAGAATTTCATGCAAATCTAAATTAAATATATTCAAATTTCATTGGATTCCATATTAACATTGATTGAATATACTTACATTTCAATAGAATCCATTCAAATTTAAATTATATATATCCAAACTTTTAAAATATTTTAAATTTTAGTGAATTCTAGATATACACCCCTTAACACCAATGATCAGAGATTGTCAAGGCTTACAAAGATTTAACACCACATAAACGGTCTAAAAACTTACTCTCGTAACACTGCTCTCATAATATAAGAGAAAAATTCTCCATTATAGCATTATACGTATAATTTGGAAGTCTACCCCTAAAATACTATAAGATATTTAATCTTACAAGTATCGGATAAAGATTTATTACTCATAAATACATGTAGCAAACACAATCCGCTATTAAATAAATATCGACTGATTACTTTATTATGAATGAATGTATAAAAAAATTGTAAATATTAGTAATTTTTATATTAACACCAACACCATAACACATCATGATCTACTTTTAGACTCCTATAACATATGTAGGACACACCAAAAAATTAAAAGATAATATTTTAGAGAGATAAGTCTAATTTCCTTCTATAGTTTGACATAATAACTAAAAAATCTCTTGATTTCAAAAATCATTAAAAACCTCTTGTAGCTTATAAAAATAATTAAAAAAAAACATCTATTATTTATAAAAATAGCCAAAAAAATGTTTGATCTTAGAAATTATTAAGGAGTTTTTGACTATTTTTATAAACGATAGGAGATTTTTTTATTATTATACCAACTTATAGGGAGGATTTTTAATGATTTTTTAAGTTATAAGATTTTTTTGACTATTATACAAAATTATAAGGGGAAGTTAGACTTAACCTTATTTTAAATAATCTCTCTGTCATGATATTGTTATTAAATTATAGTTGTCTTTGAATTGCTTAAATATTTAAAAGAGGTAAAAGTAAAATTGGAGATATTTGTGTAGAATAATAATATTGTTCGTGGATTTTTTTTATAAAGAAAACAATATTCGAGTCTTTCGAGTTAAATGAATCTAACTACTAAAATTTTACGATAAATTGCTAATGTGTATTGTATTGTCCATATAAAAAATGATATAATTTGGTAAAATTGAAAGGTGAAGTAAAATAAAGTTGAAAAAGAAAAGCAAAACGAAAAAGATATTCTCTAAGATAGAAAGTGAAAGCAAGAAAATAAAAATTGAAATGGTCCCTTTAAAACGACAACCCTTGACTTCCTACCAAAATCGACAATGAACAAAAACCCCTACGTCAAAGCCTGTCGTGTGGGTGCACGTATCGTGTTCCTACACGTGTTTTTCATGATGTACCTGACCCCACCAAACCTATAGCTCCAAAGGAAGGAACAATTGCTCATAACTCCTTAACCTTTGATATTTTGTTTTCCAAAATACAAATTTTATAGTTTCGAATTAAAACGGAAACTCTCTTATTATCCACATAAGGTAATATCTTAATTTATCTTTTATCAAATGAAATGTATTTTTAATTAAAGTTGAAATTAAATCGGTTAAAAGTCTATCAAGAGTTTGACCGAAATTACATACTATTTTCACGATCGAAATATTTATTCTTATAAACATGACATTTATAAGTAAAGAATTTCTTCCCACATATATTTATAAAACATATATGATGGACTTGAATTTCCATAATTAGAATTAATCAAAAGGTACACAATCCGTTAAGTTAAAGAGGATGCATTACACAATTCATTTGTAGATCTTGAAATATCCTACAATAGAATTAGTTAGATTGTTACTTAAAAAAAGGAAGAATTAATTAGGTTGCTAATATAATTCCATACCGAAGATTCCAATATTCATTATAATAATTTTACTAATATATTGAACGAAGTTTTAGAAGTATAGAAAAAATATGGAAATATGACCGTGAAACAAAATCTTACTTGTATAATATAAAAAATATCTAATAACTGTGAAACTGTATCATATTACAACATAAAATTTAAAAGATATTGAAAAACTAGTAATAGTTAACGCATTGTAATTCAGTAATTTGAGTAAAATAATATTATTTTCAAACATAAATTCTAAACATTTAAAATATTTATATGTTGAGTTCATCATCCAACAACTATATACAATTCCTCCATAATATTAATAACCAACTCAAAACTTAGTTGAAACAACATCTAACCAAGGGAAGATTTTGATACAAATTTCTTATGAATAAATATAAAAGGGAGGTCCGTTATGGAAATTCCACCTACTAACACCCACCACTTTTCAAAGTTGGTGAAGACACAACACCACCCTCTTAGCTTCGGCTTCACAGAAGAATAACAGCACAGAAAGAGAGAGAAGGCATGCAAGCACTTCAACATGTCTTATTTTTTGTTTCCACTTTTGTCCCTCCAACTCCACTCTTGTTTTGTTCATATCATCAGCACCTTCACTCTTTCACTCTAACGCCTCCAATTTCCACCCTCCTTTTCCATGGCAGACGTGGAGGCTGTCATTGAATTCCTCAGAAAAAATGGACTCAAAGAGGCCGAGTCTGCTCTCAAAGAGGACATCATCGACAAATGCGACCTGGGTTCTTTCGACTTTGAGAAATTTCTCTTTCCTGTCCTCCCGCCGGTGAAGATTCCGGCTGCCCTCCGGCGACCTGAGGTTGACGAGCCTAACGCTGCTCACAGATCAGGAGGATCGGCTTCTGGGGTCTCTTCTTCTTCTTCTTCTTCTTCTGACGATGATGACGATGATGATGAGTTTGTTAGCTTGAGGTCCTCCACTAGTGGTGTGTGTTCTTCAGGTATAGTTTTCAATAACTGAATTGTTGTTGGTTTTGATCAAGATTTGATTTTTTTGAATGTTTGATCAAAGTTTTGATCTTTTTACCTACTTGTTTGACTTGATATGATACTTGTGAATTGAACTCTGTAGTTTTTAATTACTTGAATACACACAAACACACACACTTGAATGGATTTGTTTCTAAGATTTCGGTTTTGTTTGATCGGAAGATAATTGAATTTAATGCACCGTACAAGTTTATGTGGCCTCAGTTTGGTAGCATAAATGATACATGATAAATCCAACCACCAAATTACATTGTTTCCTTTTTTAAAGCTAAGTCCTCATGACTTCCCAGCTACCCGAAATTGGATTTTGGTGCAGTTCCTTTGTCACTGATGATGGCTTCAAACATTGATGGGAGGTGTTGGCTATGTTCTTTTTTCTGTTTTTATTTCAAAATCTTTGGTTTGTCTTTCCTATTCAATTTTAGTACTCATGTTTCATTTGATTAGTCCTGCTTTACCATAGCCAATGTTTCGTGTTCTTTAGATGATTTAGTCGTCTTCTTTTTTGTGGCTGTTTTCTATCCGCTGATTTATTATTACTGTCATTATATGGATCCTCCATTACTAGTTAATCTCAACAAATTCAAGGATTCTCATGAATGAAACATCGTCAATTTGCTTCCACAAGTTTAAGGGTTCGTTTGATGAAACACCACCAGTTTGTTTTTGCTTAAGCCTTTTGTCACAAACCAGTGCATTGATTGTTGCATCTTGTGTATGCTTGCAACCATCACTATTAGTAAGACCTCTGTGTTTTGTCGAGAAGATTTTTAAAACTATAACTCTTTCAAGTCTTTATGGTATTCTGCCACGGATTTTGTTCTTTTATCTTCAGATTTCAGCTATGCTGCCAATGCCATAATGTTTCTCTTAGTTTTTTAGACCATTAAAACCCTCTGATATATATATATATATATATATATATGTATTTTTTTTTACTCTCACAGAATTCACAAACCCATATGGACTACGTTCTGCATCTCGTGGTAATTCTGAAGCTTCATCGGATAGTTTATCTCAATTTGGTACGGCACGTGATTACCATGATTTTGATATGCAAAATGACCTCTATTGGCATGATGAGAGAGATGAAGGGAACTTCTTGACACCCTGCTTTGGAGCATCTGACTTCTTTGGCTGTCCAAGTGAGGATAAGTTTATAATGACTTCGGAGGCTAATAAACAATTTGAGGATCCTTTGGCTGTATATGACAAATCAGAAGGATTGCAGTCAGAGGAAAGTATCGATTTCCTGGATAAGCCATGTCTATTTAATATTGCTTCAATCAATGGTGACACTGATGATCAAGTAACAGATTATTATAAATTTGATAACAAAGACCTACCTGAACGAGGCATAGGAGGGAAAGTCAAGGATTGTGCTGCTTACGGTTGCTCATTACCCATTTGCACGTGCTGTGACGGAGCCAAGGCGGTTTCTGGTGGGAATCTTGTGGACTACTCAAGCTCTAAAAAACTGACTTAAGTGATTCTCAATTGAATGGCATGGGGGATTCTTCTGCTGATTTTGATTCAGCTCTTCATCTGATAACTAAAAAGCATTCTAACAACACTACCAAAAGGGGTTCAAGCATTGACTGGATTGACGGGTTTAAAGATACCTCTAACTTACATGTTAAGGTTCATGAGAAAATTTGACGCCAAATGGAACTAATGGATATGATCTAAGAAATGGTGAATTCGATGGAGGAACCCTCCATGAGCCTAAGGCAGATGCAGAGGAAGAGGATGTCAATGATAATGACCTTCTTCTGTTTCATAACCATGAAGATGAATATGAAATATTTAACCTGCGAATCATACACAGAAAAAACAGGTTTGTCGGCAAAACTCTCTTAATTTTCTGCCGTACTAATTGGAAGATGGTTCAAATCTTTGTAAATATCACATAAGTGAGGAAGATTTAAAATAATTATCGTACTTTAAACAAACTGTTTTGATACTAGGTGAGAACATGAGTAAACTATGCTTAGATAACCCTATAGAACGTGATATCACTGTGAAATTTCTACCTCCATGTTACAATTATTGGGTTTACTCAATCTTTCTTTGGAAGAGCCGGACTAGCCTTCGATATGTATATATGACTTTTGTATCACCTTAGCTTAATTTAGTAGTTGTTGATTCATTAACACTCCAACTTAATAGAGATTTGAAGCCGTTGCATTGCAGGTTGATATGTAGCAATCAGTGTACTCATGTGTTATGCCATCTACAGGACTGGATTTGAAGAGAACAAGGATCTGCCTATTGTGCTAAATACTGTCATTGCAGGCAGATATTATGTTACAGAATACCTAGGTTCCGCTGCATTCAGTAAGGTGTTTCAAGCATATGATCTTCACATGGGGATTGACATTTGCTTGAAGATTATAAAAAATGATAAGGACTTTTTTGATCAGAGTTTAGATGAAATTAAACTTCTCAAGCTTGTGAACAAGCAGGACCCTGCCGACGAACGCCACATTTTGCGTCTTTATGACTACTTCTATCATCAGGTATACATCAAAATATGTATGTGTGTATGCTTATTCCTTAGTCTAGGATGTCACTGTCTTGTTGTAATTATTGAAAAACGATTATTGCTAATTATTTTCCTTTTGTAAAAATCTCTTCAGGAGCATCTGTTCATTGTTTGTGAGCTCCTTAAAGCAAATCTGTATGAATTTCAAAAGTTCAATCAAGAATCTGGTGGAGAACCTTATTTTACCTTGAGCAGGTTGCAGGTTTGTTTGATTCAGCTATTTGCTTTGTGTTGCTTCTTTCGATGACTTGTATAATTTGTTTTGTTTTCACTCACCCTTTACTTTTAGTGCCATATAATTGTGTCTGTGACCTGAAAATTGGCACTACCTCCACTTTGCAGGCCATAACTCGTCAATGTTTGGAGGGGCTGGAATACTTGCATCACTTGGGAGTTATTCACTGTGATCTAAAGCCCGAAAATATACTAATGAAAAGTTACAGAAGATGCGAGATCAAGATTATCGATCTTGGAAGCAGTTGTTTCGTGGCTGACAACTTGTGCCTATATGTACAATCCCGTTCCTATAGAGCCCCTGAAGTCATCCTAGGCCTTCCATACGACCAAAAGATTGATTTGTGGTCTCTGGGCTGTATCCTGGCCGAGCTATGCTCCGGAGAAGTATGTCTAGTTATAGCTTTCTAATTCTAATGCTTGTTTTCAGTTGATACTAATTTCTGAGTTGCTCCTTGAACGAGATTTCATCGGTTATATTTACTCCAAGTATCAATGTCTTCTCTAGGTGCTATTTCCAAATGATGCAGTTGTAATGATCCTTGCACGTATGGTTGGGATGCTTGGTCCTATTGATCTCGATATGTTGGTGAGCGGACAAGGAGACGTACAAGTACTTCACAAAAGAATACGACCTGTACTATGTAAATGAGGTTAGTTTCTCATACATATCTCTCTTCAAAAAGTAGCAGACAACTCTCATTGCTCTAAAACAAATTCGTGAATGTAAACGTTATATATTGCCCTTATGTGTCCAGGAGACGAACCAAATAGAATACATAATTCCTGAGGAGTCATCATTGGAGCATCACCTACAAGTCTACGACGTCAGTTTCATTGACTTTGTTAGAAATTTGCTTGAGATCAATCCCCAAAGGCGTCCATCCGCAAGAGAGGCACTTGAACACCCCTGGCTCTCGCATGCATACTAGTCCAACTCATCCCTGACCTGCTGGAGGAATGACCAACTTTTTGGGTATGGTTGTTTCTGCTTGGACATCTCTCTAGCTTTATAAAAGCATATCAAGATTGCACTTCAGTTTTGGTATTGTGTATTTTTGGCTTTTGTCATTCTGCATATTTGTTTGTTAATTTATTCTGTACAAAAACATCTGCCCACCTTTTTTTCCTCAACTTGGTGAGGATTTTGTATATCTTGGGTTCATTGATTGGTTAACCAAATGATACAATAATTCAAATACAAATATATATATAAATATGTTGTTACACTTATTTGGACTCTTGATGCGAGTATCCAAGCTTTCTTACATATGTTTATATAGTTTTCAGTTTCATTTATTTTATAGGAAATATATATTTTGAATCTACTTATCACTTTACGTCAACGTTAGTATTATTAAGAGGTCTTGAGTTTGAGTTTGAGTTTGTTTACGGGTATTTGACATTTGTTTGCATCTGAGGGTATCGTTATCAACTTCTTCAATATTATTTTCCACATTGTAGATATGTACAAATTTCATTAACCTCTAAAGTAAATTTAATATTTCTTCTTTTTAAAATCTGGTACTGAATGGATTGAGAATCTATTTGAATTTGTTAAGATTAAACATTATATAAGTTATCCGAATATCTATTTGTACAACATCAATAAAATAAAATTTCTCACACTTACTTCTCGAACGAACATTACTTATAAACTTTGAGTATATTTAATCTAGAATTCATTGGAATTTAAAATATTTTAAAAGTTTGAGTGTATTTAATTTAGATTTGAATAAATTCTATTGAAATTTAGATGCATTTAATCTAGGTTTGTATATAATCTAATAAAATCTAGTTATATAAAATTCAGATTTATAAAGAATCATATGAAATTTAAGTCTATTTAAAAAATTACTGGCTTTATAGATTTTATTGAAGTAATGAATTTTATAGTGATTTTTATGAACAAAAAATTCTACAACAAATCTTACAGTTTTTCCAAAGATTTCATTAGATTTTATGAAGAATTATAACAAAATCAATATGAAGTCTATAAAATCTATGAATTCCATTAAAATCTATAGTTAAAAAAGGAATTCATCAAACTCCAATAAAGTTCAGAATGAATAAATTATCTAAACCTCACAAACCTATATGAGGTTCTTGTAATCCCTATCTAATAAGAAACTTTGTTCGGAATAAAAATCTATCATCGAACCCCTCAGTTTTCTTTGAAATCGAATAAGCTTTTGTTTATCATTACTTTTAAAATGATATTCATTTCAACCTAAATTGGATAAGAAACTTGCAAGCACATCTTTCCATTCAATGGCTACGAATGAAATTTCCAAATGTAAATGGGTCCAATCTGACGTGGCGCCACCTAGGAGTAACCGTACCACAGTTAGATTTAGAGAGTAGATGAGTTGGAGTTTCTAAATGAAAGCAATAATGACTGGTGGAGCAGAGACAAGATCCATGCACACAACCACAACTTGTCTGTCTCATTTCTCGTCGCCTACTTCTCTCTTCTTTTCACTTTCCTCTTTTATTTTTTACCAACTCCACTCTCTCCTTTCTGCGCGTGTAACTCCACTACCCACCACCACCGTATCAAGCACAAGAACCTTCCTGGTTTGGTCCCCACAACCCTATCCATCTCCATTCTCCTCTATAATCTTCTTTGTCTTGCATTCTACGTGCTTGTTCTAATCCTAAGCCAAACTATTTTTATATGTTTTTTTTTCATTGTATATATATAGAAAGATAGGTGGATCATAGATGGTTACACGGGTAGTTTATTTGTTATTTATTCGAGGGCTATTTCTACAAGAACCCACAACATTTGCCACTAATGTGAAAAGACACTCTTAGTTTTGTAATTTGCCATTTTACACCTCACTGTTAGTGTTTTCGTTTATAAAGTGGACTCTCACATATGTTTGAAATGAAAAGTCAAAATTATCCTTACTTTATTAAATACAAATAATTTTTCTTCAAATAATAATCATAATAATAATAACGATAAAATAAAATTTAAACCCAGAAACCCAATCCGAAACCTAATTCATATATCGGCGACAATCTTTGCCGTAGAAATTCATTGACTGTTACCCACCCAAAAATCCTAAATTACCATCCTAACACCTGAACATCAACATATACATTACACCTAAACACCCAAAACCTAACAACCATCAAAATTAAAATTAAAAAAAAAAAAAAAAAACATAAACAGAGGTCATGCAACTTGAAGGTGACCTTCCAAACACCCACCAACCACCAAACACCACCATCAAATGCCCAAACACACCATCAAACATCTTAACATAAATGCAAACCTTTACACACTTTCCATTGTCGATTGAAACCTATCCAAATCCAATTAATCACCACCCTTCTACTAACTCCAACTCAAACTAAACCAAACATACACAAAGTTGCCCACCATTGATGAGACCAAAAAGGGTCAAGAAAGACCAAAAGGAGAAAGGAAAAGAAAGAGAGAGAAGGGAAAAACGTTGATGAATGACGAAGAATGAAGAGAGAGGCATAGATCCAACCAAGATGAGAGAAAAGAAGAGATAGAGAGATTGGTGAAGGAGAAGATGTGAGAGAAAGAGAAAAAATGTGAGAAAAAAATAGAGAGACTGGCGAACGAAAACATGAGAGAGAAAAAAAAAATTATTATTATTATTATTATTATTATTTTGTTTGTTTAAGAGCAAATTACACAAAACCCTCATGAGGTATGCCAAAAAAAAAAAAATGAAAAAACATTTGCTTTTTTATTACACCAAGTCTCCATTTGTTAGTCCAATTTCTTTAACTTTAATAGTTGACTAAAATTTTTAGTCAAATAACCATTTCATCCATGAATTAGACAAAAATAATAATAAAAAAAATAAAGAAGAATTAAAATTAATAAAAAAATTAAAAAGAGATCTCCATTGTCTATCACATAATGCACAGTGAGAATTAATTTAAAAATAATATTTATATTTTATATTTTTTTTAAAAATAAATTTTAAAACTTTCTTAAAAATAAAAACAATTGATCTCCACCATTTAGTTTTAAAATCGATGATAAAGATCAAAAGAATTAAAAAATAAAAATAAAAACAATTGAAAAACATGAAAAAAAAAAAGGAAAAAAAAATAGTAGAGATCAAACCCAAATTGGATCTCTACTATCCATCATTTGATGAATGGTGATATGATGATGATGGATGGACGGTGGAAATCTAATCTAGGTTGGATCTCCACCTAAGTCATTTTCTACATTCAGTTCATCACCTAATAAACATCTCACACCATTCATCATCATACCAGCATCTCAAACCATCCATCATCATCAAACTATCATCTCGCACAAAAAATATCATCATTTATCGTACCAACATCAGCTATCATCTTTATCAATTTTTTTAATAAGTAATTATCTCTTTCATCTGAGTTGATGAACCTACCTAGATTAAGTTCATCTGAGTTCATCAACCTAGATAAAGAACATCAATTTCTTTACCTGGGTTTCATAAACCCAGAAGAAGAAATCTCATCTAAGTTCGTCGACCCAAATGAAGAACATGTTTTTTTTTTTTTACCAAAAAATAAAATCAATGAACCCTTGTGCGACTTGGGTTCATTCATCTTTGAACAAACTCAAGTTTCCTAGGTTTGTTCATCATTGAACAAACCCTATTCGATGATCTAGGTTTCAAAACCCATATCAGATATTAGTTTTGAAACCCTTTGAAACCGGAGGAAATCTAGTTTTTCTTCCTTGAGATGATGTTGCTTTAATTAATTTTAGATATGAAGATGGTTTTGTGAGTGCTATTTGTTTGATGTGGTTTGAAGATGAAGATGGTTTTAAAGATGAAACTAGATCAAGTTTGATTTAGTTTCAATTCGACTTTTCATCGTTGAAGATGAAGATTCGTTTTTTATTTATTTTTATTTCATTTTTCAATTTTTTTAAAAGATTTTTTTTTTAAAATTTTTTTAACGTTTTGTGGAGATATAGATTGGATCTCCACCATCTGATAGGGATCCATCCAATTCATTCGATGGTGGAGATCCAATATGGTTCTCCACCACATTTATTTTTCTTTTTTTATGTTTTTGTTTTGTCAATGGGCAAAAAGTGGTCAATTATTAATGTTGACGAAAGTCAACTGACGACGTGGGAACTTGGTATAATGATGATAGATTTCTAATGTGTTTTATAAACTAATTTAAATGATAGGATATTTTCTATTCCACAAAATTCACACTAGAGACATGTGAAAGTATACACAGTCTGCAAATAATACGGTGGTGAGTAGAGTATTGTTCCCACAACAATTATCCGAATTATATATGTTAATTACTAAATCGTTCAAAACTAAACTTTATCCAAACTATCAAAACAATGGAATTATAAAAATACTAAAACAAAGAAAATAATATGAAAAACAACTGATAAAATAAATCACAGCCAATAAAGAGTTAAGTTTAGGATTACAACTTC
The DNA here is from genome assembly GCA_021234005.1 of Nephelium lappaceum. Lineage (NCBI taxonomy): Eukaryota > Viridiplantae > Streptophyta > Magnoliopsida > Sapindales > Sapindaceae > Nephelium > Nephelium lappaceum. The sequence continues at coordinate 26,463,589 of CM037999.1, read as the reverse complement.
ACCTTATCAATTTAACTTATATTTCTATTGTTAATAATTTATTCTCATCATGTGCTTGATCGAATGATTCTAATTTATTCAGAAGTCTCTCTCAATGGTTGAGTGGACTTACCTAATTAATTAAGTAATTATATCTCTATGACAATTAACAATATAGGCACGTTAAACATCAATCATTCAATGATGGCCATGAAGGGAAAATTGAATTTTAAATTAGTGTGGAAACGTGAGTTTTAAAAATTTTTAAAACAAAATACTTGTCAGTCGGTGCTGATAATAACAATTCAATAACCAAATTAATGAGATCGAATATTACATTTTATGAAGATTGGTTAATCCCTTTTGATTAACATACTTTTTACCACTTGATCTTTTTTACTATGACTTTTCACCAAAAAGCCATATCTATGGGTACAATCCTGAAGAATAATGTTTACTTTTCTTTTCTCAAAAGAATGCTTGTAACAAAAGAAAACAATGATGCCAACAACCAAGAGAAGATTCAACCAATCTTTTTTATTTTTTTGGAAGATGTTTAGCCACCACTAAACTTTTTGGGTTTTTATGTTTTCTTTTATGTGTTGAACAGTTAGGCAAATAGAAATCATTCAAATCTAATCTTTATTCTCAATATAAAACACCTTTTTATATTGATCAACTTTACGTTTTCTAATTTAATAAGAAAATAATTTTCCTCATTAAATTGAATATTCAATCCGAATTAAATTTTCTAATTCAATAAGAAACAATTTACTTCATTAATTAGAACATTAATTCAAAGTTTTCTTTTGTTTAATGAAGTAACAACTTACTTCATTAATCAAATATTAAAATTTAAGTTTCTTACATTAATGAAGAAACAATTTACTTCATTAATTTGGCTTTAAATCACACGGCCATTTAAATGAATTAATTATTTTAGCAACCACATGGATTTGAGCCCATAACATGTTTATATGTTAATTAAATAATTCATAATTCATAATTATTAATACAAATATTCAACAATATTTAAATTATATGTAGGTATTTGTGCTACATATGTAACACATAATTGGACACTCCAATTAATTCTTTTATTTTCTCATTTCTTATAGTGAGTGTGAGCTAGTAAAGGAACCAAATGAACTTACAATTCTGAGCTCCAATAATATCGAAATTATTAATTAAACTCTTTAATTAAATAATTCATTATTATTAACTTTAGAATTACCCCACTAAAAACCTAAAGTTACACTCTTAAAATTACAAATGTTTTATACAATCTGAATTTATTAGTGTCCATTGATCTAATCATTTTATATGGTTTGATCATCCACAAGCAATTCATAATTAGAGTTAGGTCATAAAGTCCGTTATACATTTCTAATTATATCTTGTTCTATTAGATACCATTGATTCTCTAATAAACAATATATTCATAACAATTTATGAATTTTGTCTTTTTATTTAATCATAAATAGAAAGTCAAGATCTTTATTGTTCAAGACTCGAAACACTTAAAAGAATTATTTATTTACTTCTCATAAGAAGGAGTAGATTTTATTACTGTGTAGAATGTTCTCAACCACCTATTTAAATCATATCTTCAAATTACAAAACTTATTAATTATAAATACATAATAGTCTCACGCATGTAAATCAAAAGACACGACTCAATAAATAAGAGTTCATAATACACTCAAGATTAAGATCAATCCATATATGATCATCAGATCAATAAATATGAATTTCTTTGTTTAACAGATATTAATAAGAAATTTATCTTTATCTTGGTCTAGTCCTATACAATCTCTATTATATAAGTTGCTTCCATTTTCATGTCACCATATGAATTATTTTGGATAAGATTATCGTATTAAATATGAAATAGACCACATCTATATAGTTATCATAAATAAAGTATCCAACTTTGTTTGTTTTCTACGGACTCTTTAGATTACTGATCTCAAACTAAATCTTCTTGTATATAATACTTATATATTTAATTTGAGATTACATAAGTAATTGTGAATGTTACATGATATTTGTATGAAACAAACATTATAAATGCACATAAATTGACTAAAATAAACATATTTTATTTATTATTTATTTTAAGTGTTTACTAATTACAAGCTCTTATGATACAAACCCTAACAGGCCACGTAAACCATACGAGTATATCTCTATCCTATGCAATTCAAGCTATCCTATTTTAAGTATAAAACACATGTGTACTTCTCTTGACAGCATTCACAGTTACCACTTCAATTGAATTAGTGATCAGTTAATTCAAAGCATTAAGAACAAATTAAGATAGAACACATTCATAATAAGAATTAAATTAAACAATATCATTATGTTGAGTTTTATAGTTTAGAGCTACATTTTAACCGTAGATCACAGATCTAGTTCGTCATCAATTTACAAATTATATAACCAAAACAAGAATTAATCAACATATTTAAAAGAATAAAATGAAGCCCAAAGAAAATCTCATTGAATCGGCGTGATCTTCTCATCTCTGATGTCTTATTCGTCCCTTCAACTTGATTCACAATATGTTGTGACCCTTCTGCTTCCAATGTTAATGATGACTCGAAAGCTTTAATGGTTGCTGTTGTGGTTGAAGGCAAAACCCTCAATCCATGTTGAGCTCTCTTCCTTCTTCTTTGTTGTATCCTTTTCTCTCTAGTTGTGTGTTTTATTGCATGGTGAAAGAGAGCTATTTATAGAGCTCTAAGGTCGGTGATTCTATGGTAAGTAACTAATACGAGTTCCAATATTTCCTAATAAAAAATTCCAAAACAAATGCAAGCACGAAAATTTTGACAAAGAATCCTACTTCAAAGTGGTGCGCCAAGGTTGCTTATCTCTCTCTCTCAACTTTGGGTCACGTATGCTTCGTTGTTGTTGCATGAGACATGGTCGTGGACCATAACTCCTTATGTTGGTCGCAACTCTGACCTGCAACTTGAGTGGCTATTAATGGTTGCTAGAACTACACTTGGCTAGTGGTCACAGCTCTTTCATGTGGTTGGTTACAACCTATGGTAGGGGTGGCAAAATGGGTTGGCGTGTCGAGTTGAACTGTATTCGATTCGATTCGTTTATGAATTCGACCAATTCGACACGAATTTGTTTATAAAGTGGGTCGATATTTGTGGATTCGACACGAATTCGTTTATAAACGAATGACACGACATGACACGATTAGTTCGTTTATTAATCAATTTGTTTATTAATAAAATCATAAAAGATCCAAACTTGTTAACCCGTCAATCCGTTATTTCGTTTAACTTGTTTAATTCGTTTAACCTGTTTAATTCGTTTAACTTAAATAATATTTTAAACACAATAAAATAAATAATTAACAACTAACCACCTAATTCAACACCATAAAAACCAACACATTAAATCAACTACATAACATTCCATATTTAAAAACCATAATAAAATAAAATCATGCTCCAAGTCAATACAAATCCATAGAAATTAAAATTATTTAACACTATCATTCTCCAACACAAAACTTTATAATTTAAATTCTTCTTCCTTTGATTCCAAAGGGACCTTCAACCTACACAAAAATCGCAAAAAAAAAAAAAAAAATTAGATATTTGTATTTTACAATTTTAAAATTTAGAAATATAATTACGAGAGTATATCATTAAGTGATCGAATTTGGAGTTGAGTCTTCCACTGATTCACTTGGATTACTAGCATTAGGGGAAGCTTCATTAACACTTAAATTCAATATATCTTCAGTGATGTCTTCTAATGAAACAATCTCCCTCTCAACAATAATTAATAATAAAAGTAACTAGTAGATAATAAAAGATAATTATAAAAAATGAAAATCATACTTATTATATAGCTTAATAAAATTAGTGTGTTACCTCTACCAATTATCCAATCTCGGGTGCAACTTATTGCTTCTACCACATCAGGTTTAAGTGTACTATGGTATTGATCAAGAACTCGACCACCATTACTAAATGCGGATTTGGATGAAACTGTAGATATTGGGATGCACAAAATGTCACGAGCCATGACAGAAAGTTCAGGAAAACGAGCTTCATTAGCCTTCCAAAAGGCTAGAATGTCCAAATCAATTGATCTTTCAAGTCTTCGTTCTTCCAAATAAAACTCCAATTGCGTCTTCTGAGTTGTAATCCCTGTATCACCAAGTTTCATATCAAAATCCTATAACCAAAAAAAAAAAAAAAATTCATTAAATAGATTGTTATGATAAAATAATATCACAAATTTATAATAAGAAAATTATATTATTTCTTACCATAAAAATCAATTCAAGTTCATCTATGGTATTCACTTGTGCACTAGTTACTTGTGCACTAGGAGCTGTTGATGATGTGATGGCTTTAGAGGTAGATGCCCTATGGTCGCAACTCTAGTCTTCTTTTGTCTCGCTGCTTGCTTTGATTTCATAATAATTCTGACATATTTATTTTAAATTTTGATTTGATTTGTTTCTCCTGATTTAATTCGCATTAAATCAAAATGATTGCTTCTTGATTTAATTCCAAATATGATTTTTTTTCCAAATTGCTTCCAGATTTGCTTCTAAGTTTAAATTGATTCTTTATTTGCTCCTAAAGAAATCCAATTTGATTTTGATTTGTTTCCAAAAATACTTGCTCCAATCAGGAACCTTTCTATTTCACTCCAATTCTCCATGTTATTGCACAATTGCTCCATTAAATTGTTGAATTACTAAACAACACCTTCCATAACTCACTTGAATAAAATAATATAAATACATTAAATAATTAATATGATTTACTCAAATATTAATCACAAATGCTAGGTAAGTAAGTATAAAATAATGATATATTTTAGTATTATCATATAATAAAAGAGTAAATGTGTTTCGACATCTTTTTAAGTATACATTCAAAGAATTTTGTGTAATTTACTCAATTTGCTCTTATTTTAATATAAGATTTAGGATAAATGACCTTTTTACCCTTCCACCACTAACAGCAATCTCCTTTCTCTAATAGAATGGTTAATGGTGGGGTGATATTGATTATTTAACTAAACATTAGGGTGTAAAACTACTAATTACGAAACTAGGGAGTGTCTTTTCACATAAATGATAAATGTTGGGTTTTTTTCTAAAAATAGCCCTTTGTTTGACTTATTAAAACGGCTACTACTCTTGTTTTTTGTTGACAAGGATGGATGACCAATTGTGATTACATTATGATAAAAGTAGTTTAGGTCTATTTATTAAGAAAATCTCATTTCAATTAAGGTAAATTACCAGTCAATCCTTACCTTAAATATGTTATTAAAGAACTACATCATTGTAGATTTGAATATACTATATATTAACTATATGAGGATCAATTTCCTTCTACTTATTATCTGTCGTCTTGTCATGTTTTACTGTCTCATTTGTCGGCTGAAGGTTCCATCTTATTTTTAATTTTCTGCACTTTCATAGTTATATATAAGTAATTACTCTAGACATTACGAAGTTTTTCAAGTTTTTACATCATTTGAATTTGAATTCAGTAGGCATTAATTTCTTAGTAATTATACACAACCTTCTTCATTGTTTATCAATTAAGTAAAATCAAAATTTTTTAAATAAGCGATTTATATACCACACAAATTTCATATTGTAATCAAACGAATCATTTTGATTAAAAATGGTGTATTTAATCTATAATTTATTAACTTCTCAAATAATAGATTTTAGTAAAATTTATAAATTTCATATAAATTTTATTAGATTGTGAGTAAAATCTACGAGAATAAGATAAAATTAAGACAAGATTTATAACGCACTTTTATATTTATAAATCTCACTCTAAAACCATCAAATTCTATCACTTAAACATTTATGTAAAATCAATATTTTTTTAATAAATCTAAATTTAATTAAATTTTTTAAAATATTAATAAAATACATATGAAATTCAATAAAATATCCCTAAATTATAAAAATAAAATAAAATTAAAAAACAAATTTAATATTGAAGAACAAAATAGTTTCCTATAAATCTAGGATAATAAATAGAGTTTAACTACATTACTCGTGGTTTAAAATTATTCATTATATTTTTTAATAAATGTTTTTAGAATTAATCGGAGAATTGTTGGCGATGGACAAGTTAGAAAATTCCTTGGAAGAAAATGAAAAAGGGTTATAAAGATCCATTTTCAGACAACAGCAGAGGAGTACTCGAGTCATGAAAACAAGCGCGTGAAGCCACTTTGTCCCTTTCAGTATAATTAAAGCCTCAGAGAGTTTACTGGTCGAATCAACTCCATGAAACCACCACCACCACCACCACCAAAAGTCTCTCTCTCTCTCTCTCTCTCACTCTTAACAACCCAAGTACACACACAATCAATATTTGATATTTTATTCAACACCAACACCAACAACACAACTGTCTGGTTTTTGATTGATGGCCGAGTTGACTCAGGCTAGCGAGGTGGTCTACACTCCTCGTCCCTCCTGGGGACTCTCTTGAACTGGCTGGCTTTCTTTTTTCCAGATCTTCTCCACCTTCCTCCGCTCTCTTGGTCACCACCCACTTCTCTCTTCTTCTTCTCCTCCTAACGATTTCAAGCCTCTCCCCGCCGTCGAGCTCCGGAGATCGACTTTCCGCCCACCTTGGAGATCGCCTCTGCTGGGGTCTCCTCCGCCTCCGCCGCCGCCCCAGATGGCTGTCTCGACAAACTCACTGTATGTGTTTTTTTTTTTTTTTTTGTATGGACTTATCTAAATCAATATCAAGTGCTTTTCAGTCTATTGTTAGTCGAAGTTTGCTTGTTAGATATCAAATTTAATAACTTGTTGATTGTTTTACGTACTGTATTGTCTAGTTATGTCATATGTGCTTGAATATTGTAAAAGAAAAGGATATGTTATCGTGTTTAAGATTGCAAGTGAAAGTGAAAGTATGTTATGAGCTTTGAGTTTTTTATTGTGGTTGGTTAGTTTTCGTGTGTCGAATATTTTGCTAGGGAAGTTTAAGATGTGGTTGGTTAGTTGGTTGTTGTGCAATTGAGATGCAAATAATAAAGTATGAAGAAGAAAACATAGCAAAGAGAATTATAGTGGTTCGGCAGTGTGTTTATATCCATTTTCGTACGGCTGAAAATTTCCATTAAACTTTCATTATAGTTACAGTAGTTATTTACATCAAACCCTAATCACAAAAGCATCTTTGCAAATTATATGCCACATGTTACATATATGTAAATATGAGCCATATAATCAACATTGGTGTAGCGATCATTTGAAGATATGAGTCATAATCTAGAGGATGTTGTTAAATGTGGGTTTTCATATGTTTGGAACCTATTTTAGGTAGTTCTTGACTTGGATGAAACTTTAGTGTGCGCGTATGAGACGTCCAGTCTTCCTGCTTCTCTTCGTGATCAAGCAACAGAGGCGGGATTGAAGTGGTTTGAGCTGGAATGCGTATCTTCAGACAAGGTACCAAGTATAGTGCATGAGTAAAATGAATTGATTGTGAATTCTATTTTTGAGAGAAATTGTTTGATTTGAATGTGTTGATTTTTGAAGGAATGTGAAGGGAAACCTAAGATTAATTATGTTACGGTGTTTGAGCGTCCTGGTTTGCAAGAATTTCTGAAACAAGTTAGCGCATTTGCAGATCTTATACTCTTCACTGCTGGTCTTGAAGGTTTGAGTTTGATGATCATTTTACCATTTATTGATCTTTGTGTCTATTGGTTGATTTTTACCAATATTCTACCCTGAAAAGGAGGGAAAAAAGGATTCTTTCTTCTTGCACTCATACTACAACTTCTGAAAGATACTCTCTTGGCTTTTACAGGCTATGCTAGACCACTAGTTGATATAATAGATGTCGAAAAAGTATTCAGTCATCGACTTTATCGGCCCTCAACAATTAGCACGTAAGTGCTGCTTACTTATGTTCCCTTTAGTAATTTTTCGTTTGTTTTAGCTATTAATAAGAATACCCTATTTGATTTTCATATATTATCTACTTTGATCTCGCTGATTAGAAAGTTTGACACACGTTTACTCTGAACCATCCTATCTGTTGCAATCCATAATTCTTTGAGTGCCATCATATTTTTATCTTTCCCTCATTTTGTTACCTTCACATCATCTTTTACATGATCAAAGGGAAGGGGGTAATATTATTGCTTTTGTTCTATCTTGTGGTTGGTTTGGTTATATTCTCAAATAAACTCATTTGTTGAAAACAGGGAGTAATTTCATTTCCTAATTGAGACATGAACCATTGATTTAATTCAATTTCCTACAGGATGTTCAAACGTTTCTATTCTAACATTTCTAAGTGCTTTATGCCATACACTTTCGATAGTTCAAGCTCATCTTATTGCAAGTTTAAAATTGGGCTTCATTTCCAAATTAACTTGTGATTCCATGAATATTTTTTTATTCAATAAGTTCTACAACTTGAGATACAGAGTTCGAACACAATATTTGTTTAGTTTAACAAAATCTTTATGCTATGGAAAAACAGTGAGTATCGGGAGCATGTGAAGGATCTCAACTGCCTGTCAAAGGATCTATGTCGCACTGTTATTGTTGACAACAATCCGTTCAGTTTCTTGTTGCAACCGCTTAATGGAATCCCATGTGTTCCATTTTCCGTTGGGCAACCTCATGATTACCAGGTACTTACATTTACCTGTTCAAACTTTGAATCAGTTTGCTCTATATTTGACTGTTTTCTCAGTGTTTCTTTTACATGTTGATCAGCTTCTCAATGTCCTTCTTCCTCTCCTCAAGCATCTCTCTTTGCAGAAAGATGTGAGACCCGTGTTATATGACCAATTTCACATGCCCGAATGGTTTCAAAAGCAGGGAATCCCTGCTTCCAGCTGGACAACGTAGGATAAATATCATATCCAACAGAGGCCACATTTCTTCTGCCTACAATTCACCACAGATTCTTTTGTAGCAGCATCCACCGTAGGACTCAGTGACTTCTCGTAAAGCATTAATATGCATGCTGGAGGCATTGACAAAAGCTGAAACTAATCTTCCTAGTTTCATATCAAAAGATTTATCTGCTGCCGCTCTCAGTCAAATAGGTATACAATTAATGTATCTAGATTGTTGAAAAACCCGTGATTTTGTGTAACATTGTTTATATGATTGCAGATCATGTAACTCTCAGGATTCTGTAAATTTGTTTTGGATCAATGTTTATTTTATTTGCTAGTAACTAGTCCTTCGCGTCCAACTTCAAGCACTGTTGATTCTTTCAAGTAGCATTAGCCTGTCTGCTCCTATCTTGTCATTGAATCTCTGTTCTCGAATTTTTGGTAAGCCTATGCTTTAGCAGAAAACGTGTTTGTATAACAAAATATCTTTTGTTCACTTCTGCTTGGATACCGTGATTAGCCGACTACGGTAGCATGAGATAAAATTAGATTGTCTCGGATAACATTGGCTCCTTTGTTTTCAGAAGAACATTAAAATTCTAAGGAAGAATATGGTATGCAAGTTCCAGTCTAATATGTCTAATTATGGTCTCCGGTCCAACTGTAAATGAGCTTCTGGAAATTTCAGCTACTTAGTTAATCTGATAATATGATCACAGAAGTAGTGATTAACATTTGTTAAGAAGTACTCAGACATAATGTTAGCAACAACTCTCAAAGGATGCTCTACAGCTTTTGAGCTTGTGTGCCTATATATACATATATGTATATATTTATATGATATAATAACAAAATCAATGAATGATTGGGGTCTTGGTTGGATCTGTGTAGCTAATTAAACTGCCCGACCAAGTGTGAGAAAGAAAAATATTTTGCCGGGAGAGACTTACAGTTTAATGGCATTTGTCCAGGCGTGCGCACAAACAATCATTTTTAGTGAATCCTACCATAGTAATAGGAGTCGACATTAACAATCTATCGAAATCAGATATTACTTGCACGTTTAAATTTCTACTTTCATAATACATAAACTTGAAAAATATGTGTGAAATTAAACCGTGGATATTGATGAAAAAGCAAGTGCAGGATCATAGGTGCTAAAAGGTGATATATGTGCAAAGGACACCTATATTTGATCATGATGAGGTGGCTAAAAATTTTTTGTGGAGTTCCAAGGAGAATTTGTCTGAGAACCTGTTACCAATAAGCAGAGACATATAGTATCTATTGGGTTCGGAATTTTACATTTTGTTGTTCTAAACATTTTAGTACTGTAACACTCAGTAATTATGTGAACAAAACTTTGTTCATGAATCCAGCTCTGAATTCAGAAGAAACTGTGTTAAAGTTGTAGTCTGGAATATCGTCTCTGTTTGGTTCAAATGCAAATGAGCTTTTGGGAATTTTCAGCTAGGCCTAGTGATGTTGCCTGGAAATGGAATCCAGAGAGGATACCTTAGCATAACCACATGGACGGCCGCGACTTTGTTAATCAGACAATTATTATATAAATAGTGATTATTATTTTGTTAAGCACTAATCAGACATAATTTTAGCAACTTAATTAATCTCTCAAAGAAGGCTTTACAGCTTTTAAGCTTGTATATATGTGTGTGTATATATATATGATGACAAAAACAACCTAAAGCTGCTGCTTGTGCTTATATTATAAGCAGACAAAAGCTGAGTTTCTGTATGTTATACAGTAACAAAAAGCTGCTTATTTAAGCATCACTTTTCCTTCTTTGGGTTGATCATCTGTCTCCCATTTATTTTCAGTTTATTCTAAAGCAGACTATTCATTGTTTCTCTCCTTCAAAAATTGTTTTTCCGATGTTCTGATTCCTGATTCTCTCTCGGTTCTTTTTTTTTTTTTTTATTCTTCTGTTTCCTAGTTAGATATGAATTAATAGGAAATAATTTCCCCTAATTATAGGCTATGGCTTCTATAAATCAATACTTGCTAAATTAATAATCTCTTTTAAATAATAAATTAGATAATGGTAGACATTTAACTTTTTTGTCTAATTTTTTCATCTAACTTTACATGTCATCGGATATGTCAAAAAAATTAGAGTTTAAAGTTAAAAATAGTGAGCTTTAATTTTCTGATATATCATCTGCTACATAACATTGGATAGAGATATTGGACGACAATGTTGAATGTTTATTTTTATCCCAATAAATTTTGTCAATTTGGACAAATGAGATAAATTAATAATTTTGATTAAATTATAAGATAACACATTTTTGAAACTCTTGTAAGCATATCTATTCATTTCAAAAATTAATAATTTATTAATAAAAATACATATAGGATTAACTATGATTTTTTCTTTTTTTTTTTTAAAAAAAAAAGAGAGTATATTGTTGTTTATTTTTCCGATTCTAGAAACAAAACAAATTCAGATTCTGTAAAGGAAATAAAAGCAATTTTTTTTTTTGAAAAAATAAAAGTAATTATTATAAGCACAGAATGTAGAAGTACTAATTAATTATATTTCTTTTTTTTATGAAATAAATTAATTATATTTCTTTACACTCAATTTTTGATCATAAAATATCAACAACGCTTGTATTTTTTTAATTGGTTTTCAATATTTTATTCTTCCCCCAAAAGAAAAAAAAAAAAGAGAGTTGAGCTTTTGATATAAGCTATAAATGTTCTTAATTTGATCAACAGCCATAATTGCAATAGCAAGGTCAAAGTAGTAGTAGGGTCCATGCATGTTTCAATTTATGGTTTCTTTTTTCACTAACTTTGTTGGTACTGCTAAGTACTAATTAGTCGGTCACGTCTTATTTATATGAGTTTGGGGAAAACATATGGATCTTTTGCTTGAGAAGTACAAAGATTTTATTGTCATTTCTCTTGAATTGCTCTTCAGATTCTTTAACATTTGGGTTTGGTTTCTGCCTATTTCTGAAGCCTAAACTTCAACATCAAAGTGTGCCAAACCATTCATGAAAAGGAAATAAACCATACCCATTATTACTCTCCTTATATTTTGTTAAAAACTTCTCAAAGCGATGAACTTGATATGTCGGTTTAGCCATATCACATCAAGCGATAAAATTTTAGATTTTATTTTTTATATGTCCACTTTCATGTGATATTTTGTGACTAAATTATTAGTATTAGAATCAGTTTTTTTTTTTTATTAGTATTTGCTTATTTTCAAGGTGAATGATGAGGTCATTTGTGGAAATATAACTCAAACCAAAACGGAAAATGAGGAAAAGTGTTTGACCAAAGTTTAATCAAATTTAGCAAGTTAAAATAATATTTAACTGGGTTTCTTTGTATTTGGTTAGTTCTTAAATTTTGGTGACGCTTTTTGAAAGTTCTTGGTCTTGTAATCCGGTCAAGAAGAGAGAGTGCTTGCATTTTTCATCCAAATTTGAATGGTAATTAATCCTTGTTTGAATTCTATAAAATAAGTTGACCAAATTAAGTATGTATGTATATTGATTCAACAAATATATGTTAATGTTGCAATGAATAAAACATGCATGCTGGTAGAATAGAAGCCCACCATCTCTTACAAAGAACAGACTATAAATAAATCAAATAATGCTATTATTATATTTTGACAAGTTGGTGGTCAGACTTTCACACAACAGGGATGTTTAATTAAGTAGCCTAACTCCAACTACTCCATGGAGTTGGGAGTACATTTTGTTCAGCTCGATCTTCAGTTCTGACGCAACCCATATAAAATTTTTCTAAGTGTTCAAATTCATATAAAATAAATGAATAAATAAACTGTTTCACAAGACCAGGAGGAAATAAATAAATTGAACATGCACAAAGATGGCTTGAACTTGCTAAATTGAGTGCAACTTAAGCTTCCAAATACGTGAATCATGCCAAAATCAATCATTGCAGGTGCAATTCAAATAACTGCTTCTACAACGGGGAAAATAGAAAGGTTTCTTCACAGTTTCTCGTTGGTCTCTGTTCTGCTTTCCTTACTGTTTAGATCTTCTACTCTTGACTTATTTGTTGAAATTTTATTTTCAGGTGACAGTGGTCGTATTTGTTTTTCGTAGAATATTAAATTCTTTTCAACATAATTTACGGGAAAAATATGATGTTCAAATTCCAGTCCAATGTAGCTATGTCAGTTTTCCTCTGTCTTTCTTTGTTTTTGTAGCAACAAAATCAAGCTCGGGTAATGTAAATGTATTACACATGATTTGGCTTTGACTTTACAAGCCTATTTAAAGTTATTAATTAATTAAAAAAATTATAAATTATTAACTGCTTTTTTTACATAATTATTAATTACCTATATATCTTCCACTTAAACTCATAATTGAATCAAGGCGTGCCTTTTGATTCGATAATAACATCCCAATTCAACTCAGGACATGCCTAGGAATATATGAATTTTTTGAAAAAAATTATTATTACAAATTCAGAGCTTTTAGAGAAAAAAAAAATCTATATATACAACTCAAATTCATAGGCTCAACCGTACAGATATGACTCGAAAACAAATGCTCTTATAATCAAAAAGTGAGTCAAAATCAGTGTACAGTCAACATACGGAAACGTACTTAGACCAACCTCGAAATTAATTTAAACTGCTACATACAGGATTGCAAGTGAGACTCTTTATTGTCTGCTCAGTCACATAATACATATATATGTTACAAGTCATAGTTTTTTTTTTTTTTTTAGCATTAATGATCGTTTTAATATCTGCTCATCAGCCAATGCAGTGACTTTGTTTTTCTCCATTATATATATATACATATATATAGGTGTGTGCGTCCACACACTTATGATTTCAATTCAATTATTTGTCTGAATTACATTTACTTCATATATCCACATATTAATTTGTTTTTGTTTCACTTTTTCTCCTCAAGTTTGTAGAAGTTATTTTCATGTATTCATTCCTACATAAATTCTCATGTTTATTAGTTATGCTGTTTTGATACCTAAATAGTTTTTCCGAAGTAATATATATATTTATCCATAAACCACATGTTAACAGGTTCTATAAGTCAGATTAACTAATTTTTCGAATTTAAATATAATTTTACATAGTTTCTTTAGCAACATTGTTAATTAACCAAGTAATGATGATATAATTAAAGATAGATTCAACTTTAATACATTCCAATTTCCAAACTAGTACAAACCAGACAGGAAATCATCTTCCAGCCATCAGAAACAAAACAAATTCAGCTAATTGTGGAAAAGCAGCTAATTATTATATATTAGATATAGGAAAGAACTAATTTTACATTATCTTTACAAATTACACTCAACTTTGATTATAAAAGACCAACAACATGTAGATATTTTTCTATTTGTGTTTCCAATAATTTATTCTTCTACCCAAAAAAAAAATATATGTTAGAGCTTTTGCCGTAAGCTAGACATGTTGTTATCTTGACTTCTTGAGCAACAGCATGTTACAGTAGCAAGGGAGTCAAGGTAGGGTCCATGTTACATTAATTTTGATTAACTAATCTGTCATGTCCCTCTAAGTTTGTGGGAAAAACTATGATCTTTTGAGTTTTGATTGAGATTTATAAAGATTTTGTTTTCATTTCTTGTGAGCTGTTTTTGATTTGTATTTAGGTTTGGTTCATCTGCCTATTTTGATGTTCAAACTTCAACATCAAAAGCACCAAACATTAATGAAGAAGAGAGATAACTCCATAACTAGTACCTCATTAGTATATTGTCAATCTCAGCTTTTATATTATTATTAATTGTTTACTTGATTTCAAAGTGAATGAGGTCATTTTTGGAGATCTAACATCCCAAATCAAACCAAAATGGTGAAGAGGATGGAGAGTAAGTAATTAAGTAAACCAAATTTATCGAATTAAGCAAGTTAAATAATTTTTAATAAGTTCACAACAATTATCTTCTAACAAAGTTTCTGAACTTTTAAAATTATAAAAACTTTTTAAAGTAACAATGAAATAGAAGCAAATGAATTTAATGATCAATAATAGATAAATTAACATAAAAAAGTCAATCGATTAGTAATTATTCGATTTTGATGAATATTCTCGAAAGTCTCTCAGTCTCTCAATCTAGTCAATGGAAGAGTTTTTTTCTTTTCTTTTTTCTTTTTTTTTTTTTAAAAAAAAAAAATACAATAATTTAGGATTTGGAAGAGAGAAATACAACTCGAACTCCCAACTTTAAGATACAAATACTAAAAGTGTACATATTTGACTAATTCCATCTTATCGGGTATATTATTGGATCAATATATCATTTTATCGATATAGCACTGAATGATCAATTGTATCTTATCAAATATATTACTAAGTCAATTTCATTTTAACTTGTGAGGGTTAGATACTTAGACTGCATTGTATCATCCAACTGTGAATGTTAACATTCCAGTTTGAGTATTCTTTAAAAGAAGTTGACCAGGCTAGCTAATAAATATGATTGAGCCGTCAAACGTTTGTTCCAATGATTGAAGCATGCTTAATGCCATTGGTAGAATAGAAGGCCACTATACTTTTCAGAGAAAAAAAGAAAAATGAAAACGATAAAGTAATTGAATAAGAATATTAAATTTGTGACTATGGTTGGCTAGATTTTCATGTTTACACAACGTAGATTTTAAAGTAATGAATAATGATATGTACCTGTCTAGATAGCCTAACTCTCTCACCTACTTCTTGGAAGTCTATTTGTGTTCAACTCAATCTTAAAACACAATCATATCATTTTTCATGTGTTCAAAAGAACTATTTGAACAATAAATAGTAAAAACAAAAACATGTCAAACTATTTCGCAAGTCAATAAAAAGAAAAAAAAAATTGGCAAAGATGGCTTGAAATTGTGTTTCTTTGCATTTGTAGTATAACTAGGGAATTGTATTACAATTTTTTTTTATTAAATTTATCATTTTCTTTAGATATATAATTCTAAGATAACCTAATACTAATAATAAAAAATCTATCAAAATTTATCGAAATTAAGTACTATATAAATTGTCCAAAAGTTCACTTTTATATGATTATGAGATATATTCACTCTCATAATAATAAAGTAAGAAACTACTTATATATAGTGATAAATATACATAATAATATTTGAAATCTTATAATAAATGTGAAAAGATAAAATAGTAATGGTTGGAATTATAAGTGTACATAGAAATTTGTCAAAATTTGTAACTATAACAAACGTCATCCGTTATAGCAAAATGAGAGGGATGTTATTGGAGCTTGTCAGTGAGCAGCCCAGCTTTTTGAGGTATTTTTTTGACCACCAATGTTTGAATAAATCCCAAAGAAGGTTACGATTGAAACCCACAAAGAAACTGCCTTTCTCTTTCCAGCACGCACGGGTCTTTGGCCAAAATCAAAATGTAGTCTTGATGACTTAGCAGACGTAAATTTTATGCTATTGACCTGGCCAATCCACTTTATCAGATTCCTCCAATTTAGCTTTGAAAGCAAAAGATATGACAACAACTTTACGTGTCATGTTACATTACCAATGTGATGACTCTTTTCTTTTTTGAATAAACAATGTGATGACTTTTATTAGAACATGTTGTATATCACTGACGGATGTTATTATAGGAATAAGATCAAATGACTGTTAATTAACCATCTTAATAATATTTCTAAAAATTCAGATTTAAAAGTAATAAATATAGAAATAATGAATCTTTTTATATTAGCGATTATTGAAAACTTAGCGGGAACTATTCATCATGAATCAATGATATATTTAATTATACGAAAATGGGAATGGCTTTGATAATAATTCTAAAAAATTAGCTTTAAAGTAAAATATTTAACGACAAAGCTTGCTACAATTATAATGTGTATATTTGTTTGATTTATTTGTTGGGATATTAAAGATCAATGACATATTTGTACACTCACCCTTAGTAGAAATGATTGAGCATTTTTCTTAATTTAAAGAGGTAAAAAGTTCAAGTATCACTCATATCCTAAAACACAAGATAATAATTTATTCAAATAATTATTGACAATTTTAATAACAGTTCAAACATTTTGTCGATGAATATTAATATATAAAGATCAATCATGTATTTAAATTACATTAATACAATTAGATACAACTTCAGTGGATCTTGCTATACAAGATACAATAAAATGATTACCAATTATTGGTCTGATAGCACTTTCAAAACTTTGCTTTAAAAGTAGAAGATGTATAACAATAGATCTTGTTATCCATTTGACCATTTTATCAAAACATTCCACAATACATATTAGAGATTATCAAATAACTGTTACTTCTTCTGATAATTCATCAAAATATAAAGTTTAAAAGTATACAATTAATATAAAAACAACGAATCCTACTACCTTATCAATACAAAAAAAAAAAAAAAAAAGGTTTTGTTTATCTACATGATACAATTCAATGATCACTATTAATCGTTTTTAACATTTTCAGTTACACAATAGTATAATAGTTCCCACGTCACCTTTAAACGTTAGATACTATGTGCACTTGTTTTCAAAAAACAAAGTGGGAATGTATTGGCGGCTTGGTTCGGTTTGTCAAGCATTGCCACCTATCAAAAGAAATGCAAGCCGAACGTGTATGTAATTAATTGTTTGTGCATGCATGTGATTTTTAACTCTGCAGACGCGTATCCTCTAACATTCTTTTCTCTGCACGTGGCGTCCGTTGCACACTTATATTACATTCATGTTTATGCTCCTTCTTTTTTCAAAAGCTTCATTTTTTTTACTATTAAAATTTGATATTTTTTCTTGAAATATTTAATTTTGATATCTTGACTCAAACTCGATATTAAACAAAATCCTCAATTGATTATACTAGGAAATAAATAGTTTAATTTAATTAATTTAAAATTATGTATTCTTTCATATACCATCTTCAAAATAAATGTTTTGTGATTATGAGAGTAATAAACAGACCCTAATATGTGTAGGGAGTTTTCTTGACTTATTATATAAGTAAATGTCTCATAATTATGACAGTAATTAGCATGTGTAATATACCCATGAGTGATTGATAAGAATGGTTAGATCTTGAAGTCTGCTCCCTTAAAGTATAAGGTTCAAATCCTAATGGATACCTACATGCATGACCAAAGACTATAGAATTTATTGCTTCCTAAAGATGATAGAATTTAGTGAGAGCTCCAGTTTTGAATTTGAATTTGCTAAACAGTTTTAGAAGATTTTTGAATTATGAAATAAATAAATAAATAATAGGATATATAACATATACAAAGAGTTTTCTCTTGTTAGTGTAAAAATAAATACCTCACAATTATAGATATATGGTTCACATAGTTTCTAACCAATTTTTTAATAGAAAAACAAGTTTTGGTATACACTATAATGACAAATAGAAATTCAAGTTTTTTTTTTTCTCTCCTTTTAAAGATCTTGATTGGTAGATGCACCCTTGAATATCTATTTAAGATTTTTAATTTGTTGGATTTCTTGTAATCTAGAATTTATCATAAGTAATCGTTTGTGAGATTTTTTACAACAAACCATATCTTTGGTCATTTAAATGTGAGAGTATCTAACAGGATAGCAATTTAATTGTAAGATTCAGTTTTTGCATTTCTAAGGATGGAAAATTAATTGTAGAAATGCGACTTAAATAGAATAAATTAATTGTGTAGCTATTAATAGATATTGAATTTAAACGACTTCTATCATCCTTCTACAAAAAATAACTCATCTTGTTTTAATTATTCTTTATGACAAAACCGTATTAATATTGACGTATTTTAATAAAATATAAGATTACTGAAAAATTTTGAATTCAAATCCGACATCAAATAAAATTTTTTAAATGGAATTATAATAAAAAAGTACTTTTTGGCTATCTAATACCAACCAACTTGAGATCCGATAACTTGCATTAGTTTAAATTACATCTGCATTAGTAACAACAATAATTCTTAAGATTCTCACTGAATTATAATAAAATACAGTACTAGTACTAGATCCTGAAGATCACATGTTATCTTATTTAAAACTATTCATTGATTTTATAAACCTATTTACAACTACTACTTCATATAGTTTAATGGTAGCGGAAATGTATTTAACCGAATAAAAATTTGACTATTTTACCGATTGCTAACCTTAACCAACAATTATAATTATTAGATTAATTTCAATAACTATCCTTACAACCAATCTAATAGATATAATTATTGGGTAAGGTTACCCAACTAATAAGATAGTCAAACCCATTTAATAATTAATATTTTAAATCGAGTTATTATAGGATATATGACACTTGATTAAAAGCAACCTATTTATAAAATAAAATCTTATCTAATGAAATTGAAACCAAAACACATTGTCAAACTACAAAATTCATATAAATCATTAAAAGACAAAATTGTATATTCATTGATGGATTTATATTTCAATAATTCATGATGGTACAATTTTCATCCCGCAAAAATAGCACACGACATTATTCAAAAGTGAAAATTTCAACTTAAGACAAAATTCATATAAATCATTAAAAAATAGAATCATATATCCATTGATCGATCTATATTTTATCAGTTAATGAGCATACAACTCCCATTATCGAAAAATGGTGCACGACAATGTTCAAACATAATAATTACAATATAACCCTAAAATGAATCTACCGAACTTTTGAAACTCATAAAAACTAAAGTTGTAACGCGCCAAGATCCCTATCATGTGTTACGAGAGTAACTATCTTAACCAAATTAGTTACACATAGTCTTAACAATTTTTGATAAATTTAATTCAATTTCAAATCGAAAATTTAATCGCTGCGAATATCTTCATCATGTGTTATGACTTATGAGGTAATTATCTTAATCAAATCAGTAACATATAATCTCAACATGCTTCGACGGACTATAATTCGGACTCCAAAACTGATATGGAACTCGGCCTTCAGTTTCTTAACATGAAATACAAAATTTAAACAGTGAACAGTGAACTCTTTTAACAAAAAAAACCCTGAGACTCTCTCTCTCTCTCTCTCTCACTCTTTCTCTCTCTTTCCCTGTTTAGTTTCAAGTTTCAACTTTTAACTATCTCTGGTCTCTCTTCGCAAACTGTTTTTGTTGTGATTGGTTTTTCAAATCTCTTGCTCTCTCTCTTTGTGAGACAAAATCCAATTTAACCAATGAAGAAAACCGACCCAGTGCTACGACTCTTTGTCAACCCCAACTTTTCTAAATGACGAAACTACCGACCACCGCCACCGCGGCCACCTCCACCTCCTCCTCCGTTTTCGCCGACGCTCTTCTTCTATCCATTACTCTCTCTCTCACATCCCTCCTCCTCTCCACCGCCGGTGCCCTCGGTTCCGGCTCCACCATCGCCGTCAGCTACGGCTCCGGCACCGTCTGCGCCGTCGTCGCCTCCCAACGCATCCTCTGCCGCCTCCGCGACGGCGCCGTCGTACCCGTCGAGCCCAACGTCTCGTTCTCCGCCATCGCCGGCGGGCGGAGCTTCTTCTGCGGCATTCGGTCCGGCGGGTACAGCCTCCTCTGCTGGGAGCCGAGCCCTCAAAATTTGAGCTCCCCCAAAAGACTCTACTTCAACAACACTGTTCTATTGGGCAGCCTCTCCGTCGGCGACGATCAAGTCTGCGCCACCACCGCCTCCGACGGCGCCCTCAACTGCTGGAGAGGCGACACTACCCATGCCAACTTAACCCGTAACGACATCAAATTCCGGTCAATCTCTTCCGGGTTCGGCTTCTCCTGCGGAATCCTGATCAACAACAACACAGTCCACTGCTGGGGTCGCGACAGTTCAAATGCGACCCGGATCCAGACCGAGTTCGGAAACCGCTCCATGTTGACCATCTCGGCCGGCGGGTCCCACGTCTGCGGTGTCGACGGTGGTGGGTTTTTGTTCTGTCATGGCGACAACAGCTCCGGCCAGCTGACTCCTCCGTCGAATTCGTCTTTCGAATTCTCCGCTCTGTCTCTCGGGTCGAATCACAGCTGCGCTATCCGGGATCAAAACGGGTCGGTCGTCTGCTGGGGTGGTGGCGGAGCGTACTCCGTCAACGTCACGGAAGGTGTCTCGTTTGAGTCCATCGTTTCCGGGTCGAATTTCACTTGCGGGTTGACGACGAGGGACTTTTCGGTTCTCTGTTGGGGCCCCGGTTGGGTAAACGGGTCGGGTTCTGTGATTGATATGGCAGCAGAGATCCTTCCTGGGCCTTGTGTTAAATCAAATTGCAGTGAATGTGGTTCTTACCCTTTATCTAGTTCATTATGTTTCGGTTCTGGTACTATATGTAAGAATTGTTTACCCAGGAATTTGATTCCAAATCCATCTCCACCGTCCATTCCTCCACCTGCATTGCCACCACCGCCGTCTGATCAATCTAGACCCTCTGAGCAATTGACTACAGGTTTATTAGCTTTTGCAATTATTGGATCAGTTGGTGCTTTTGCTGGTTTATGTACTGTTGTATATTGTCTATGGACTGGCGTTTGTTTTGGCCACAAGAAGATCCACAATTCGGTTCAGCCAACTATTACTAGAGCTGGCTCTAATGGTGGTGTCACAACTTCGAATAATAGTCCGCCTTCGCGGTCATCCACTATCAGGCGACAGGGCTCGAGGGTCCTGACGATGAGGCGGCAGAGAAGTGGAACATCCTCCAAGCACACTGATAGGGCGGAGGAGTTCTTGCTCACTGACCTGGCTGCTGCCACCAATGACTTCGCGTTGGAGAACAAGATTGGTGCCGGTAGTTTTGGGGTTGTGTATAGAGGGAAGTTGTGGGATGGGCGCGAGGTCGCAATAAAGAGAGGTGAGACAGGGGGGCAGAAATTGAAGAAATTGCAGGAGAAAGAGAGTGCATTCGAGTCGGAATTGGCGTTCCTGTCTAGGCTTCACCACAAGCATTTAGTGAGGCTTGTGGGGTTTTGTGAGGAAAGACATGAGAGGCTTTTGGTTTATGAGTACATGAAGAATGGAGCACTTTATGATCATTTGCATGACAAGAACAATGTTGAGAAGATTAGTAGTGTTTTGAATTCCTGGAAGATGAGGATCAAAATAGCCTTGGATGCTTCTCGTGGCATCGAGTATCTTCACAACTATGCAGTTCCGCCTATAATTCATCGTGACATCAAGTCTTCCAACATACTGCTTGATGCCAATTGGATTGCAAGAGTTTCGGATTTCGGGTTGTCACTGATGGGGTCTGAATCAGAACGTGAAAACCAGCCGGTTAAGGCAGCTGGAACGGTAGGGTATATCGATCCTGAGTACTATGGATTGAACGTTTTGACCGCAAAGAGCGATGTGTATGGATTTGGCATTGTGTTATTAGAGCTTCTTACAGGGAAGCGAGCAATATTCAAGGATGGCGAAGGTGAAGGGACTCCAATGAGTATAGTGGACTTTGCAGTGCCAGCAATCATGGCAGGAGAATTGGTTAAGGTTTTGGACCCAAGGGTTGGCCCCCCGGCGTTGAACGAGGCAGAGGCCGTGGAGCTGGTGGCATACACAGCCATGCATTGTGTGAATTTGGAGGGTAAAGAGAGACCTACAATTGCTGACATCGTTGCTAACTTGGAAAGAGCATTAACTCTGTGTGTAGATGAAGAGAGTCATGGCAGTATCTCTAGCGGTACTATCTCGGTTGTTTCTGATGAAATTCATTTCGCATAAAGATATAAAAGATCATTTTTTGAATAGAATTGATTGCCAATACCATAATTTTTTTGGGGGTTAATTTATATTGATAGAGCTTTGGAATGTAAAGAATTAGAATTTTGGTCCTTGAACATTGAGATGTAGTTAGGATTTTATGAAAAAAAAAAAAAAAAAACTAACTACATGAAGAATGATTACATGTTCTTCAAAATAAGTTCTTTCTATTTTACCTCCTCTCTTCCATCCATGTAGATATGCATATATGATATATCATTGTTCTTTCTAACATACGAAGGTTCGATTTTTCATTTATCTAAACTGCCAAAATGGGTGTTAGGGGAAAATGCGTAGAATTATGAATGCCTGTATTAAAGGATATATATGTAAATTAAAATGTTCATATATATATATATATATAGTGTATGTACTGTGTTTGGTAGGGTATACAATGGTGGGGAAAGATTTGATGTGGTTTTTCTCTTACATTGAAAAGCTTCCAAAAATGGGTCCAACGTATAAAAAGGGAATGAAAGGTAAAAGGCCGACCTTTTAGACACATAGTTTAAGACCACACACGTTGGGGCAGTTAGATGTGATTTGACTTTTATGTTTGAATTCTTATTTTAAATAGCAGTCAATTTGTTCAGGTTTAAAGTGATTTCAGTGGTTTTGAAATACTTCAAAAAACAATTTTAAATAGCAACTTTCTTTTAATTTGCTCATATTTGACCACAGAGATGGAGGGGCCAAAATTTATTTATTGTTAACTACTAGTATTGTTGACACGTGGTAAGAGCACATTTTAACCCAAAAAAGAGAGAACTTGTATATGCAAAGCACAGAAATAGATCTTTACTTATGTATGAACAAACATCGTCCTACGCTGTAAGAGCAGTGGTTAATATTATCCAACTATTACAATTTAAAAAATTAGATGAAATGAATAGCACTAATGGTGTCTATACTTCTGTTTTATGTTAATATAACTGTTTTTGTAGTCGTTGATCTTGTTAGATCTCATTAAACTTCTTACAAAGAATTTTTAACATATATTATTAACTATAATATGAGTTCTGTTAACATGTATCCTTAGTTCACATCTTAACCCTGAAGAAAAGAAAAATTATATATGCATATTGTATGGACAGAGTTTTACATATATAAACAGGCATTGCACACATTATATGCATGTATTTTTCTTTCTTTTTTTTTTCTTCTGTTCTCTTTTTTTCAAGTCTTACGATGCATTTTAAAAGCACAACTTAACGTTGCCCAACTATCACAAATTTAAAAATTATGGAAGAGGAATATTGATTATAGCACATGGTTTTGACACTTCTATTTAATGTTTGTATAATAGTATATTTATTATAGAGATAAAGGGGTCCAAAGTTTATTTATTTGTAACCATGTGTATTGTTAATGTGTGTCCTTCGTGCACATGTTAACCAAGAAGAAGAGAGAATTTATACATGCATAACAAATGGATAGAACTTTACTTATGTAAACTAGTATTGTATATCGCCGTATATGTAACTTTTTTTTTAATTTTTTCTCTTAAATTGTGTTTTAAGAGTACAAATTAACTCTATCCAATTATTATAAATTTAAAAAATTAAACCAGAGGAACATTTACTTACCGCTCAAATATTTTATAAACTTTCCTTTTATGTTAATGTAAAAGCGTACGTAGGTATCACTAAACTCCAAACAATTTAGGAGAGGGTATGATTGATCCATGACTAGAATAGAGAGTTTAGCTGTCAGTGCTACAACTTGTGCTATAAATTTGGCGGTGCCTCTACATTAATTCAAAGATTCTAATGTAATTTAATGTGGATGATGCAAATAGTTTAATGGGAAAGAATTAATTATGGAATTGAGTGAGAGTAAAGGCAACGGGGTCAGAGGAGGAGGAAGTGATGGTGATGGTTATGGCAGTGGCGTACGGTGGCCCACCACCGTCTACCACCACCACAACCTCTTCTATTGATGCCCTTTTATTCTAAGTAGTTGTAACATGAGTGTTTCGAAGAAACAAAAACTTGCCAATGCACATGGATTGAACAGTGAAACAAAAGAGGAGATTCAATTATACCACTTTATCCAGGTTTGCTTTTGGATGGACTGTTTGTATCCACACACTGTGAATCTGGCAGCACTGGCAGTACTTTTGAATCCAACATATACTTTTGGAAATTTTATCTTATCCATATGTAAGCTATCGACAGCATCAGATGCTTGTTGAGTCCTTCCTTTTTTTTTTTTTAATTAGAGATTTACTTATTTACTTATGTAACTATTTACACTTCCTGTAAATTATAAGAACACTTACGATGTTTCTCCGAACTTCTATAAAGTTTGACTTCATTTGCTTCATTCACTTTTTCCATCAGTTTGATATAATCAGATGTATAATTTTTTTTTTTTTTTTGAAATACTGAAAATTTATAACAACTATCCCAAATTTGAGAAGCATAAGATTATAACCCTAAAACTGGCTAAATTAGATGTATAATTTTTCTAGTTTGAAAAAAGGTTACAACCTTTGAAAGATTTTGTATAAAGTCTTAACAAAATCTTCAATAATCCTTTACATCAATTTTTAATAAAGTTTGTCATGTACGCGTATCTTCTTTTATATTTTGGTTACCGCGTTTCATGTCTAACATCAGCTCAAAAATGATGGCTAGCTATTTTAGTTATATTAGCAGTGCTTCATCAAAATACATATCTCCAGATAAAATTCTCCCATAATTCAAAAACAATTCATCTATATTTTTATTTTACACGCATTTTTAGACTTGTTCTAAGTTGATCAATGCATTCAAACTATGGCTTTTTTCTTTGGATTTGAAAGCTATGACTAGTTTGATCAAATTCTCCCATAATTCAAAAAGTTAAATCTTTTACCTAATCTTTCTTGTTCTTTCAAAATTTATAATTATAATACAATTCAATACAAATTTGTGGATTATTAAAAGTTTGTATTACATATTAAATCACATATATATAATAGGAACAATTCAAATACCTGATAAAATCGTAATGAATAAATGCTTTTTATAGATAAAAATACACATGATCATTTCAGTATTTTACACACGCTAGTGGTAGGACACATATTAAAATCACAACGAACCAATGTATAGATTTGAGAAAAGGAAAGTAAAAGAAATAAAGTAAATGCTTCCATTTATGAGTTAATTACCTTAAGTTGATGAGTAGCATTTTATTATTATTATTATTTTTTTTGAAATATCAAGCTTACAAGTGAATACTGCCCTTTTATCTAATTTAACGATGGAATGTGAATCTGCAAAATATCGTAATCAATCCACTTCAAAATGTGATTGTGAACTGGATGTTTCTGATGTCATGTCCGGTAACCAGCATCCAATGAATATGCTAATGGAATCACAGAAGAGGTATCATAGGCTGCTGAGGACCAAGCAGCATTGACCTGTAGTTTTCAGTCACCGTTTTCGTATCCTCCAATTCCAGGTGTCGTACGTCGTTAGTTTCTACCTAGTTCCAAGACTTGAGAGTTGATACCACCCGCGACATGAGGTCCTGGACCATGTCAAACACGAGTGTTTTGGTTTCTCGTTCACACGTGCGGACTTGACTTTTGTGACCTGTGACTGCGCCGTCCAAATTAAACTACAATGAAAATTGTCACCTAATTCACCCAAAACATTTAATATATCAGTTCCTTTTCTGTGCACAATTCAACCATGCAATAATATAATTCTATAACCATTTTATGTTTCTCCATAACGTTAAACCGTTAGGATCCTATAGCAATAAATTTAATTTAATGTTTAAATCAAAAATAACATTATGTTGAGGGATTTTTAAGAAATAAAAAATAAAAAATTGTTACAGGATGTGACTATCGATGACAGATAATGAGGTTATAATCATCAAATTGGGCACAAACATCTCCAATATTATTTTAACAAATTCTAATTTGAAAGTCACACTTGAATTTATTAAAGATTTTTTTTGTTTAAGAGACAACAATGCTTTGCAAATTTAAACTCTCTGGAGTTTGAGAATTACCGTACCATATATGCCAGCCATTTTTGTTTAGCTTTATTGTCAAAATCATTTTGTATTTGGTTAACCAGTAAACTAGATAGTATTATCGAAAATTTAAACTCCTTAGAGTGTAAACATTTCATAACGTGCAGCCATTTTTGTTAAGATTTATGGTCAAAATTTTTCATTATTTGATTTAACCAATACACTAACATGATGTATTATCGAAACAATTTAGTATTTAAATTTTAAGTCACCTAATTTCATAACACATAAATATTGTTGTAATGAATGTAATTCAGTGATATTTAAAGTTTATTGGTTTTAGTAGAATTACCATAACCATTTGATTTCAGTAAAATTACTATAAGCATTTCTTAAATACTGGCAGCAAATTCATATTCATCGGATAAGAGCTCATCCTTGTGTATGTCTATTGAATGATGGAAGATTTTTTCCCAATTAAGATTTTGAAGTAACCGACATTTGAATTGCAACATTTTCACTTAAAAAAGTTGAAGCGTACAAAACTATATATTCAATGAGGAAAAGTCAAAAGAATGCAATACTTGGCGTACAAGTTGGTGAACCGATTGATTTTCAAAGAGACTTGAATCAAATTTTTAAGAAATCCAAAATTTAGAGGCCACCCTTGTCAAATTTTCTCGAGGCTGTCCATGCCTATGTGGGAAAATGTTTGGCGAGTAATATTTACCAATTGTAATATATGCCTAACCTCATGAATATGTATTTTAGGACTGGGCAACTCCATATTCAGTTCAATTCCTGTTGGAACCAAACTGAACCCTTGTTTTTTTTTTTTTTTATTCTCAAAGTTCAGAACTGAACATGGAAAAGTTGAGGATTGAAACCAGTTTGAACTGAATATGGTCAGTTTGGTTCGGGTCAATTCATGCTCATCGCTTCTAAGCAAAGACTCAAAGCAAGTTCAAAGAAACAATGAAATGAAAATGACTAGTTCAAGAACAAGTTCGAAGAAACCAAAGCATAGACTTAAAGCAAATAATCAAAGAATCAAAAAATCAAAGAAACCAAAGCAAAAACAAGTTAAAAAACCTAGAAGCTTGCTTCGGTGATAAGGTTCGGCCACAGGGATCAGCGAAGGGTCAGCGAGGGTTGGCAAGGGTCAAGACTGGTATTATAGTGTTTGATTGCAATATTTCATTTTGAGCATGTAAAACACTTGAAAGACAAAGAAAGCATGACAATACAAGAAAAGGAAACTGAGCAGAACCTAGAAGCTTGGTTCGATGATAGGGCCGGTGACAGGGGTCGGCAAGGCTCGACGAAGGTTTCAAACATCTTGAGAGTTTTAGACTAAAAAATTTTGGAAGAAAA
The DNA here is from genome assembly GCA_021234005.1 of Nephelium lappaceum. Lineage (NCBI taxonomy): Eukaryota > Viridiplantae > Streptophyta > Magnoliopsida > Sapindales > Sapindaceae > Nephelium > Nephelium lappaceum. The sequence goes on along the minus strand of CM037999.1, from coordinate 26,435,601 downwards.
TCCTTAACTCGGTTTTGATAAGTGTAAGATCTTCATTATATTCAAATATCTCCAGAATATTAAATCTCTTTTAAGTCTGCAGGATTTAGCATAGTCAAGTATAGTTTTAACCTGAACTGTTCCATGGATTGTTTGCTGCTCAAGAAATATGATAGCTAAAGGAACCATTACAGGTACTAAAGAAAATAGATCACCAACTACTTACTAATTCATCAGCTAATATATTCCTGAAAAATTGAAGCTAAGTGACAAATGTTTTGTGAAATCTTCTAAAATGTTAATGTGTAGAATATACGGAATCGATTGAATGTATTTATTTAAATAACCTAAATCCATAGAAAATATGCTCCTCCAACTTAGTTTCTCCACCAAAAGCATTAGTGCACAACATTACTGCCCGGCTCATTGGTCTCTGAAAAATCAGTTAACCATTAAAGAGTCAGGACTTGGACTCTGCTGATTTAAGCTGTATTAAGCTTTGAAAGATCAGTTAACCATTAAAGAGTCAGGACTCGGACTCTCTGCTGGGTTAAGTTGTCTTAAGCTTTAAAAGACCTCAGTTCAGACGGCAGGATCCAAATTCTCTAGAGTCAAGTTCCACCTAATGTACTCAGTTTTTTTCATGTGAACAAACAAAAACTCAAAGTTGTATTTCGTGTTAACACATAACATTGTATTTCCATAAATCATGAGTCCATGAACCCGTTTAGGATTCAAGCTCGTGGAGTCCATGTGAGAGAGCACATTGTTCAAGAACATCCTTATAGAGGTAAAAGGAGAAATATCAGAGTCGAAGTGCAGGGTTTCATAATAATTGTGCTGGAATTCTATTATAGTTTCATAGTTTTCTTATTTTACAAGAGTAAAAACGTATCTGGTAAAAAATAATTAAAAATGACCGCATAGTTTTCTACTTCTAAAACTTTACTAAATAATTCTAGTTTTATTATAATAGTTTATTATCAAATATTACAAAAAATGTAGACATACAACCTTTATTATAAGAGATTACTGTCGTAAAATAAGTGATTCTTAAATTTATAACACTTATTAATCACAATAATCCTTTAATTAATCATTTTATCTTGGATGGTTCTAGTAAAATTACTACAACAACGACAAGTTCACATTTAAAAGATAAAGAGCTCATCCTTGTCCATATCTAAGACCATGCAGTCTAATCCAACATTTCAACTGCAACAGATTCCACTGAATAAAACAAGTGTACAAGACTATATATTCACTGAGGAATGAGGAGAACTCAAAGAATGCCATTTTTGGTACACAAGTTGGTAGACTGACCGACTTTCAATGACACTTGGGGAAAAATTTTTAAAAATCCAAAATTTTGAGACCATCCTTATCAATTTTCTTGGGGCTGTGCCTACAAAAAATGAATGTTTGGTAAATAATAAATACCGATTGTACTATAAATGTATAATGCCTAACCTCATGAATGAAAGTAAAATCAAGCTTAAATATAACTAGATTCGCAGATATTGTTTTCTTTGTCTTTGTTCTTCTACTTCATTCATCCAATCAGAGAGCTTCAAGAGACCTTTATAGCCATAATATGAAGTTGCGATTATGGCTACCACAAGGGCGATGCATAGAAGCAGCCACTTCACGGTGGTGATAATTTTCTGTTCAAAGATATGCTTGGTGTTAATGCAAAAGAAAGACGGTTGAATTTGCTCTGAGTTCACTGAGAGAAAATGACATACCTGCAGTCCTGAGACTTGCTGCACGTCTTGAACACGTTCACGTCTTTTCTTGCGCTTTGGTACATGCTTCTCAGTATCTGTCTCCTTTTCCTGCAAGAGGCCACAGTAATGCATAAATGCATGTAAACAGAAATTGCATGAACATGCCAGAGTTTATATATAAGAAAGTACTGCAAATGAACCATACAGGGTTCTTATAAACAGGTGAAGACCAACTTTGATTACAGATTATAGATGCTATATATAGCTAAATATCAATGTTGCACCAGGAATCATTGTTACTTTTTGTACTAAAAGATGTTACCTCTGAAACTTTAGGTTTGCGGGACTGTAACTCTGCATGAACAACCTGCATCTTACTCTTGCAATCAGAATTGCAAGGCAGAAGTCCAAGTCCAAACTGATTTTTAGATATGTCTTTTGGTTCACAACTAGTTTTCCGATAGGCTGCTTGAACATCTTGACATAGCCATTCCTTCTTCAAGGTCTGGCACCCACAGCGAACAGTAACCTGGATAAAAAAGAGACATGGCAACACCAATTATAGTTAGATGGTGAAACAGTACATTGCACTCCACATATGGCATATGCATCAAACAACAAGAACAATAATTACTTCATCAAATTTACTATCATTGAGATGGTGCATTCATTATTTGTTAAGAAGCATCACCTTTTTGCAGCACTTTTCGGGCGATGGGCATCGACCGGGATGGCACAGCTCTGGGCATAGATGCGTACAGTTGGGCAACTTTCTGCATTACAAGGTTTTATTGCAGCAACACACAGTAAGCAAGCAACTCACAACCATATTAAAACCTTTTATTGAGAATATAAGGGAGAGAAAAAGGGGAAAAAAACAAACATGGATTACTATGGTACCAAACACCATAAATGATTGGATTAAGATTATGACAAAATAAACTAAAACAAATAAGATTTGTATGCAGAATCTATCAATTACCTATGGCAGGGTCCCCCACATGTGCGAACAGTTATTTGCTCCTTTTCAGACAAGGTATTGTAATATATGCACTCAAAAACATGCACCATTGCACCACAATGACAAGATCGTTTTATAAGCACTTTGCAAGGTGGACATTCTCCCGGATGACAAGGCTTTGGGCAGGGATGTGGACAAGAAGGCATTCTCTCCTGAACAAACATTAAGTGAGATGAGAATTGAGCATTAGTGTGATGTTTTGAGCACGTTATAAATGAGTGACAAAAAAAAAAAGGAATAGAGTGGTGTGAGAAAGACGAAAATTTTAACACCTTTTGGCAATGAAGATTACACTCTTCACAAGATTCCTTGCTTCTCTCTTCAACTGATGATGAAGACTGGTTCTTTAGCGCATGGCAAGTTTTCGTACAATAGTGATTACCACAGGAAAGAGGATTTCCACACAAATTTTCACAGGAAAATTGTGTTCTATCCGAGCAAACCATCTAAAAACAGAAGCAAATGATTTTGTAACAATCATAGACAATTCATAGAAAATGAGCGTTCATATACTAGCAATGTACTGAAAGAAAACTGACCATCCTTTCTGCACCAATGTGCTGGCCAACACATGAACTCCAAACAAGCTCAGGGCAGGGAGGGCATGGAGAACCAGGAGTAAGTTCACTCAGATGATTTGACTTCTTTTTCTTTGGTTTTAACGTGAATTCTGGATTAGGGGGAGGTCTAGGGCCATGGCACCTGGAAGATGAATAAGGAAGCATATATAACCACCAATGGGCAGTATAATATAAAATTTCAGTCTGATAAATGTATAAAATGAATTATAAAATGAAATTTTGTAAAACCTTAATTTGCACTTATGGCCACATGTGTATTCTTCTTCACAGATTAGCCGGCACGCGGGGCAAGCTCCATAGTGGCATTTATGAGGCTGGGAAAAAAATACACAAGCATTGTAGTGTGAAAAAAAATCTTATAGCTAAATCTAATGTTATCAATGAATAACTACTAGCAATTTGCTGACATCTACAAGTAGTAATAGACCAAAAAGATATAAATTTTTCGTATTGACATATAAAATGTTAGAGATTTAGATAGAAGAACAGATGGAAAGTCAGACGCTGCCATTTACAATCTAAACCACCTATTCAACAACAGTCCAGAAAGACTCAAATTTCCAATTCGAAGACTATATTTACTGCATTAGCAAATTACAATACATAGACATTGCAATAACTGAAACAGTGATAATGAAAGTTTCAATATCCAAGCATGCTTCCCTATTAGAGGGCTTATACATTACTGTTGGGCTTTTTCTTATTAGCTTAAGTTTTTTGGCCTAATGGCTACTAATACGGTATCAAAGCTCAGTTTGTCCCAAGAGTCCTCAGTTTGATTCTCCCCCAGGATTACATTTGAATTTGATATTTGATATTTGAATTTATTACGTGTTTGTATTTGGGTTAGGTCCACGTGCCAAGCCAGTTAGTCTGCATGTGAGGGAGTGTATTAGAGAGTTTATATATTATTGTCAAGTCATTTCCTATCAACTAAAGCTTTTGGATATAATGGTTATTAACATCCTCAATCAAAGAATTTCTGTCATTATACTATCATCAAGCACTTTAATAAATAGGTTGTAATTAAGCACTAGACTTAGCTCCATTTGAAAATATAAACCAGATAGTACCTTGGAAATGGATGCATGCCTACATAAAGGAGTTATATGGCATAATTTTCGACATCTGGGCGGCTTTTGATCCTTCTCAGTACCACAGGGAACCTAACACAAATTTCATAACAAAATATTCAACAATAAAGTTTAAGAGACAAGAAGAAGCATTATACAAAACAAGACTATAACAAACTCTCACCTCAAAGTGTGTTTCCCCACAGGCACATGAAATAGTTACCATCAAAGGGCACGGAGCACAAGGACCTCTAAAAGAAGAATAGTGAACATTGTCATATATACTTGAAAAAATAATTATGAATATTAGAACAAAAAAAAATCCAATGCAGCAACCGGAAGATAAATTTACAGTCTTTACAACAAAAAATAATTGCAAAGTGCTATCAATTGTGTATAATCCTAGATTAATAATTCAATGTCAGCAATTGCTTAGATGGCAATTTTGAAAGAAACTTATTGAGAATGGCAACACTTAGGCCGAAGAACTCAAACCAAGACTATTGACATACAATGAACATTATAGAACTCCAGTCCTTCCACTTTAATTTTCTTCATCATATAGACCAAAGGCCAATCCCATGAACATAATAAAGGTGCAAGTAAAATTTGATAGGTGATCCCAAGGGGTGTCTTGAGTCCCAAAAGGCCTCTTCTCTAAGGTTGTATGGTCTGGCAATAGTCCCCAGTTTAGAGACCAAAGAACAAAGAATGGTTGGAGAATTTCTGTGTATTTGAAAAAAATAAAGTAAAAAGGTAGTATATGACAGGTGACATACCGATGACATGGGGATGGGCATTTGTGGTTCTTACACCTAAGCCTCTTGCCACAAATCTGAAATCTCAAAAACTCAGCAATGTTTTTGCACACAAATAAGAAGATGAAATAACTTGAAAGCTGATATTGCAACACACACCTCTGAACAAGGGGGGCAATCCCCATCACAACAACGACGCTTACATGCATGCCGCCCACAGTCCCTCACTCTTTGACATTTCCTTTCACATGCCAAATCTTGATAGCAAGGAACCTAAACCAGATTCAGTTAAAGCATTCCAATATTGAAATTACACTACCCACTAAACAATAAAAAAATGACACATAGCACTAGTTTAAATTCATTAACAAATTCCCACACTAGTTTAAATTCATTAACAAATTCCCACTTCAAATTTACTGGCACCAAACTGATCCATACAATGATTCAATCATTAATATACAGCAAGAAGCCAACTCTATGACTCAATTAAAGCATTTGTTTTCAACTCAACAGCATAAAATGATCCATCTAACCAATACAATCATCAACATATAGATAGAAAGGAACCAATTCGATATTCACTTATAAACATTTCGAAACAACACACCAAACAAATTCATATACCTCTTTCTTCAAGCTCCTGCATCTACACAGCTTAGTAATAACAGTCCTGCAAGTCTCAATACAGGATCCGCGATGGCACCTCTCAGGACACCTATGCAGGCCACAGCTCAACATCTTATCACAAGTAGCACCACAAAGTAGCACATCAACGTCACAAGGCATACCATCATAAACCCTCTTCCCACAGGGACAAGTCCTCTTCCCCTGAAGAGGACACCCACCACACTCCCCCAAATGGCACCCTCTCTCACAAACATGCTTCCCACACCCAAGCACATTCTCACACCTATTCACACACCTAAAATCCCTCTCACAACACTCCCTCTCCTCCTCAACCTTCCCACATTGACACCTATACACCCCCCTCGCCTTGCAAGGTGGGCAGGCACCATCATGGCATGTTTCCACACACTTATGCATTTTACAATCCAACATCTTCCAACACGTTTTCTTGCAAGAAAACGCTTTGAATCCACAACGACGAACATCTTCAACTTTCCCACAAAAGCAAGTGCAAGAAACCAGCTTTGGACAAGAGGGGCAGGGACCTGGATGGCACAAAAGCAGACAAAAATGCCCACAATTGTCACTCAAAGCTCTACCACAGACCTCCCCACATGAGTGCGGTAAAATCCACGGGTCTTCACTAAAAGGGTTTTCTAGTTTTCCACAAAAGCAGACATATTTCTTCGGAAGTTGAGATTTTGAGTACTGGAAGCGGCATTTTGGGCAGTTCCAGGTCGAAAAGTCATCGGCTTTAGCGGCGGAGATGGGAAGGCGGGAGGCGGCGCGTGCGGCCGAGAGATCGGAGGCTTGGCGGGCCCATGACTGGATGCAGAGGAGGTGGAAGATGGAGAAGCAGAGGGAGGAGCAGTGCCAAGTGGGGTCGGCCGGTCGGATCCGTTCGAGGCAGATGAGGCACGAGAGCCCGCCGGACGACGATGATGCTAGGAAAGATTTGATCTTCGTGAGGTCTGAGCTGGCGAGAGATGATTGGTTCGTGGATTCTAAGTAGGGTTTGAAAATGGAGTTGGAGAGGTCCGGGTAGAGGTCGGTCTGGCCGCTGTCGGAATCGGCGTCGGAGTCTGATAGGAGCGGTTCGGGTTTGGCGGTGGAGGGCATTTTCGACATTTTTGAGATATGTTTTGGAGGACTTGGGGTTTTGTTGGTTTATGTTGAGGGATTGTTGTTTTAGGCACGTGACTTTGCACGTGGCAAATAATTCAAATTACAATTAAACCCATCTTCGTTTGTACTAAAATGTAGTACGGAAACGGGGGGAACTTGTCGAGAACCAGAGATCATACGTTATCATCATCGAGCTTCACATGACTAATTACTATTACCATAGGATTTGAAAAAGTGTAATATTATTAATATAAAAATAAATTTATCGAGATTAAATATTATTTTATCGATACAAAATATAAAATAAGTGTTTCATTAAAATAATTTCAATTACAAATGAAAATAAAAATATGCTACTCTGTAAACATTGAAAATTGGAAATAAATTACATGGATTTATACGTAAGTAAACCACTAACAAGCCACTTAACTAACATGCCACTAGTAAAGTGCAATCTACTTATGTAAACAGTCACCAAATTCATATCACATTATGTGACATGAATCGAAGGATGGTACATCTATCTATATCTTATGATACTGGCAGCAAGGATTTATCTATCACTTCACTAAAGCAAAGTAATTTCAATTCTCACATCAATAGTATAAGATTATATAAAGGTTTGCTGGTTCCAACACAAAAACTGCAATGCACAACTGCAGAGCAGTGTTATTTTGTATCATGACTTAATACATTACGTACATTACATACACACAAGCTCACAACAGCAGCAAACAAATTCAAAGCTGGCTGGCTTCACAACTTTGTACGTATTTTTCCCTCAACATGGAAAATGCTAGTGGTATCATAAGATTATACCCATTCGAAGCCCATAAGTAGCTTTACAGATTTGTACTTCTCTCCCTTGCGGTTGTGAAGAGGAACTGCACGGATCCCAGTTCTTAGTTCTGAAACAGGTAAGCATGTTTGGCCTCCAAAATCATCCTTTTCGGACAAGTCATACTCGTGAACTTCAATCCGAAGTAGAGCAAGTTCTGGAACAGTTAACGGGAACTCAAATTCCTCGTTCCAAGCAGGTATCCAATTATCCTCTAGTGTCTTTGTTTTCTTCATTATAGTATCAGCTGCAACTCCAGCAATCCCAACCTACACACAAGTTAACAAATTCAATACTCCGCTGAAGAACATATAATAGAATGACAACTTATGCTATATGTCGCATATTAATATCCATAAAACAATACTAGTTCAGATTGACATACCCTTGTGTAAAAGTCCGGTGGGGAGTATGCATCAAAGTGATTGTGAGGAAAATCAAAATACCATCCTTCTCCCATAAATACAGTCACCTTATTAATAAAAAGGGAAAACAAATCAGACATCAACGTAAGTGGGATAAAAATTATAAGTTAATGATGCAAAATATTGAAATGCTTAAAGGAAATATAGAACAACAAAGATAGTAGAGAGCCATGGCAATAAAGCATTCACCTTCAAAGTTTTTTTCACTGGCAACTTAATTCTAGGATCAAAGACTTCGTTATGAGGACCAGCCTTCAACAGAAACTCTGGCTTTTTAACATAGCCACACCCACCATTGGCCCTGAACATTCCCTGCATCAACCAGAGAGATCTCCCGTGTCCCTGTAAAAGTGAACCACATTCTTGATTTAATGGTCACTGAAAGTTCTAAAACGGCAAAACACGAGTCGGCAAATAAGAAATCCCAATTTGGATATAGATCAAATTAATGAACCTGCATATTGAATGCAACCATTTGAGCTCCATGTGACCATGCAATTAGCGGATTGTAATTTGAAGAGTCAACACGTATACCCTTCGGATATACCCTCAGTATATTCTGCTGGGTAAACCTGTAGTGGGCCAATCATGAGGGAGCTGGAAAAATTAGCACCTCGAGAATCAAGATAGTAACATATATTCGGATGTAGTATATGATCAAATATGATACACCAGAAGACATTTGAATAGCTAAATTGAAATACAAGAGGCCAGTACTAGTGCACACCAGTCTGGAAATGGAATGAACCCATGGGGTAGATGTGCCCCATCCGATATATCAAAAGAAAAAGTCATACTTGAAAACAATCAAATGTCTCCCATCCCAGTGAATAAACTCTTCCAAATCGGAAGCAGGGGTATTATTAGAAAGGTGATCAACCTAACTACCACTACCGTTTTATTGACTTGGTAGAAGCCAAAAGTCAAGAAATTGGAGCTTATATATCAATGCTTGTTGAATCAACAAACATGCTAACTCTTTGCAATGCGGGAGTTTACAGAGCTAGTTCCGTGACACAAATGGGGAGATATATAAACACATATGAAATAAGAATGTAAGATCCAAAAAAAAAATAAAGACAAACTTTTCTGAATACCTAATAATATCCTTTCCGTACGTTTCCACTGCATTTTCAAGTTGTTGCTCACTTAAGCTAAGACGTCTCACTTTATTAGGATCCACTTTCAAACATTCTGCCAAACCACCTTTAGGCTTCCCAGCATGAATAGCAATTAAATGTTTATACTCTGATGCTATATTTTTCTGTGACTTATCATCAGAATCTTCATCCTCATCATTTTCTTCTTCATCCAAATCATCCTGTTAATTAATGGTTCATGAGCAAGTAAAATAACACGGCTTGAACTGTAAAATTACACCCAATATCTATGCATACCTTTCCATGTGCACCAGGGACGCCTTTAAGGTTTGGCACTTCTTTACCCCAAGCTTCTTCATCAGATGAAGCCTTACCTTTCTGTGCATCGTTCTCCTTGACCTCAACCTTTTTGGCCTCCACTTTTTTAGCCTCAAGGTATTCCTTGGGCGGTTTGGTTGAAATGATAATTTGTTTCCTCAGAGATTCCGGGGAGGGGAATTCCTTTAAGCACTCTGAGCCAGGAGTAAATAAGACATCTCCAAATGTTTGAGTGACCATCTGACCATTTAGAAAGAACCAAAATTATGGAAACTGTGAGACCACAAGAAGTTTAAATTCCCACAGAATATATACTAACTCACCTTAGCCACTTGAGCTTGAAGATCTGGAGTAAGGTGGTCTTCTAGAGTTATAACAACCGGATACTCAGATGCCACAAAGGCATGCTCCTTGATGGATTTCAAACATTTGATGAGTTCCACTGGAGTTGTCAATGTCCTACATCAAAGAAACCAATCCCTTGATGAAAAATAAAACCAATTTATCAATGCTCCTCTATAACTTTCGAAAACCTTGTCACATTTGAATTGATGATGAAAAACAAAACAATTTTGCAGGCAAAACCAGTAAAGGCCCTAATAGAACATATAATTTTACGCAAAAAGCTAGGTCTCTTCATTCAATAGAATACAGAACAACTTGGCATTCATGTTCGAATGCCACTATCTGCACATTAACCTCATACCCTCCATGAAGAACATCCACATTATCTTTCTTGGAATTCGGCCATATATCCAATTCAATTACTCTAACACCTCTCTGCAGTGCATGTATGATAGGTACATCGCTACAGTCACTGTTAAGCTGATTCCCAGTTAGATAGGAGTTGTGGCCGGTATATATGAAATAATGAGACAACGGAGCAGTCATATCATGGTGTGCCTGAAACCAATAAACGGATTCACTAAAATCAGAATATCAATCAAGCAAAAGAAGTAAATAAATAAGCATGAGAACTGCATGAATTCTCAATTTACTTGGCCAGTTCTAACTATAGAAACCAGATAGACAAAACTCAAATGATTTGAATATAATCGCGTCATCACAAACCAATATAGCTAAATGTTGCTCATATGATCAAGATAACACCAATAACACGAGCTATGAAAAAGAAAAATGTATGGGAGTAAGCTTGCACAGCTTCTTTAATTTGATTGGCACTATCATGTTCCACCAAAAAAACTAACAGAAAACGAAACAAATACACGAACATGATTCATTTCAAAGACTAACATATCCCATAATCAACTTCATTTATTTCCCCTCCTTCCGTTATTAACTGCTGATCAACTTTCTTCAGCAACCAAGCAGAAAATCCCTTAATACACTAAAAAACAAAAATGATATCACCAAAGGAATTTGGTTGTATTAACTTGTTGACCTCAGCTTAGTGAACAAAAAAACATCAAAATTCGAAAAAAAAAAAAAAAAATCTCTGCCTTTCTTTTTCTAAGCAACCAGACACAAACACAAAGTACTCAAAACAACAAAGTCAGCTGCTTGAATTACAAAGCTTAAATTTTTTTACTACATCCAATCAAAAAAAACAAAAAAAATCCAAACTTTTCACTACTAAACATAAAACCCACCTCACAAACACAAGAAGCAACCCCACATTTCCAAAAACAGAAGAAAAAACATCAAATCAGATCCGATCGAAACGACAATAAACTCAGCTGCTTTAACTACAAAGCTTCAATCTTTCTTCACTAAAACAATCAAACAAAACTCAAAAAACAAAACAAAAAAAAATCCAAACTTTCACTACTAAACACAAACCGCACCTCACAAACCCAACATTTCAAACCAAACAATCAAAACCAAAAATTACCCCAACAGAAGAAGAGAGAGGAGGGTTGATGTCACCAAACAAGTACTTGAAAAAGCCTTCAAGATTGAGACCACCCTTTCGATGGAAAATATTCAAATGAGTGTTGTCAATGATGGCTTGAGCTTCCTCCTTGGTAGCTTCGGTTTCCTTTTGGACCTCAATCAGGAAGCGGTGGAGATGATCGACGCTCATGATGCCGTTGTCCGAGTAGGACTCGAAGAGGCGCTTGACGGCCTCCGGGGCCTCGGAGACAGTGACCTGGAAGCGGCGGCGGAAGCAGAAACATACCTTGTAGGTCTGTTTGGACATGGCTGGAGGTTGTGTTTTTGGGTATGGATGATAATTTCCAGAAACAGAGGAGGAGGCCGCTAATGGTAAAGGATGCGCAGGTGGGACCTCTAGAAGGACAGTTGGCGTTAACAGTCATACGAGTCCTTTGGATGTTGAAAACTAAAGTTTGTTTTCTAATTACATAAACAATAATACCAATAGTCGTCCGTATTCCAACTCAACTTATAATCCAACAATTTTCTTCTGAATCGATTTAAGGTAATATATGCAAGTTGATTTCATTGCAATTTGAATTTGATTAATACCAGACTTTTTAAATATTTTATCAAAATATGAATTATAAGAATCTTATTAATTATTATATCATCTCCTGATTTATAAGATCTTAAAAACTTACATATCATATTATTTAGATATAAAATTGGATCAAATATTTAAAAAATCTACTAGGTTTTGATTTATATCGAATTCATTTATATATAATTATCACATCATCTTATAATTAATATGTAATATGCTAATAAACTAGTTTTTCTATCATTCATATTTTGTCTTGTAATAATATATCCAGCTTGTATGTATTAAATGCTAAACCACCCCTGACCTTGGTTCGAACATTATTGAATGATGTTCTTTTAATGTTGATTATTCATATATTACTTGGATTCAAATTGAGATATCTAATATTATCATGGAATAAATCTTTTTCTCCTTTGGTATGAGTATGACTTCAAATCTTAATCCTAGATGTTATAGTTGGTAAGGAAGTAATTGTCATCTTAGTTGGAATACCTACAGTAAAAGTTAGGCGTACAAAATTGGACATAACTCTATAGAGTAGCCACAAAACGAAATATGTTGGTTTTTATTTTTGCTCTTCATTTATAAAAATGTGTCAACTAAATGTTTAAAAAAAAAAAAAGTGTCAAATAAAGCATGGAAATCTATTGGTGTAAGTTTCTTGCAAGTCTGATTTTATATCTGAAATCTGAACTGATTCTTTGAGTGAAAAATTTAAAAATTACGATAGAAGCTTATCCAATCTGAACTCAAAAACATCAATATAAGCATATTTTTAATCACCAACATCTTCTATATAAAAATATATATATATTTATTTATTGGGGATAATCCTAGTTTCCCCCCTGTAGTTTAACGTAATCGCTAATTACCCCCCTCTAGTTTCTGAAAATCCTATTTTTCCCATTCTGTTAACTCTGTTAATGAAAGTTGGTTTCTAACTATAACAGGGAGTGAAAAGACCAAACTGCCCCTCAACACTGTGACCATCCAGAACACTATCACCATCCATCATCATCCAACCCAGACACATTCCTCATCTCTACTCAACCAATACACCAACCCAGACACATTCCCTCATCTTTAATCAACCAATCCATCATCAAATGCAACAGCAACAACACAAACAACATCATCAACCATTTCCGGTGTCAGAAACCCAGCTGCGATCTGGGTTTCCGCGACCGAAACCCAGATCCCATCTGGGTTTTCGCGACGGAAACCCAGATCCATATGGGTTTCCGCGACGAAAACCCAGCTGCGATCTGGGTTTCCGCGACCGAAACCCAGATCCCATCTGGGTTTTCGTCGCGGAAACCCAGATCGGATCTGGGTTTCTGCGACCCAGATCCATCTGGGTTTCCGCGACCCAGATCCATCTGGGTTTCCGCCGACGGAAACCCAGCTGCGATCTGGGTTTCCGCGTCGGAAACCCAGAGAGCTAGGTTTCTGTCGAAAACCCATCGGGCTTCCGTCGGAATGGGTTTCCGAGGGTACTGCCGAGAGAGAAGAAGAAGAAGAAGAAGAAGAAGAAGAAGAAGAAGAAGAAGAAGAGAGAGAGAAAGAGAGAAAGGAAGAAGAAGAAAAAGAAGAAAGAGAGGGAGAGAGAGTGAGAAAAAAATCTTAAACTTTTTTAAATATTTTTGATCTCCACCGTCCATCTTAAAGATGGACGGTGAAGATGTTTTTCAATTTTTTTAATAGTAAATTCTTATTTTATTAAATATTTATATTTTTTATATTTTATTTCACTTGGACAGTTTTGCCCTTCCATTTTAACGGTCAACTGTTGATTTTTAACGTCCAAATTGACGGTAAGGGGTTTTTTGATATTTTAATAAACTACAGGGGGTTTTTTATCCATTTTATAAATCAATAGGGGTGATATTAGCGATTTTTTAAAGCGATGGGGGATTTTGGCTATTTCATCAAACTATAGGGCGGAAATTGGGATTATCCCTATTTATTGTGTTCATGGAAATCGTGAACAAAAACGAAACAATTAAATATCAATTAAAAGCTTTCCTGCAGATCCCATAAGTGTATGTAATTACAGATTTGGACCACCACATTAAAGATGTTGTCAGCCAGTCTTATCCGTATATCTACTTTAGAAAATTGGGTTTAGTCAGTCATGGACAGGCTCCCTTCATGCATAATGTGTTCCACTGTTCAAGTAGACCCCACGAAAATCACTTCTTGTCTTTTTGCTTGCTACTTTCTTTTGTTTCATTGTTTTTTGTCTACATTTGGTGGTGAATATGTTACGGTTTATTTAATTGTTTGGGCCAGCCTGCCTTCCTATAATATAAATTTTTACAATAAAAAAAATGTATTTATTATTAGAGAATCCTAAGCGAAAAAGAGAGTTTAATTACTACTCGTCACTATATTATTTTTAAAATATTTTGAAAATTAAATTTTGAAAATCTCACATCAAATCAGGATTAGAATAACTTTCTATTTCCATCTAAAAGCATATCCACTGGTATTATAAAATTTTGAAATTTTATTCATAATATACCGTTATCTTTTTTTAAGGTGGATTCTGAGGTATGTACGGTAGCCCTTGAAGCTAGCATCGTATGGACAATCTGTGTGACATAAGTTCCCTTAGACTGGAGACCGTACACGGGTCACACTCATAGTATCACAGCCCTTTTAAAGGGTTAAATGAGTTTGACAAGAAGACTATAAACATTCGAATGCACAAGTAGAGGTTCCCGCCTTTAGTGAGCAGAGTACGGCGAAGCAAGGAGCTCTTATCCTACTATACATTCAATTTATAACCAGTCATCATAAAATATGTATTATACTGTCTCTCCTAATATTATTTAAAGTTTTTGGACTCTTTGAGAAAAAAATGGATAGCTTTTTATATGAAATTATTTATTAAAAGCTGCATAATTTATTTTGATGGGAAAAATGAAGAAAAATGAAAAAGAAAGAAAAATACTGATTAGGATTTCTAAACGAGTTTCTTAATTGAAAGACTCATCTCCATAATTTCTAAAATTATTTTCGTCACACTAATTTCATAATTGAGTTATAAAATTGCATTGGAGAGGTTTTTTTTTTTTTTTTATATGATTATCTATTGATCTTATTTTGTAATAAACTAGGTTCAAACAGAAACTCGCATTAGAAATGCTTTAAGAAATCAGGTTCCTTTCTTGATGATCTTTCCTAAGAAACTTGATTTCTCTTCAGTTTTATTCCTGATTAATAAGTAGTAAGTATGCCTAATAATCATTTATCTGAATCAGTCATTTATCTGAATCGGTTTTTATTAGAAGTTTGGGTTCGAATCTCTTCACATTTCTATAATTGTTCTCCATTCGATATCCAAGTCTGCCTATGTGTTTCGAAATGAGCCAAATTCGTCCGTCTTGCATGTAATAGAGAGCTAGGAAACTCTATTTTATTATTTGGATTTAGTCCCCATATCAATCTGTCAATTTTGCACCCAAAAGGATGTGTTAGGAAGTTTATATCTGATGTGTTTAAAAATTCATATAATTGTTTAGTTCCAGTTGAAAACTAACATTTTTGGATCTAACAGTAACCTAAACTGATTTCAACCAAAAAAAAAAAAAAAAAAACAGTAACCTAAACTAATCACCTTATTGATTTTTTTCGAACATATGATTTTTCATGAATGCATACAACTCTACTCATAAAAAATAAGGTGCAAAGCTGCTATCCAAAACATAAGTTGGTGAACCTGCAACCTGAAACCCTGTTTCTTAACATATAAATGTGCTTCTTATGGACCAGCATTGCTCTGTATTAATCTATCATTGTCCTTACATAAATGATGTACCAACTTTCTACCATATCTTCAATATAAAGCAAAATCAATTAACATAAAGCATCATCATCATCATCAGCTTTCAATTGTACACATGGTCTCTTTCAAGGTTCAGATAACCGTTGAACTCCAAAAGCTCCAGCTATAATTCGGAGGTCTATACAATAGTATTAAGCTCTAAAACTATTGAGTATTTACAAACTCAAAGCGCATAAGGAGTCTTACATTGTTGAATTTTTTTCCCCTTTTATCACATAATGGAATTGATCGGATTCCAGGTTTTATCTCCGAGACAGGCAGCCAAGTTTGGCCACCAAAATCATCCTTATCGGACATGTCATGTTCTCTTACTTCAATCCCAAGTATAGCCAGTTCTGGAACTGCCAAAGGAAATATAAATTCTTCGTTCCAAACAGGACACCAATCATCTGTAATTATCTTTGTTTTCTTCTTCGCATTATCACATGGTGCCCCAACAATACATACCTGCCACGAGAATCCATCAGCACTCATAGTATCCTCTACTGATCTGAATTCTACAACAAATTTTAATATTTTTATAGCACGTGATTTTTATCAGTAGTATCCGACTAAAAAGCTCATATTAGCTTATAATCTCAATATCCTTTTCAAACCAACAAATCGAATTCATTGTTTCCGAGTTTTACACAAACCTTGGTGTAAAAGTCTGGTGGGGAATAAGTATCAAAGTGGGTGTGGCTAAAATCCAAGCGCCAGCCATCTCCAAGGTACACTCTCACCTAATATAGCAATAAAGACAGATTGCTTTGAGAAAATAAGAATTCACCAAAGAAAGGTGTCAAGTATCAGCTCTGAAATACAACTAATATGCTCACCTTCAATGTCATTTTCACAGGCAAAGTTCTTTTACAATCGAATACCTCACCATTTGGACCATTTTCCAGCAGAAAATCAGGTTTCTTCACATATCCACACCCTCCATTAGCTTTAAACATCCCTTGCATCGACCACAGTGATCTCCCATATCCCTTTCAGTGGACAAATTTCACCAATGTTAGTACAGGATTTTATTAGCTAGTATCAAGGATCCAGTTTCGATTGAATGAACAATCTAACCTGCATATTGAAAGCAATCATTTGAGCTCCATGCATCCATGCAACAAGTGGCTTGAAATTAGAGGAGTCCACTCGGGTTCCCTTCGGATATATCCTCAAAATGTTCCTCTGCGAAAACCTACGATGTATGCAAAGACAGCATACCATTATCAAATGTACTAATAACAAAGAAAGAATACACATCAATCCAATAAAATTGTATCATTGATTTGATGCACATATTGCTACCTTACAAGCTCATTTCCATAAGATGCAGCCGCCTTCTCAACTTCCATCTCACTCAAACTAAGTCGCCTTACTTTGTCACTAACCGCTACTAGTTCCTGCCTCAATTTACCCTTTGGTTTCCCTGCATGAATTGTAATTAGACGCCGGTATCCTGATGCTAAGTCACCAGAATTGAGATAATTGTCATTGAAGTCTTCGTATTCTTGATCACCATCGCTCTGTTGTATGTATACACAAAGAAGTTAGACGTAACTAAAACAACCTTATAATGCCAAAACAATTAAGAATTAAAAAGCTACATGTTTAAGCTCACCTTGTCATCAGATTCTATTTCTTGTTCATCTTCATTTGCCTTCTCCTTCACTTCAAGGTATTCTTTTGGAGGTTTGGTTGAAATGACTATTCGGTATTTCAATGATTCAGGTGAAGGGAATTCTTGCAAGCGTTGGGACTCAGGAATGTACAGCATTGACCCGAATGTTTCGGTGATCATCTACATGCATTATAAACTAAGATCACAAAGAAGAAACTGAAAACTAAAAACTGAACTGCTTGATAAATGGAAAAATGAATCATTTGGGAAGAAGAATTTGCAAACTAACCTCTGCAACTTTAGCCTGAAGATCATGTGTAAGATGATCTTCTAAAGTTATAATAACTGGGTATGCAGAACTAACAAAAGCATATTCTTTTATGGTTGTCAAACATGTGATAAGTGATACTGGAGTGGTCAGAGTCCTGCATGGTTATTCAAAGTAGTGTTAATAGTGATTGAAGCAAAAACTTTGGTTTATAAATTATAGTTGCACATTGAAGTCAGGTATTTCTACAAACAGATGCTGCTCCAACAACTCCATACCTATTCTTAGATGTAGAACACAAAGCCAAGTCCATTACTATTACACCATAAACCTATATAGCATTTTGAGATATGGATTATCAGGTTTTAGTGTTCATCTGGTTTTAACATTCGTTTAGATCTTGATTTTCTAATTATTGATTAAACTTGACAGATTGATGTCTTTTTTACTTTTAACGAAATTATAATCTAACAACTTAGTTTTGACATTTAGATAAGAAAAAAAAATAAAAATCATGTCTGTATCACAAAATAATACGCAAGAAGTACACAACACAAGTGGAAATAAGAAGGTAAAGACATTAATGGAAAGATGAGTAGATTAAGGGAAACAGTTGATACCCTCCATGAAGAACATTAACATCATCTTTGGAGGAATTGGGCCATATATCTAGTTCAATGACTCTCACTCCATTTTGCAAAGCCTTTGCAATTGGGACCTCACTACAATCGCTGCTCAGTTGGTTGCCTGTCAAGTAGGAATTGTGGCCTGTATATATGTAATAATGTGACAGTGGAGCATTCATATCATTGTGTATCTGTAATCACATTTACACAATCCGTCAAAACCAAATCCCATTCTCATCATAATTATTTGAACAAATTTCATATTCAATCATATAAAAAATTTCAACAGAACAAAGATACATCAAGTACATGCAAGTAAACAAAAAGGAACTGTTTTTTTCAAGCCAATAGATTGTAATGTCATCAACTAAAACCCATTTGTTTCACTAGCTAACAAACAGCTCAAGAAAATCCATAGATACACAAAAAATGTAGATTCATTTTCAAACGCACACTATCCATATATTTTCTCATTCATTCACGACAGCTGCGTTCACAATTCAAACTCTAGACTGATTCCGCCCAAGAAATAGGGGGAAAAAAAAAACAAACTAGAGAATGAATGCATACACTCATACATAGATGCTGATCTCAATTGATATAAAAGCATTAATATCATCATACATGATCCTAGTAATACGTTAAGCTGCTTTGTTCACTTATAATTTATAAATGTACATAGATAGACAAAGAAACCTACACTATCTATATATTTTTTCATTCAACCAATAAGAACTCAATGCACAACCTCAACCAGGACACGCCCACTTTGTTCACTTATAAATGTACATAAATAGACAAATAAATGTACATTCATTTTTAGATACAGATTATTAACATATTTTCCCATTCAACCAAGCAATAACTCAACACAAAACGACAAACTAAACATCTATATACGTGATCTAGACTCTGATCAGGTTTCCACCTAAAACCAGAAAAAAAAAAAAAAAAAAAAAAAAAAAAAGGTATACCCTAGAGAATGAATCCATGCACACATGTATAGATACTGACCTCATTTCTTATAGGAGCATTAAGATCATCATACATGAGAAAATGAAAAAAATCAATGATGGTGAATCCCTTGCCGTGGTAATTTATCTTGTCAGAATATCTACGTTGGACAACCTGCTCCATGATCCACTCTGCATGGTGCAACGTACAATCTTTCTGACCCTGGTACTCCTCCAGGAAGCGGCAGAGTTGCACCACCGTCATGTGGTCAGCGTCGTCGGTGCATTCCATGAAGGCAAGCTTGACGTCAAGAGGAGGAGAAGCGTCATTGATCTTGAACTTCCTATTGAAGCACTTGAACATTTTGTAGTGATAGTTGCCACTTTTGTTTTCTCTATTCTGGTATTTGCTGCCTCTCCACATGATATATTTGATTAGGGGGTCTAATGACATAAACAGGAACATAAACATTATCATTTCTGTGTTGAAGAATAAAAAGTTGACAGGTTTTCCATGAAAACTTCTTCTGGGGAGATTGGATTGGGTGTGTCTGGATTGATTTCGTTTTGTTGATTTGTTTTGATATTTTTTTTCCTTTCGTTTTTTGGTTTCCAAAATTAGTTGAAGATATTGGAAGAAGAAACTAAAGTAAAGGAAAGGCTGATATTCAGGAGCATTTGAAGCAACATCGTTGGCCTACTTGGAAGGTTCTCTATTTTGTACTCAACCTATAACCAAACAACAATTTTAATTAACTATCTTATTAAACTAAATAACCTCTTTAGAAATCTGTCCAAATCTATTAATTATATTATTAAACCGATTAACTACTTATTAAACCTTCTATTTTCTTTTAAATTAATGTGAAAACTATATTAGAAATCTGTCAAAATCTGTTAAAGTAATATATTACTAATATAACTCAAAAAGAAAAGCTACTAGGAAGAAAAATGCAGAGTCACTCAATCAAAAATGTGCATATCCACTCAAAAATAATGTGTGTGCATTTCATCACCTCACACCTCTAATTGGGTTTGAATCTCATTTATATGTCCATTAAATCATATATAAAGTATGAGAATACTTTTCCTGTATTATTGTAGTTGCTTTTAGAGTCATATTTATAATTATTAATGTTGCTAGGTTTCCGTGGATTTCTACTCCAACTTGTATCCAAGTTCAATTATTAAAAAAAAAAAGGAGTTTTGACATGTGGTCCTATCATTGTAACTTCAAATAGAAATATTATTATACATATTCTCTTATCTTGAGAAAATAAAATCTTTATCTTTAACAACATAAATTCTATTTTCCCTTCTCCGGTATAAAGAAATTGTAAAGTTTTAGAGTTTATTTTCTTGACTAGGAGATGATGGTTGATGATCAAAGCTTCTATCCACAACTTCTGACACATTGATTTATATTAAATGTCGGTGGGTAGCATTTATTTTAACTTGCAATGAAAGTATTGTGTCATGTCAGCATAAAATTCAAGTTCATTTTTAGAAGAGTTCAACATTTTTTTCTTATATTACTGGGTACAAGTAATAGGATAAAATCTGTGCTTAATTGGGATACAAATTTCTAAGTGTTATCATAATTTGATCTGATCAAACTTTCAAAAATTTGAAATCTTCATTCGCAAGTGTTATCATAATTCCATTTGACCAAAATTTCTAAAATTTAGATGGAAAATTTTCAAAATTCAGTATTTCACACTTTGTTAATTAATTACATGATGTGAAATATAATTAATTTATATGGTGTAAAATATAACTATACATAAATAAATAAATATAAATAAAGAGTATTTGGGACTTTTTAAATCCAATGTAAGTATAAACAATTAAACTAGTAGTTTATAAACAAATAAACTAGTAGTTGTTGAGGTAAAAAACATTACAAAAAAGTTAAAAATAATTGAAGGTAATTTTCTCAGTTTGGATTGTTAAAATTTTAGTTTATTGTTTATAGAATTATAAATTTAGAAGTTGAAAAAGAAAAATATCATTGAAACTCAAAATCTCATTAGGGTGAATGGGAGACATTTTCAATTGTTTAAATTTAACAATCTTAATTAAAATTACTTATCACAATTTAACATTGATTATGTGCATTTCTATTCATTAAGACGATCTTGAGTTCAATTTTCATCAAACTCTTATAGAAGTACATCTCTTCCTATTATTGGACTAGGTCTCGAAAGACTTTTGTTCCATTTCGTAACATCTTTAAAAAGGCTATATATATGCATATATATATATATATATATATATACACACATTACAATTTTAAGGTGATATACATAAAATAGATAATTCTTTTTACTTCAATTTAAACACAATAATAGAAGTTCACATTTACTTTTTAACTTTATAATTAAAAACAACTCAAGATCATACTTGTTCTCAAATCTACTCTAATAATATCTGAACTCTGATAAAGTTTCACATGATAGTAATCCAGTTTCAACATAATCTAAGGCTCCGTTTGTTTGCTGGGATTGGATAAATTATCCAATCCCACGTTTGGTCTAGACAAATGAGGCTGAAGAAAGTTATCTCATCATAGTTTTATCCCACTACAGTGGGATAAATTCATCCCATTGAAATGGTGGGTTAACTTTTTCCTACCGGACCTCTCTTCTCTCACCAACCTCGACGCGTCCTTTGACGAGATCACACCGCCACATCAACGTCTAACTGAACAATGACAACGACGATCGCGTCATAGCCAAGTTTCGACAAGATTGTGTTGGAAACGACGCTACAAGCAGCTTTGTAAACGGCATCGCTCAACGTCGATGTCAGAGACAAGCGAAGATGACGATGGAGAGTGAGAGGTACGACTTTGCGACAGAGGTAAGAAGCGGTGGAGGGATGAGAGAGTGGGATTCGATGTAGAACGGCGTGCGGCAGAAGTGAGGAGCGGTGGAGGGATGATGGAGGGGGGCTCGATGCGGAGGATAGAGGGAGGAGAGAGATGGCGGTCGATTATTCTGCGATTTTGTAGCTTTGAGAAGCGTCTGAAAATGGTGGAAAGTGGCTTAAATTGATATAGGTTTTGCAAAATTTCTAAAATGATCCTGAAAAATTTCTTAAAATCCAAGTTTACACCCATTATTTTTAATCTTATTCTAATTTCACCAAACATGAGATAACATTTAATTCAATCACATTCCATCTCATTCAATCTAATCCAATTCAATCCCACATAAATTATTGAATCCTATCCCGCGTACCAAACGAGACCTAAAATAATAAAAAGTTATATTTGATCCCATTTCACCAAAAAAAAAAAAAAAGTTACATTTGATCCACATGGCAGAATTTGAGTAGTTGAAACACCAAATCATTAGGTGGACTCAACACCACCAGAACATTGGAGTAACCAAAAAAAAAACATATATGAAAAAAAAAAAAAAAATCCCGGTCTCAACAACTTCAGCTTGCCAAAAAATCACAAACTCGAAACTCCAGAGACATGTCCACCACTGCCAGATTGATCTCCGTCTCTCTTTTATGGATTCTACTTCTCTTTGGAACCCTTGCTTTCATTCAGGTATCACCAACAAACCCCCACAACCTCTTTTTTTTTTTTTGGAAAAATATTTCGTCTATGTGTTTTGTGATAGTTTTTTTTGTTGTTTTTTTGGTTTCTAGAATCTTTTACTCGATGGAGGGGCTTCCTCAGCGAAGAAAAGTGTTGATAGTAAGTTGACTCAGGTGGGGTTTTTCTAATTCTCTTTTTGCTTATCTGAGATGCATAAAAATTGGATCTTTTTGTTTGAAACTGTTGAAATTTTAATGTAGGAGGATGATAAGTTAGAGGAATTGGAAATGGTTACTCACAAAGTGTATTTTGATGTTGAAGTTGGTGGAAAGCACATTGGTATATATATATTTTTTCCATCTCTTGTACATGTTTGATGTGGCTTTTGGTTTTAGTTTTGTGTGTCTTTGTATGGATTTGAAAGAATGGTGTGTCTCATTAGTGACTTTAGCTTCATATCAAAAGGGAAAATTAGTGATTGACTTGAGGTTGTAATCGAAATTGGATCTTCTAGGAGGATCTATTTTTCCTTGGATTGTATTCATGCAATTGAATGTAGTACAATGGTTCAATGGTTTTACTAAGATACCATATTGGTAACAAAGTAAGGCTCTATATTTAGATATAAATTTATGGTTTATTTTTTAAGCTTGTTCAAAATTATGAAGGATTATGTTTATGATTTCTTGTTTCCAGGTCGCATAGTTATGGGCCTCTTCGGGAAGACAGTTCCTAAAACTGCAGGTATGGGGCCCCTGTGGACTGCTGTTTTGTGTGTTTATTGATTTTTGTTGATCTTTGAAGTGTCTACGTACTGATTTATACATGTATCTTATGCAGAAAACTTTCGAGCACTTTGCACAGGTAGACAACTAACTTTTGTTCCCCTCTCTTATATGTATAAATATTGTTCTACTGATCTTGAATCTTGCTTCAAAGTTTCAAATTATGTGATCTATATATCATGATGAAATAGTTTTTGGATGTTGGTACCTTTCTGAGATAAAGTACCGACGATAAAAGAATCATGCTTTGTGCAATTTAGGACAGTGGCAATATTTGACTTAACATGAACGTATTGTTAGCAAAGCGAATAAAAGTATGATGGAAATTGAATAAATTGTAAACCAGCCATGTATTTAAGAATATGAGGAGAAAGAATCTCTCTTTTGTTTAGATGTATTGAGTATGACTTACTTGGATGAACCGAGTTGTAGGTCTTGAAGGCTAGACCTACTGATATTAAAGAGCAGCATCACATGAGTTTGTCGTTGGTGGAGATATGTTATACAAACTCTAGAAGCTAATATGCATACTAATTATGTTTCTGTTCTTATATGGAACCCCTTCTTGGTGCAGGGGAGAAAGGAACTGGAAAGAGTGAGAAACCCTTACATTACAAAGGAAGCACATTTCATAGGATTATTCCCAACTTCATGATCCAAGGTGGTGATTTTACTCGTGGTGATGGGCGTGGTGGGGAGTCAATTTATGGGGATAAGTTTGCTGATGAGAACTTTAAACTTAAGCACACTGGACCTGGTAAGTCAAGTCTCTGAGTACTTTAAATGTTTTTTTTTTTTTCTAGTATGTACATCTCTTTGTGAAGGTTTTCTGGTTATTGTTTTATCTTTTAAAACAGGAGTTCTGTCAATGGCAAATGCTGGACCCGACACCAATGGATCGCAGTTCTTCATTACAACAGTCATAACTAGCTGGTAATTTTATTCTATCGCTGCTTGAAGTTTTTCTAGCATGTTTTAAAAGATATATTGTGGACCAAGGTACTCGTTTCTAGCAGAAGCTTTGATAGAGGCCAATAATGTGCATTGACCTTGTTTTGGCTTCCCGAACTCACATCCAAGCTCTTGTTTTCCTGTAAAGGTTGGATGGGCACCATGTTGTTTTCGGAAAGGTGCTGTCTGGGATGGATGTCGTCCGCAAGATTGAAGCCGAAGGAAGAGAGAGTGGGGTACCCAAAAGTAAAGTCATCATATCGGACAGTGGAGAAATGCCTTTGTGATTCTCTCCTCATAGTTTGTTATTATGCGAAATGATGATGATCAGTAGTTTTGGATCCTGTTTTAACGTGAATGTTCATATCATATGATTACGAAAAAATGTTTGATACCCTCCTGTCTTATGTATATATTGGTATTGCTTCAAATCGTTAAATATATCTCAATGACGCATTTTTACAAATTGGAACTTCTACATTACAGTAATTTCTGTGCGAGTTCAGAATCAGAATTTAGTATGACATTGATCACATCACATTCTCCTGGCCGAGTATGCCCTCCCTACCAATGCGAAGGGCAAATGCAACCATTGCTAATAACTAAATATACAATCAAACATTTGTCTTTGATGATCAAATTCTTCATCACAGATCCAAAATAGCAGATACAGAGCACCGTAAAGAATATTGAAATGCTGAAATCTAAAGCACACACTATGTGTAAATCTGAACCAATCCTATGAATAGAAATTAAAGAATTTCTCAGGGGAGTCATTGTTCACCAGTGATGCCAACCTGTAGCTAATCTTGACCTGAATATGGAGGCAGAGATAGACAGATAGCACAATCTTCAACAGCAAAAAATTAAGCTAATACAATGTCCCATCAATGGAAGCAAATGGAAAACTTAACAGCAGAAGCAATTCCTAGCAATCAACAGATTGCAAGTTGAAAATTTTAATCTTGAATTACTTCTAAAAAACAAAAGTTAACACAAGTTGAACGAAATATCTATGCGGTGCTCCAAACTGTTCGGGGTTGCCAACATTACTCTGAAGGACTAAAAGGTATCAAATTCTAGGTCAGTAGTTACCATCAATTCAGGAACTATGAATCCCCTCCTCGAAATCTTATTCAAGATAATAGGGGTAAACAGAAAAGCTAAGGAGAAAAAAGTGATAAATACCTCATTAGAGGGCAGACTGAACAGGAAAACATGTCAGCAGACTGCAATTCTCCTTGCAAAACAAAATACTCAGAGCCACAAATCAGCACCAATTTGTATAGTTTTGACCCCATGCTCAAATAAAACTATTAATCAGACGAATTTATAAAAGCATGGAGTTGCCATCTAACGTTTAAGACCATCTAGACAAGATTAAAAGTTATATATGAAAGATTTACTGCTGATTATAATTAATAAAAACCAAAATCAATCATAGACATATAAAGGTTAGAAAGTAAATAGATTGATCAGTTCTAGTTGCCTTATTGATCATGGTCACAACCGCAAATCAGTGAAGCAAATGAGCCCTACTAGCTACTATCATTAGAATTTGGAATCAAGATATTATCTTTTAACAAGATTCTCATACTTTTTGCTGATATTTAGCTTGTTACTGACTTGGGTAACTCCGCCACATAAGCTGTTCGTAGTTGAAAGGACTTGGGTAAGGAATTCAAATTAAAGGTCATTTTCAGGGGGAAGCGTTAGTAACCAAAATGGCATCAAAGTGGAAGTGTCAAGCTTCACCACAGTTGGACTTGAATCTTCCAACCACCAAACTAATGCACTAAATCCAAGTAAAACTTCAATTCTCAGAATCTTGTCAGCACAGACCAATCATGTCCTCCTGGACTGACAACACACAGAATTCCCCACAACTTGCTACTTTTTTTAATAAACCAAACCACTAATCAATGCATACAAACAAGAACAAACAGAGAGAGAGAAAGA
Organism: Nephelium lappaceum; assembly: GCA_021234005.1. Lineage (NCBI taxonomy): Eukaryota > Viridiplantae > Streptophyta > Magnoliopsida > Sapindales > Sapindaceae > Nephelium > Nephelium lappaceum. Next base: position 26,409,038 of record CM037999.1, on the reverse strand, counting down.
GAGACAAAAATAAGCAAAAATAGAACATAAATACCTCCAGTACATTTAGCAGTTCAAGAGGAGACTACAAAGCTTCGCTGCAAGTCTTCCTCCTTATAATAACACAATTCAACAAACAATAACCACATAAAGCCTAACAAATTTATTCAAATAGACTAACCACATAACAAAAAAAAAAGTCACATTAAACACTTGAATAATACTCAACTCAACCCTACCCTTTTTTAGTTCATATAATCATAGCATCAAACAATGATAATAACTTGTAAATTAAAGCTCAATAGCGTCTCAATCGTCATCGCCGTGCTTATTTCCTTGATGGAAGGCAGAGGAGAAGTCAGAAGACATATCAGAGTAAAGAGAGACAACCTTGGAGATGTTTCCATTGATTTCCTGGATCAAAGCAACGTTCTTGACCATGTTGTCGGGGATCCTGGACTGGTGATTCTCATTGACTTGCTGGATCAGCACCCTGTTCCTGTCTAGAACAGACTGGACTTGCTTGAAGCTGGAGTTGAGTGACCTCCACACTTGAGGGTCTCCTCCAGCGTCCTGGTCCTCCTCCCTGTGGCTGCTCTTGCTGCTCCTGCGGTGCTTGTTGTTGCGGTTGGTGGCGGTGGTGGTGGTGTTGGAGAGGTTGTCCATGGTGGTGATGGTGGTGGATTCGACTTCGGCGGAGGAGGAGGAATCGAGGGGTGAACGTGTCATGTGACGAGTCAAGAGTCTGGCATTGTTTGTGGTGTTTTGGGTTCTGCTCCCATTGTTGTTTTCAGACAACAAGTGGTCGATATAGATTTTCTCTGAATGAGTTTGGAGTTAGTCAAATGAATAAGGCAACTCACTAACTCTTATAGCCAACGCGACTCATTGGAGTGTGCTTGTCCCTATGCGTTGGCACTATTTTTTTTTTTACGATATTATAATCATAATATCTCCACGGAATCATATCCCAATCTTTAAATTCTTATAGGGTCCGTTTGGTCTACGGATTTTTTTTTTTTTCCTTTTATTACTAAGGTTGATTTAAGGGATAATCTGAATTAAATGAGATAAAATATTAGTGATATGATTAGAAAGAGCAACTCTTATACAGAATAGTACGATTCATACAAAAACGAGAAAATTATCTACACAATAAGGAGAAGTCAGCCACATTTAGTGACTACGATATGTCGAACTTGGGATCAGATATGATCCCGAGTTGTGTAACCACCATTGTGGCATTGCACTTATTACATAATTCAATTGAATCTACGATATTAAATTGAATTATTTGATGAAATTAAATTAAAATAAATTAGAATAATATTAGCTCATATGCATTAAATTGGATTAAATTCTCATCCATCCCGATATAGGATTTAAATATCACCATATATATTTTATATGTATATAAATGAAATTTTCTCTTCATATTATTAAATGATGTCTTCATATTGTAAGAATAAATATTTAAATTGTAAGAAAATTGATTAGTCTCAATAGATTTTAATAAACTCATTAATTCAATTATAAAAAGGAATATATTCATATTAGATTTTAATTTTTAAGTGATGTAATTTATTATTATTGGGAGAATAAAAAAAGCTCTGATATTTATCATCGAGAATATGTATGTTCTTATGGTTCATGGTCAATTGGTCATATAACAAAAATGGAAACCTTTCAAAAGAAAAAAGAAAATATGAAATTTATAGAAAGTTCCAAGTGGGGAATCTAGAAAAGCACGCGCTATGAAGTGAGAGTGAGAGTGGTGGTGTGGAAAAATATCTTACGGGACTCTCCTGGAACAAGAATATCTAAAAGACGTCTTAAAAGCGGAGAAAAGTACAAAAAAGTGAAAAGTGATTATGCCACGGCAGAGAAGAGAGGTGCCACCTCTTCCTTGTCATTATCAAACAGCAAATAAATATCTTCCACACAAAAATATCTCAGGCTATGTGTAGCCTTGTAGGCCTTTCATCATCATTATCACAAATAATTCAAATAATGTCAACTAACTTATAAGCTGGATCCACATCCAACAATGCTCATCTCTATCATGATACATGAAAATATACATGGATATGATATCCTACATATTATTTCTTACGCTGTTTCAAAAAAAAAAAAAAAAGACACATTTGTTACGCTTTTAATATTTTGAGATATATTGAAAATGTTTTTAATATTTTTGAAGTTAAATGCTTAAATTTTTACGGAAACTGAATGGTGTGTACCTTTTATCGGAGTGTAAAGTCTAAAAACAAAATTGTGACATTATGTAAACGCATTAACGATCAAGTTACTTGATTAGCCCGTGGGAACCTTTGGGGTGGCATCTTGAAAAATAAAGACATCTATTTTAATTTTCTTACAAAAAACGTAGAGTCTTGCAAGGAAGGTATTTTTTCTTAGGCAATAAGAATTTTAAGTTAATTAGGAATGTTTTTACCACACCAAAAGCTATCAAAAATACCCTATGTATCTGAGGGTTTGTATGTGGAGAGAGAAATGAGCTCCAGTTCATAAATATCTCTTAGCAGTGAAAGGAGTGCTCATAGGCTACGTGGTGTAAAAAAAAATGTAAGGAATTTTCCAAACCCCATAAAAACTTTATTATGATCTTTGGACAAGATCGAACGAAAAGATGCACCACATTCATATATGCAGATTAATAGGACATCTTATTATTATTACTATATATATTTGATTCACACATTTATTATCTGCCTTCAAAATATGGTTAAAGAACCCTTTTTGTGGTGTACACAATACATTTGGTGACATGTATGACATCACAATGATAAAGATTTATTTTTCATTTTTTTTTTTAATTTTTATTGTTTCAAGTACACTACTTTCAGTTTCAAAAAAAAAAAAAAAAGTACACTACTTTCATCTTTTAATTGCTTATGTTTTGATCCTCAAAATATATGTTGAGGATCTAGCATTATCACAGTATCTATATCTATTCTTTATTCTTTCAATTGAAAGAATAATTAAGGTTTTTTTTTTTTTTTTAACTTCTCATTTTTTCTTTTGGACAATTTTAGGAAGGTTTATACTATATATGAAATCTTCTTTTTCTTGACTTAAGCTCACAAATTTTCCTCATGCATTTCATGAAATTATACAAAAGAAAACAAGGCAGGATATGTTATAGTAGAGACACTCTAGCTTTCTTATATTATTGTAAAATTATTACAACACATTAGCCTAATGTTATGAAATTGGAAAAAAACAGCTTTACCTACTTATGTCTTGTATATGCTAGTAGTCACTATGTTACATCATCAACGCATGTTTCAAATCATCTAAGATCAAGCTGATACTCTTTCGAGATGAGGTAGAAAACAGGCATAGCCATGAGTGACAACTTGAACGACTGGATGAGCCTAAATTAGGATGGAAAAAAGACCTACTCAATTGGTTTCCTCTTCCTTCCAAGAACCGAAGCCCTCCGAAATCTGGGGCCGCCCATTCGCCACTTTTTAAAAGCTGCCATGGAAGATTGAGCTGCCTCATGCACTACAGCAGATACAGTTATACAGTTATAGAATTACTCAGTCATTTGCAGAACCAATGAGACATGAAACTAGAAGATACAATGCTTGAAGGAGCAAAGAGGGTCTCACAGCTTGTTTCTTCTTTTGTCAAAACCGCCACAGATTTGGAAGCTGATGCATATGCTGTAGTGTGTGCCTTGGTCAGGATTTCCTTGTATCTCATTTGGAATGTGGATAAGAGCATCCTTCCGATGGTTGGATCACCAACACTGTAATCATTACAGATAAATGAATAAATGACAGCTTAGTTAGAGTGTGAATCCAGTTTGTTGGCAGCATGAAAAAGGTATTGCACTTTTAACAGCAGTAGTTTCATGGACAACTGCATATTTGTTGAAACAATTTGTTAATAGACACACTATTACTTGAGCTATCGAATGGTTATAACTATTCTCTATTGGCATTGCACTTAGACGAAAGTAAAGCTGCATTGCTTACAAAATAACAAAGTGCAGAATGAACAATTTTTCAACTAAAAATACGCATGCCAAGAAAGTAAGTTGTCGGGTAGCAGAAACTCACAGCGGTGCTATTTTACATCCAAATTCGTAGAAGTATGGACATCGAGATCTAAGATCCACACATGCTGCATCTGCCTGAATTTCCCGCCTTGTTCTGGTATTAAATAAGCACCAAGAAGATTAAGAGAAGTTCAAAAGTATACACATCTAATATAGCATCTTTAGATGCATATCAAGATACCCACCCAATTCCTAAGTGAATTTAATTGCCAAAAATAAAGACACAACTTGTTGAAGAATTTCATTTAATCAAACAGGAGGCACAAGTAATACACATATGAACAAGTTGTACAGAGAAAAGAAATCTAGTAAGTAACATCCTAAAATCTTTTGTAGAAACAGATTATAATCATCAATCATGTTATATGATTCACACAGCAAACAGCAAACAGCAAGTCAGTTTCTAATCAATTTGACATCATTACTGGTGCCTGTTTTCATGATTTCTTATTTATTGTATTATTGTAATTAACTTGTCTAAGAGATATGATTCTCTTCTAAATCCTATAAAAAGAGTCTCCATTGTAAATTAACATACAGTGAAATACATAATTTATTCATATTCTATCAGTTACTACGACATTCAAAACTGAGAAAAGAGCCTTACTTTTGATTGAAACAAGGAGGAACACTTATAGACACAGCTTGCCGCAGATACAAGTCATGAGCAAGCCAGAAGGGCAGCTCCACCTTGGCACCTTCTTCAACCTACATCAAAACACGGAACGAATCCGTCAAAATTCAATCGCAAAAAAATCTGCAGAGCCCAATTCCATTAGAAACTCACGCAGTCCTTTTCAGCACTCGGATCGACTTTCACTCCCTTGGCTGACTTGTAGAACACCACAGGAACAAGCTACAAACAACAACAACATCATCATCATCGTCACAATATAATTTTACAAATCAGGTCAAATGTATATCATAAAACCTCTTCTTCAGCAAGAATATCATCGATGTCGTAGTATTTTCCATTTCGTGAAGTCGCGTCATTCGTGGTTTCTCTTGAGCTATCCATAATCAAATCCTGCAAAACATCGATTGACTCAATTTTGAATCTGGAGATCTCATACAACAAATTAGATCGAATCGAAAGCCATATGTATTTTGTGAGAAAAAATTAAATTGAAAAGCAGTTCGTGACTGGTGTTTGAAAGAATTGAGTGTCGAACAAACCTTTTTTGGGTGTGTTTCTTGCGTTGGATGGTCGACGGCGACTCTCCGCGGTACTTGTGGTGGCGCTTGGGGTTCAGAGTTTTGAGATCAGATCAATGGAAACTTGGAGAGAGGGGGAAAATGAGAGCTAAAAAGGAGGGAAAATCAAAAAACGTTAAAATCGGGGTCATTTTCTTGTGTGCTGCGCTGTAGATTTAGTTTCGTAGGTTGATAATCAGACACCGTTGGATCTACTTGGACAAATCTTTCATTAAAACGGCTGCATTTTCGCTTTTGCTTCAGAGGACCTTTTTTTTTTTTTTTTTAATATATTTCTATTTGTTTTAAATATAATTTATACAATCCATACCAATTTGTTTTATTTCTTATATTTATTTTTTTATTAATTTTATAAATAGTAACTGAAGAATTAAATCAACTATCAATTATAAACTACCGAAATTTTAAATTTATAAAAATTTCAGTTGAAACTCAAAACAAATTAGATATTTATCATCCCAAAATATGAGAAATATCAGTAATTATTCAAAATTCCATATCCGCTGCCTGTACACCCAATATTTGCTTTCATGCTAACAAGTAACAACAACGTTGGCGAACATACACAAATGAAAAGCATGCAACCTATTTCTATATTTGTTCTTGTCAATTTCAAATGATGATTATTACAATAAGGATCAAATTGTTCTGTCCTCAGTTTCTGGTTCAACCCTTCTTCAACATCAAAAATGTGCAAATTTATACAAGAAATAATTGCCAACTACTCTAAAAATACAAGATAAAATCCAAGGTTCAATTCTCCCTCACTGTTTTTGATCATGCCCGTGTAGAAGTTTCCTTCTCGATCGTTCAAGTTTTGGTATTCAGATCCTACATAGGACACACAAGCATAGGGATGGCTTCCATAACTTAGTCCCATTGGATTTCCCTGTGAAATGTCCATTCTGAGGGGTTTAAGGTGGTTTTCCCATCCGCAGCAACAAGGTCATAGGGTGAGTTCTCTGAGAATTCGGTAGGCATGGACTTCCAGTGCAGAGATGGCTTCCACTCAGCTTCCTTGAGCACCTTCAGTATCTCTGCCACTACAATTTTGCTTCCCTCTTCAGACAAATGAACTCCATCACTGGAAAAAGAAGAAATTTAATTGTCAGTTTGATGATAAATGTCGTTATGGAGGTCTAAAGATGATGATAATTCCCTTAGAAAAACTCCTACTACTATTAATGAATTATCACAGCACCTGGACAACAAAAATTAAGAAGAAGAAGAAAGCCAAGGAAGAAGAAGGTGGGGATAAAAAATACCATGGCTCCTCCTCCATCAGAAACTTGAACGAATCTGCTATAATTTATTTGATATTCAGAACCAAAAGATTCTTCCAACTTCAAGGAATCAGTATCACCAAATGCAAGAAATAAAAGTATCACGGTGATGATTGCTTGAGGCAGTTCTAAACTCGAAAAAGGTTGTGCAACATTATATTTTGTTTGAAGAAAGTAAGCTTTATGCTTAAACCACCAAATGTCTTTCAGAAATACAGAATCTAATTGGCAGAAAGTATCTCACTGACTCCTCTGGGAGAAATGGCATGTTACCATAACAGAAAAGTCCAAAACTGATATCAGGAACTTCAAACGCTTAGAATGCAGTTCATGTATGCAGTATGCTTACAGAAAACAGAGAAAAACCAACTTAAATTGTATGAATTATTATGTCACATCAAAGCAGCTGACATAAAAGCTACACAGACAACACAACACAATGATATTGTGGAAGTTCAGTTCCAAAAAAAGAATGATACTGTCGAAATTGATCATGTTGGAAAGAAACAAAATGCATAAAATACATTAAGCAAACTTACGTGAAGCAAGCAGCCTTCCAGTCATCTCTTTGCTGAACTGCAGTAAAAAGATCGACCACCTTCACATCCAACTCCCGACACAACTCTTTACAAGCTTCTGAGTAACTTTTGCATAACTCATTTGTTCGTATTAGCTCACTGAAAATTCCACTGTTTGAAGGAAAACTATGCTTAAAATTGACACCTCCCACAAGAAAACATGGAAAATTAGAGATAAAACATGGAAAATTCACAGCACCTTGTGCCTTGACCAACTCTGGCCTCGTCAACAGGAGGACAACTAAGAAAAATGATGCGGATTGAATCTGAAAGACTCTGATTTCAAACACTTTGCGTTAGAATAAGAATAAGACATCAATATAGATAGCAAAAAAGGCAAGTTCTCGCTTTTCTCCTTAATGAGTAAGTTATTCCAAAACATAAAAATATACATATTCCAGAACATCAGTCTATTAGGACATGATTTCAATCTTTGTTAAGTATGATTTTGGTACAGTTTGTCACCCCCATAAAACCGAAAACCCAACTAGATCATACAATGCACATGCTTGCAGGAAGTCCATAAGTCACAGCCTCAAAGGTCTATTTCACCCCGGGTTAAAGCAGTGTTGAAATGCCTTGTTTCTGAAGAAATTACCTTGAGATGAAGTGCAATCTTCCTCATGTTTTCAACATATTCAGCAAGTGGTACATGAGGACCCAGGCCAGATGGGTGAGCCCCCATCGAATCATTACCGCCAAAATAAACAATCACCAAATCAGGCTGCGTAGCAGCATCCTATATCAGTTGAAGAAAACAACAAGTTCAGAAACCAAAAACGCTGGCGTTAGAGAACCACCATAGAGTGAAAACACCTACATATTTAAACTCAAACCATAGCCAACAACCATTAAACTCTGTCACCTCACATCAAACCATAAAACCGAAAATGTTATTAAATAAAATCAAGGAAACAACCAATAAATCTATACCCTGAAAGAGCTCAATACATGTAAACAAAAACCAACACAAAAAATAGAGTTATTGCTCCAAAATCAGCAGGCATTGTATTGAATTCCAAACATGTGCTCATATATATATATAACATATTCAAGATCCACACACTCATACACAAGCATATAATATAAGAAAAATGATAATGTTAAACTCGTAGAACTCATAGAACACATGTTAATGCATTGAATACATAATAAAAAGGAAAAAAGAAAAAACACAAAATTGATCAAATCTTTAAAAATTAAAGACACACACACACACACACACCCCATATATAAAATGGAACCAAAGAAGAGAATACCTTGGGGAAAACATGATCAAGGACCTGGACAGCACGGCGTGAATTCCAACCATAGTAGCCTCTCAAAAATATGTCTGCCTATATCACAGCATCCCAAAACACAAAACTATTCAATACCCATCTCATATTTAACACCCAAAAACACATCAAAGTTTCCACTTTTAAGTTCATAAACCAAAAATGATAAAAAGAGCTAGACACAGAGAGAGAGAGAGAGAGAGAGATACTTTGCGAGCGTAAACGTCGGAGAGAATGGAACCCCAGCCACCATTGCTGAAACTGAGCTGAACAATGGAGGATCCGAAGAGAACAAACTGTGGTCTGGATGGTCCCACCATTTCTGTCTATACGATCAGTGCAGAGTCCACAACAGGATTCACCACCGAAGAGTATGTACCGGCGACTTGTGAGTTCTCTGTTAACACGCCACTCCCTCTCTAAATATAGCAACTCGCGTTCCCAGTTTAGCGGTACCACTCTCCTAAAAGTGGGCTTTTGTTATTACTATTTTTTTAATATAAAATATCAAAACATTCATTTATAATCAAAGTTATATTAGTTTTTATAAACTAATAAAATAAGCTACTAAATTAATATTAATATATTAGAAAGGGCAAGTGATCATATTGAAAAAGAGAATCTGATTCCTGTGTAAAATCGTGTACGTCTTTCGTATGAATATTTATTACATTAGCGTAGATTGAAAATTTTGAACTGTCACTTTGACAAAATTTAATTATATAATTATCATTATTTACTAAAAAATGTATTTTTAAGAGTTAAGACTTGAGTTAATTAAACATCACATCAAGACTCGATGAAAAACTCGGTTTTATCGAGATCTGATTAAATTAAATATAATGAAACAGAATAAAAAAAAATAGATTTACATGTTGTATAAATTATGAATATGTAAAATAAATAGTTTGATTTCTTTTTATTTTTAGTATCACTAATTGATTTGCAATACATTCTAAGGTATATTGGTATGCAAAAAGAATCATGATGAATGAGCTATTTAGAGCCCAAAGGCATTAGACATCCAAATGGACAAAAAAATAAAAATAATAATTGAGAATAAATATTTTTCTAAAAATATTATTACAAATTTACGAGTAGAATACTTGCAATAAGCATATAACCCCAACTTATAGTTTTATTTATACGGACAATGATGCATGGAATTTGTAGTTGCATTACATCAACATTTTGTGGCATAATTTGAAGGTGTACGATGGACAGTGTGGGTTGGTGGTGTTACATGTGATCAATATCACCGGTTAGTTAGTGATTCACCAAACAGACCAACCTTTTATTGCACCTCTGCCACCATTAATGCTGTTCCTTTCTTATTGGTTCAAGTACATTTACCAGACTACAACCCCTGACCCAGTCAACCATCATCTGACAATGCTACCCATTTACATTTTTCCTTTCCAATCACCACCGTCTAATGTCTCGCTATCCCTCGTGATCATCATTATCCTAAGGTGGTGTCGCTATCCCTTGTGATCATCATTATCCTAAGGTGATGTTTGGAGCATAAGATTTAAGATGAGATTGAATTTCAAAAATCTCAAACTAATTGAATACCGTGTTTAGATGCCAATTGGAATGAATGGGATTGAGATTCTTTTGAATCCTAACCTCCAATCTATTCTCATTCTTTTAGTATTTTTCAATCTCACTCACAATCATATCATTGGGTGGGATAAGATTGGATTTCATATCTTTTTTTTTCTCTCCATTTATATCTCTCTCATATTTCTTTCTTCTCTCATCACACATCCATGAAACATCTTTTCTTTTTTTTTTTTCTTCTTCTTCTTCTTCTTTTAAGTTGGGATGAACCCAGAACCAGATTGATTCTGGGTTTGACGATGAACCTAGAACCATCTGGTTTTGAGTTCTGTTCTCAGTGTTTTTATTTTTATTTTTATTTTTAATGTTATGATGATTTGATGTTTGTTGATGATGTTGCTATTATAGAAGATGATGATGTTGATGAATTAAATTAATGATATTGATGAACTGTGGGTTGATGATGTTGAATTGTGGGAGATGATGATATTGATGAAGTGTGGTTTTTTATATTTGATGAATTATGGGAAATTATGTTTGGTTTTTTTTTTTTTTTTTAGATTTTTTATAAAATTAATTTTATATAATAAAAAATTTAAATTAATATATTTCAATTCAATCTCAACTTACATCAAACATGATATGGTATAATTTTTAATCAAATCACAAGTTCTACCAAGCATAAGATGGTGATTTTTCATCTCAATCCAATCCAATTAAATCTATTCCACTCCAATTCCGCGTGCCAAACGCAACCTAAAATCATTTATAGATACCTTGCAGTGCCTTCTACGATTTTGGCTGTAATTAAGGAGGGTAGGTCTCCAACCTCCAAGTCTGCTCTAATAACTCTTACAAAATTATGCCAAATTAGTCCAAGCCGAATCATCAACTTCTCTAACAAATGCCTTGATAAGGCTGACATTCTACCTTGTCTTTACCCATTATAATGCTAATTTTACGTTTACGTTCGCGAAAACATGAATATATAACATGATTCTATTTGATGAATATACTATAATGTCACAATGACCGGCTCGTCTCAAGCCATCCACACGTCTCCCTATTTTCATCTGCTTCTAGTATTATTGAGGGAACAGGTAGGGCCGCCAATTGCAAAGTGCAATTCAAAGCTATACGACCGTACTACAATTAAGACAAAAAGCTAACTTTCCATACGTAACATAATTTCAAGAAATAGAGGATAATTGGACTAGATGTCATTTACACTACAGCTAATTCAAATAATCAGATACCTATCATCATCGGTTGATTTTTCACACCAACTCGAATCTGGTAGTTCTGCTTCGCCAACATTTCTAATGATCCCATGCACGTCTAAGGATGGTTGAGCAAATCTACAGTTTTAATGCAGCTTTTGAATGATCCATAGCAAAGTAAATACCATAAATTGGTTAGTTTCATAAATCAACAAATTAAGTATCAAAATCAAAGGACAATTCAAGAACTTGAAGTGTTGTGTGTTATTCGAATTAATATCTTTAAAAAGAATGTGTTTCTTACATTATAGATGAGTTCAACTTCAACAACAATAATCATATCCAAAGTACATGGGACGGGAAAAAAATCCTTTCATTGTTTTCTTTTTAACAACAAAAAAATTGTGTCAATCCGTGCTCAAAACCAACATTTATATGGCAACACGGAGACATGAATATTAGAATCTAGTATGTAGAGTAAAATATAGGTCCCCATAACTTAGTGAAAACATATAATTCTAACTTGACCAAGACAAAGCTTTCCGCACTTGTAAAAGCCACAAGAATAACTGTATACTGAACAATCGAGCTTCCAAGCATAATTCCTCCAACCAGACACTCAACCTACGTACGATGGATTTATTTTGTGACAGCTTTGCCTCAATAACTGCCTTGGAAGATACTTTTCCAACGATCAATAATGTTTCTGGGGAAGATCCCTGCAACTGAGCAAAGAACATTCCAACCAGTTGAGTGATTGGATAGATTACTTGCCATGAAAAACCAAAATAACTTTAAAAGAACACAATCCATGTTCTGGCAAGTTATATTACTATATTGTAGCTAACTAAATATATATTTGCAATTATCTCCCATATATATACCAAATATTCTTGGCCAGGATCAGATTCAAGTAAATCTGCTTATTCTTACTAATCATGAACTTCAAGGGTTTTAACTTTGCTGATAAAGTTGATACATAATGGAAACTCCTAAAATGGTCATGCAAAGTAAAAGAGGTTAATAACAACAAAGAGATGGAGTTATGTAAAATACCAGAGCGTTATTAACTGATCGTAAACAGTCATTTGTTTTCAGCATTAACAGAATCACACGTGGCAGTCTCCTAAGAAGCTCTGAGATTTGAGGAAAATACTGAGATGCATACATCTGCAAAGAATAAAGAGTATTATCGAATTTGTACCAAAAAACTATTTCCATAAATCATTAATCGCAACCATGCATGACATAACAGAAGTAATTAGCAAGATGCATAAAAAATCCTTTGACAGCAAACTTTCTTTATTTGAAGACTAATGATTTCAGATGAATAAAGAACAGATAACAATTCCCATTTAGAGAGAAACATATAAATAATTTCTGTGAAAAAAGATAATTCCATTAATAGAAGATCACCTGTAATTCAGAACGATCACCATCAGTGCCTTTTATAACCAAATGATCAACAGCAGGATCAATGACCCTATTCCAAGGCCTCATAGTTAGAATCCCTGCAAATAGTACATAAAGATCTTCCCCAGCACCCAACTTGATACTATTTTCCTTTATTGCTTTAGCATCAGCAAATATAAGTGCCTGTAAGAATTGTCAACACATCATAAATACACTGCTCCCTACAGAAAAACTAGGTGCATAAAAAATGAACAAAAGTCAAGGAAAGTAATGATACCTTCCAAAGAGAAGCATAGTTAAATCTAGTGGCAAGATCAAGTTCTTTGTAGAGGCCATGATCAAGAAGTACCAACTGTGGCTCTCTCTTGCCTGCATTTATGAAATGTGAATGAAACTATGCAATAATATCTACGTGCTTTGTTTGCGAAACCAACTCACTGTGCAAGTAGATGATAATTAGAATGGAGAATAGACACCAGCATTGTAAAGCATAATGCCCATGAGGTCAAGAGCGCCGCCAGTCATGGTCACTTGCACAAGCATTAGAATTACATAAAATTAAAAATTCTAGTTAATCTAAATAGATTAAAATAATTTCTCTTGTTAATTAATAGCTTGTTCTAATTGCAACCAAACAAAAAATTCAGACAAACTAAGTATATAATAAAACTTCAGACTAAAAAGAACAACCTCACTGCTTGAACTGTAGCAGTCCATGATAATAACCTGATGGCCTTTGAAACTAAAGCTTTAGGTGCAACTGGTCCCTAATGGCTGAAACCTAATGTCTCACAAATTTAGAACAATTGCCAAAATTCTCCTAACGTTGAAGTTGAAAAATTTTACTTTCATTTCCATGTCCTTTTGTTTAAATTGCATGATTTCCACCACCCAAAAAAAAGAACAGAAAAAATCAAATGAGATTGCTAATAATGGTCAAACTAAACAAAGGTCATAGAGTCACTTCCCGCTGTATTACCCAAAGTGGAAAGATTGGAATGGTCAGTCACCACCTCAATATGAGTGCACCAAAAAGGTCAACAGTTGCCATCATTAGCACCCACAACCACAAGCACATAGTATGTTCACACACAAATGTGGAATGATCGTACATAATCATAAACATATACGAAGAATAAACGAGATTCAACCAGTAAACCATCAGATCAGTTTTGCAAATTATTAGAAAGGCGTCTATGGACAATCGTAACAGACAGAAGATCCTTACTCAATAAGCTCCTTTTTCCAGAAGGCAATGGACGAACCAGCAAGTTTGCAGCATGCGGATCACAATGCACAAATCCATGCTTAAACATCATCTCAGCAAAAGCCTGACTTACCTGTACAGAATAAGGTTAAAAAACATAAATCATTTTTATGTCTTTCAACGCAAAAAGGATTTGAATCTTTAGAAGGACAATAAATGAATATGATATGGATAACCTTTATAATAGTCTCAACAGATTACAATACCCAACTGTCTATGCTGTACACTATCAAGTGTCTGATCCACTCGATTGGCAATTAAATGGATCTCTTTGAAATGCCATAGTAAGTCATCATGAAGGTAAGACATGGCAATACATACCAACATTATTCTAAGCAGATAATATGTGCTCGTATTATCAAAGCAAATAACTTACTAATTTTGCAACTTTATCAGGTCGAATACCAAGTTTTTTTATGGTCGTCACATCATTCACTTGAGCACCATCCATAAATTCCATAGTCAACAACTTTGAGGTACTGATATTCCAATGCACCTTCGGTGCATATACATACTTTGCAACGTGAGGAGATAGCTTCCGGAAATTATCCAAAACTTTCACACTGTTCTTGGCTTCAAGCAAAAAATCTAGCTCCTGATGGGCACAAGCACAAGCAATAAATCTCAAGTTCAACCACTATTGATGACAATATATTTTATTATATTTTGAGTGAATGCATATTAGAATTACAAGAGAAAGAGTCCATGCAAATCACATGTTCCTCTTTACAAAAGTGGCCAAGCAAACAAAAAGTTATCACAAACCACAGATAATATTATGGCAACTTGCCTTGGGTAAACTTTCACGCATTTCATCAACCAGCCATCTGCAGTGAGTCAAGAAAATTTTTCAATTAACCTTAGTAGTTTAAACACACATCGAAACACATTCACAAACAGATGTATACAGTATACTTAAAGACCCATCAAGAGATGTGCAAGAGAATGAATGTGGACCCACATATTTTACCAATTTTGCATGCAACTATTTATTCATAATTGGGTGGAGATGCTGAAGGTACATATAAAGACCACCTTATTAACTCATACTCTATTATAGAGAAATGATTATTAGCAAGCACAGTAATCATACAGAAAAATACCTATAATCAAAAGAAGGAAAAATCCAATGCAGTGTTTTCACAATCAATCCCACAGTGGCATGATCTGCAGCCGCAGTATCGGTCATGTGAGTGTGCTGAACCTGAATATTAAGAAAATATTTTGGACAGGGAAAGCAATTCCTCATAAGAGATTTTCTTCTAATCCTAAATCAGTTGCACAATTTGCACGAAAACTTGGGTTTCACCCAGCATATGTTAATTCAGTTTGAGGTAGAAAGTGATGATGATTAAAACCTTAACAGCAACTTTTTGACCATCAAGCGTGTGAGCAACATGGACTTGTGCAAGGGAAGCACTTGCTATCGGAACAGGATCAAACTCATTAAATATCTGTAGACGAAACATACTGACTCAGTGGCAAGCTTCATGCCTTTGCTAGGAACAAGCAACATATATAGCACAACAACTCATGCACATAATTCTTATGCAATAAATACCAATGTCAAATTGAACCATAAAGCCTCAACAATTGAAACTATTTGTAAACAACTCTATCGACCTGCCTTCCTCTGAAGGAGTTGTCGAAAGAAAAGAAGAAAGCAAATAAATCATACATATCAATAGTACATACTTTATCCGGTGTCTCTCCAAGCTCTTTCTTGAAGACTTCACAGACTTGTTCATACGAAGAAACTGGACATTTATTTAACATAGACTCCCTCATTGTCTGGACATACTCTTGGGGTACCAAATACTCCTGTTAAAATATATATGTGCAATTTAAGGATGTTAATACTTACCGAACCCACAAACTTATACACTCAACAAGAAACACAGTTTCTTTATCATACATACATAAGGAAGCAGATAAAGAGCATACCAGCTGTCCTATGTGCTGGCCAAGCTTGATATATATTCCTCCATTCTTGAAACATAGTTCTTGAAGTTTACGCGCAGACCTGAGGTGAACTTCATGTTTGACCTTTGATCTCTCAGTACTTCCTTCCGGGAGTCCCCACAGAGAGTATTCATAGTCTAGCCAAAAAAATTGGGTACAAAACAAATCACTTTGAAACCAATTCTTCCACCCTTCATAAAACTTTAACACTAAATCTACAAATCAAATATCCATACACCAACACAAACCTAAGAAAGTCCATTCTCATTATAGCATTTACAATCCATCAAAAACGAAAAGTGAATCCAATTACACAACCCTAAACACTCAAAAACCTATCTTCACAAGCCTTCTCATTTAATTCTTAACGATAATCAACCATATTCAACATTTTTCACAATAAAAGCTTCTTCCACAACCTAATCAACCACATTTTACACGTTTTAGATTCATTTACTTACTTCGAAGACACATCTAAACAGTCGTTTTCGAAACTACAGTTTACAAACAACTCAATCCACAATGTTATCCTCTCTTAGACTACAAAGAATCGCAATGCAATCATATATTCATATTACAACAACAAATTCGATTTCACTTTCGAAATATCCAGCACTAGTTAAAATTATACTCAAAACTCAATCAAACAGTACATTCTAAATTGAGCATCAAGAACAGGTTAAGTACCGAAAGCGATAGAGGCGGCAGTGACGGTGTTACGGTAGAGGCGGACGGGGACGGTGGAGCAGAGCTTGAGCGCCGTGGCGGGATCCTCCGAGGTGGAGATAGCGGCGCCGCCGCAGAGAGCTGTGGCGGCGACTGCGAGCTTGGCTCCAGTCCGCCACAGCGATCGCGCCGACATCTTCGTCGATATCGCAACGACTGAAGAAGAAGAAGACGAAGAGAGCGAAAAAAACGCGGGTTTGTAAAAACAGAAGAGGAGATCGCGATTTTTATTTTATATTTAATTAATTGATTTTTTGCGCCGGTTTTGGATACAAATGTGTTTCTATATACACCCCCACAAATGGGCTCATGGGCTTTGGTTTTCTTTTGGATCTTAATCGGCTTAAATTTTTATTCGGGCTTCTATGGGCTTGGGCTTTGAATGAGACAATGAATCATGTGGATCAGTTTCGATTGTTTACGAGAATCGCACAGGGGGCTACTTTGGACTACATTTAGTTAGTGTTTTCAGTACAAAATGTGATGGCTGAAATTAAAAGTGTTTTTACCTCAAAAAATTGTTAAAAGTGTTTTTTTTTTTTTTTACTGTCACTATATCAAACTACTACTACGATCAGTTAAGATAAGACTATAAGGCATAACCTAGATTTCTGCTCTCAAACAACTGGAAAGAACTATCCACATAAAGATGAAAAAATTGTCCACACACTAATGGGACAAGTGAGTCAAATCCACCATTTGAAGTTGTATAGTGGGTAGGAAATAGGAATGACATTTCCACTGGACCAAACCAATTATCTCCAAATTAAGAGTGTTTTATTATTCTCGTGTTGTAGTTTTACATGTGAAATTATGGTCTAGTTCATGTTTTATGGTCTAGTTCATATTTTATAAAAACGTGAAGAGTTGCTCTTACAATATAGATGAAAGGTTTCTCAGTACTTGTTTGCCCTAAACAAGATGAGACTTGAATTCATGTTACAAATTGAGAGGGAGAAACCAAACCACTCAACCAATGATAAATATGTTAAATTTCAATAAAAGTTGGACAACATGAATTTTAACTGTAACTCACGAGTAACTGAACACTACTATTTATGCCAAAAAAAAAAAAAATTACAAACTTGTAGTCATGTCATTAAAAAGTGAAATCTTGAATTAGATTATAGATATCCAATTCTCTTATCTAAATAAACTCATTATAAAATTGTGTTTCCTGAAAAGATATTTGTATACCACATTGCCAGTTCCAAAATTTTGGGTATGTGAATTTTAATCATAAAACCAAAAGCTTGTGTAAATAAATTTTAGAAATCTCCTTATTTCAACTCATAAAAAGCATATAATTTTACAAAACATTTGTAATCTATGGATCGCAATAATCGAAGCCCCATGGACGAAATCGTCTTAGCCATGATTTTGAATTGGTAGCAGCAGTTGTATTTGCACTGAAAATATAAAGACATACACACCTTGTAGTACAGTCATAGAAAGAAAGAGTTTCTATATACAATGGATATTATTTTTGAATGTTTGTCCATGAAATCTTTAACATGAACTAGATAAATGATCCCAAATAGATAACATCTATTCGACGGGCCCTAAGACATGATAACATTGATACTGATAATAAAACGAGGATCACGTCGTGCATGAGTCATGAAAAACCTAATCAACACCAAATCCATGCCTTGTTCACAAAATCACAAATTTTTAAAAACCAAAAGAGAGATATATCTCATGCATTTCTATAATAGAATATGCAAAACATTAAAATCAACATCAATCCCTTTCTACCATTCAAAATTCTCCGCGTGCAGGACGCGTGTGAATTTCAACATAAAACTTATTTTATACTTTCGGCTTCACCAACAAGTTAAGGGGCCACAACAATTCGGCTTCCACCGCACAATAAATATATGCAACACAAACACATTACACGTCCACTTTTGTTCTGTTTTTGTTTTTCGTTTTTCGTTTTTCGTTTTCGTGAACCAGTGTTGTGTTGCGTGGCCAAATGTAACATGAACAGCTTCAAAGCTAACAAACCATACAACAATATTGATAATGGTTTGTTTAGCTGAATTGTCTCTATTTTCTTGTATTGTTTGTCCATTTGGAACCTACCAAGTTTTCACATTTCTGTCTATGATGGTTCCTTAGTTGTGTTATAATGACAAATTAATATAAAATCTATATAAAGATTGCCACCTAGTTTACTCTACTATGTAATAATATCGAGAGGAGTGTTGCATAAGCTGATCGACTTGATCATAACTTAATGATTAAGCATATAGCTAGAGTCGTTTTCTGCAACAAATGATAATGATTGTCTATACATCTCTTTTCTTGTTTATAAATTATAATACTGAGTCTTAAGTCTCATATTCATTCATAAATCACAAAATGTAAGGAGAATTCTCATCTATATTATCAGAACAATAGTTTTTCAATTATGTGATTTTGAAATATATATCTATCTTTTATTACTATAAAGTAAAAACTATGGTGCCACATGTCATAATTGTAAGCTATCTATATTTAATAATGATAAATATTTAATAAAAATTTAAATTGCAAATTATATACATATATTAATGTATATTATTTTGACTTTTAAATTTTTGTAACACCAAACGGCTTGTAACACTCAAAAGCTCCCCAAAATTTTGTAACATCCAAAAGTTCTTAATTGTATATTATTAATTTTAATGTATATTATTATGGCTTTTAAATTTTTTAACTACAAAAGTTTGTAACACCCAAAACTTTCAAATTCATATTGAGTTATAATACCCAATATTTAAATTATCAAAACAATCCACTACACCTATAGTCCTCTTGTATATGATGTCTGGCCAACTGATCAAATTTAATTATCTTGTTTCTTTCTCTGTTTTCATTTCTGTGTCAGGTCAACCGGCCAAATTTAATTGTCTCGTTTCATTCCTTCTCTGTTTCGCTTCTCCATTTTGCTCCTCGAAGATGTGGACGGACTCAATTCAAAGTTGTTCTTTTAAAATAAGGGTATTTTTATCATTAAAATGTATAAACGGTGAAATGGTGTTGTTAAAATTCATGTTAGTTCTTTGGTGCTATATAAAAGAAGACTCATGTTATTTGTTTTTCATGATAATCTTATGATGACAACGAAAACCATTGTGATTTGTGTGTACGTTTTGACTATGAAGTAGTAATAACATTGAGCTAGTAATTGTTCGCAACGACTGAATCACACCTCATGGCAAACTCAATTTGCCACTTCAATGCTCTTGATCAATTGCTTAACTGAATCTGCCATTTTGATACTCTTGATCAATTGCTTAAATGGATAATAAAATCTCCCTGACACTGAATCCAATATTTGATAAGAAAGTTCGACAAAATAATCCTATGATGGATATTCACCAATTCAACAAATAACTACTATAGTATATTATGAGTCGAAAATTACCTTTTTTATTGGGCAACTCATATTCTTACCTAGAAAACTAATCCTCAAATTTCATCATACTAATGGTGTGTTTAATTTAAAACCATATACGCACACCAATTTTTTTCTTCAATTTATTTTTTTTGCTCACTTTTTACATGATTGACCACTTCACCCCATGTGTTGGTCATTAAGAAGAGAACCAAACCCACCAACCACAAAGTTGGCCCTTCCATCAAGTCTCTTCAAAATGACTTGCTCACAAACATTCTTGCTCGCATGGCCTCTGATTCCATTACTGACCTTTTCAACATGGAACTATGTTGTAAAAATCTTCATGAAATTGGAAACAATGATTATGTCCTCCAACATGCCAAGGTGATTATGGTGACACGTGCTTTGAAGCTTGGTCCTGGGATTGCGAAGCAATTTAATTGTATTTTTCTTTTAAAAGAAAAATGTTGACAACAAATGGTACAATAAGAGGGGACTTACATACATCTACTTACTTTATACAGAGGGAATTAAATTCACAAAAAAAACTATTCATACTTTATTTTTATGGCAAGTGTGATCAAGCTTGAACTTCTGACCTCTTAAGATCAAAGCAAATGTTTAATCATTCCTACTAAGAGTGGTGTGCACTTACTTATATAGTCTTGATATTTGTTCTAACAATAATAAGAAAAAACTTTATATATATATATATATTAAAATGAATATAGTGGGAGTTAGAACCTTTCGCCGCTATATAAAAGGAAAAAGTGTATGAACACGTTAATTTAGAATGAAAGTGCATTTTAATTGTACCATCGAAATAATAAATTGTGAATAACAATATTAGAATATTTGGTGGGATCAAATTCTTGAGGTACCGTCTTATTCATCCTAAAGTGATCATTGCTATGTGTGAAAAACAAATTAGGCATAAGAATCTCAAATTAGAGATAGCGAGCAAAAATCTAGAAGGGGACAAATTTGTAAGCTATGGAGATTGAAGCGTAACTCCGGCCAAAGGCGGCTTCAAAATACACGTCAAAGCTGAGAAACAGAAGGTTATTTTGACTACTTGGTCGTAAATGAAAACATCACTGGAAAATTAAAAATAGGATACTACTTCTTTTGGTTTTGACTTTTAAAAAACAAGGAATTAAATACATAACCAATTGAAGATTATTTGTCAACGTTGTTATTTTAATAAAGAAATAATGGAGTATTCCCAAAAAATAAAGAAACAATGGCAATTATTCACAATTTTTATATTTTATGACTCACGTAAGATAAAAGATATTTTGATTCTTTTTACATTTGAAATTTCATTAAAATCATATTTTTATTTATTTTTTATTCTTTCAAAAAAAAAACATCTTTTTATTCTTTATATATTTTGTGTCGAAAGCAATGACATAACACTTACGGGTTGTTGTCTTTTTCTTACTATTAAATAAATTAATTGCTTTGCAAAATGTTTACAAAATAATGTGTTATGATTATCTTCATCTAAACCTTATATGATAGTAATTCTCTGATATTTTACCGTGCAAACCCTTATCATACATATAAAATAATGTATTAAAGTACAATCAATAACATCTTAAACTCAAATCGTATAATAAATCGTGAATAGAGTAGACGTGTTATAGGTCTATGGTAAAAATATTTCATTGATCTTAAAACTGTCTTTTGTTATTCTTTTAATCGTAACAAGAAAAGAATAGTAATATATACATTACGTATATATTGTCTCCATAAGCATCTTCAGACCTGTTTTTGATCAAATTTTAATCATGGAATAATAGGGTTAAGAACATGACAATATACCTAGAAGCAAGTGGTCTTTTGACTGATCTTTTGTATTCTATTGTTAAAATATATATATATATATTTCTCTTACTGTTTTTTTGTTAGCTAGGTTGATCACAAGATAGCGAAAAAGCATCTTTGAATTGATAAACAAATGATATTTGTATTTAAAAATATTTTTAATATCAAAAATATTTTCAGCACAATTACTCATAGCTCAGTGGTTAATGTATTTCCCTTTTACAGAGCTATGGGGATGTGAGTATCACATTTGGTGTTACCATGTGTCAAATATTTCCCTTTGTTGTAGGAGTTAGATATCTTTCTTTATAAGAAATAGCTTGACACATTAACATCTAATTTCTAAACATTAGTGTTTAATTTCAAAAAATCTGAATAAACCTTAACCATTAATGTCAAATTACTTTATAATTACACAACAAAATTAAAAGAAATAATATTTCCTGACAACTACTGATTACCACAATGAGAGTTTTTTTAAACTAAATATTTATATAAAAAAGCTTAATTACAAGCAAAATAAAATTTTCAAAATCTTTATAAATATATTTTTGATAATCTTAGAAAGTTGTTTCATCACCCAACAAAATTCAATGTCACTGATTTAATGTAACTAAAATTTTTTAAATAGCATTCAAAGTTCGGTCAAGAGAATCCCATGAGTCATGGCCAAGAATTACGTAAAAACAATTGCTACCAAATGATTGATTTAAATTTAATTTGGCATTTGTTACAATATATGTTCAAGAGACTTTAATTATCATCCAAATAAACCATAAAATAAAATAAACTGAAATCTCCAAAATTAAATATTGATGAAGACAAAATGTTGCATGTGAACACATGATCCCAATCAGTCGGTTCCACCATAGCCGCTTAATTGATCATATAGTAGTTTTTTTTATTATTATTAAAAAATAAAATAAATTATGCACTAAAAAAATAATTTATCTTAAATATCATAATAAATTTGATATTCAGGAGAGATGATTCACACTCAATTTGAATAAGAGAAAGATGATTTGAATTTACAATTTCAAAAAAGAAATATGATGAACATACCATCCTTTAATAGAAGTGGTTGAATATCTCTCTTGATCCTAAGAGATTAATGATTTGAGTCTCATCTTTAAACTATTAAAATATAAGATATGAATGTGAGTCTTTTATTAATAGAAATTGTCATCTTTGATTGTGGGACAGCGAGATGTTCAAACCTAAGCATAAGTGTTCAAATCTAAGCGGTCAAAGGTTTAAGTTCACCATTGTTATATTAAAACACAAATATTCAAAAGAAGACATTAGACAACATATTAAAGTGTGTAATCGAGTAAGCAACTCTCTGAAGGTAAAGAAAGCTAACCTTTGGGGGAACTGTTCCTCAAATACACTAGCGACAGATGTAAGATATGCGGTAAACTCTTGTCATCCCAAAAACAATGTGTGTGACAAAAGACATCTAAAAGGTAAGTATTATTTCCTTATTAAAGTTGATTGAGTGTTTTGTTAGAGGGGGATAGCTTTTAGGAACAAATTGACTCTTTTTAAGATAACAAAAAAATTTACCTAAGCAACCGAAGGTGCTCCGGAATATAATCGTTAGGACAGCTTGATAAATGTGTTAACTTATTTTTTAGGTTGAATAGTAGCAAAAAGTTGAAGAAAGATAACATCATCAAAGAAAAGAGACATTCGAAGATCCAGTGCAAGTTTTGGTCGAAACAATTTTAATATTAATTTTCACTGGATAATAAGATAAATACAATCCTCCCGCTAACTTTTGATTGAAGTTATGCTGACAGATGTCAACATCGTTCAGAAAGCAAACAAATCAACCTATGATTTCTTTAGACTCCTGTGTTTTTGTAAATTTTTTTTAGTTAATAGCAATATCTAATCCACCTGTCTCAAGCTAACCAATACATTTATTTATTTAATTTATTCTCTTTAAATTGTATTGGAGGTGTTTAATATTATATTTTCCTGTTGATTGTGGGTTCTGTTTGTCTAATTTCAAGTATCGATTGATTTATATAATATAAAAACATAAAAATGCTTCTGGAATGTTGAGAGGGTAAAATGGTCAAACACATAAGCTTCTGGTAGCTCTTGATTTGTATTCATGGTTGAAAAATCAATTTTGAAATTAATTAATTTTCACGTTGAGAGACTCTAATTAAAGCTTAAATTACCATTATAAGAAACATTTGGTCTTTGTTTTTGGTTCAATTTTCGTTGGAGGAGATAAGCAAACAAAGAAAATTTTCCCCAATATTGCACAAATTATTTTCATAATCTCATCAAACAAATATATTTATATTGAATGTTAAAATGGATTGATAATTCCAAGCTCATCCCGCCTACATAAAAAAAACTACGAATTCATGTCTTATCTTTCTATTTTTTTGAAAAATGAAACATAAAACCCCTTTTCTCACGCAACAATAATTTACACCTTTTTCATTTCTATTTAGAATGTTGATGTAGAGTCCAGACTCGACTAAAAGTCTACTCTAAACATCTCACAATCGTTTTTGTGGGTAAAATAACATCCGAACTCATTTTACCGAAAAAATGAAAAGATACATAATCAACTCAATCAAGAGTTTACACGTCATTTTTTTTCCATTTTGCTGACCAACTAAAGAAAAAAAATGAAAATCTCCAAGTACTTAATATATTCAACATAATTACCTGCTAACTAATATATAATTTAATATCACTAATGTAAAATTTTGATTATGTATTCTCATAAAATGATGTTGGGTGATGACCACAAACATAGTCTTATTATAACTGTGAGAAATAATTCTCTGTCAATATTGATATGATATTAAGTTTTTTATAAAAGAAATTTAAGTTTGAGTGATGTATAAGAAAGAAAAATTGTAAAAATCTTGATCATTCATGATT
Organism: Nephelium lappaceum; assembly: GCA_021234005.1. NCBI lineage: Eukaryota > Viridiplantae > Streptophyta > Magnoliopsida > Sapindales > Sapindaceae > Nephelium > Nephelium lappaceum. The sequence goes on along the minus strand of CM037999.1, from coordinate 26,384,334 downwards.
TTATATATTAATATGTCACTAAATTATTAAAAGTTTAGAAAAAAAAAATGATGGTAGATAATCATTGTTCTACAATAAATTTGAAATCTTAAATTTAAATTATCTTATTCCAAATTTAAAAGAAATAACGCAAGTGATTTAATGGCAACATAAATTTAATTCCATTTAAAAGAAAATACAAAATCCTAAACCCAATTAATGTTTTATTTTACATAAAGTGTAAAAATGAGAAATGCAGAAAAGACAAGTAACATTTCAGTTGAAAAAGGCGTCGTTAGTTGTTTGATTTAAACCATTTAGGTATTTCAGTTAATTTTTCAATAAAATAAACAAAAACCATTTTCACACACCAAAAAAAAAAAAGAAAAATCAATGAGTTGATAGCGCGTGTAAAGTATACTCAGTCTTTGTCTTCTCCGTAATCCACAAGTCCAGTCAAAACCTTAAATCTCCTCTCCTCCCCTGCCAGCACCTTCCCTTCCATTTTCCCATTTTTATATATTCAATCACTATTTGATTTCTATTTCATTTTTTCATTTTTTTTTTAAATTTAAAAATTTTGTTTTGACTGCACCTCCTCTCCCTTTTAAGCAATTCTCATTCCACTTTCTTCTTCCTCGTCATCATCATCTCTTGTGCTCTCTGTAAATACTTCTACTTGGTTTTGGATTGAGATTTTGATCGAGGAACATATTTTTGGAGATGGGTTTTTTTTCAAAAGAAGAAAAATCATCAAAGAGATTGTTGAGAGTTTTGAAGACTGTATTTTTTTTAGTAACCATGGTGGTCTCTTTACTTCTTTTCTCTGCTCCTGTTCTTCTTGTTGTTGCTGATACTCTCCTCCCTTCTGCTCTCCTCTCTGCTTCTCTTCCCTCCTCTTTTTCCCTCCAAACCCTCTCCTCTCACCTCTCTAACTACGACTTTCGTTACTCCCTCATCGACATCCCCCTCATCTCCATCATCAGATCCACCGTCATCCTCTGTAAGCAATACTGATATAATTATGGTTACTACAGTCTGCGGACGCTCTTACTTTATTTTTTTTTTAAATGTTATCATTACTGATCATTTTTTTGGGTTTTTTTTTATAGGTGTGTATAGCTTTTGCGATGGGCCTAGGTTGTCAAGAGGGCCATATCTGGGAATCACAACCATATGTTCTTTGTCTTCGCTGATATTTGTTTCACTCAAAGCATCATATGTGTTCAACATGGAAGATAGACAAGGAGAGTATGTGAGAGCAACAGAGATGGCTCTTTTCATTTGCTCACTTGTCTTGGCAGTTGGTCATGTCATTGTAGCCTATAGAACAAGTTGCAGAGAAAGAAGGAAACTCCTTGTTTACAAAATTGATATTGAAGCTGTAAGTCCTCTCCTCTGTTTCTCTCTCTCTCTCTGTTTTTTGTCAATCTCAATTAATTATCATTCGTCACTTAATCAACACCTAATCGTAGAAAAGTTGAAATTTATGTTCTTCTGGAATAGTCAAAACTTTTGAATTGGTCTCTTTGTTGGGTTTTTTAGGCCAAACATTTTGATATATTTTTTTTCATAAAGGAAATTTAGGCCGTAAAAAGTATCATACTCGTTCTATCGTCAGGATTGCTCATAAAATCTTTTTCAGGATCCAATCATACATATTGATGTCTATATCAATTGGTCCTGACGTATATATCAACTGGTCCTGGAAAATCCTGACTTAAAAAATTATTACAAGAACGAGAGTGACATCACATGCATGCTTGTAATTTGTAAACTTGCTTTTAACGTTTAACAACATAGATAATTTCATTGGATTCTACATAGATAATTTCATTGGATTCCTTTTCTTTTTCTGTGAAAAGCTGACTGGATTTTTCTTCATCAACCATCCACCAAGTATTTAAGAAAATTACGGAAATAAGCATATTTCGAGTCTAAAATTAAAAAAAATAATCATTTTTTTAAATTCTCTATATTTATCAAATGTATTTTTATTAAAAATAGTTTTTCTTGTATGATTTTTTAAAAAAAAAAAGAGTTAATGTTCAATTTAGATTTAAATAAATAATTATTTATAAAAAAAAAAAAAAAAAAACCCTATTTGGACCAAATATTTTGCACTAGTGTATCTTAATTTGCATTTGTAATCTAACCAATGTCAATTTTGAATTGTGTGTCTCGAAAATTGTAAACTGGAACGGTTTTAAATGGTGCATAAACTGTAAAGACGTAACATACACAGTCACATGTGACTTGTAATGGGGCAGGTTTTGGTCATTTTCCCTGCACCAAAAATAAATAAATAAATGACTGAGTCAACAAAATACAAATGAAATCTCATTAATGCAGAGAATCTGTGATGGCAGCCGCCCTTGGTGATGGTGGAGTAGTTTTTAATATTTGACCTTTTTGGCATGTACATACCATTTGCTGCTCCCCCCATTTATGAAGACATCAACTTTACCTACTTTTCTTTTGTTTATACAGAATCTTACCAAATTGTTGATCGGAGTTGTTATCTAGAACATCAAGATGTGGTCATTATCGATTGTGATCATTCATGACCACTTATAGAATCAACCATGGTCCTAACATTTGGTTCAAAGACCTTCTACGGTCACATTTTGATGAAAAAATAATGTATACAGACGTTCGAACATAAGAAATTTTGTAAAGATTCAAGTCCTTTGCATCAAACATGGACACTTGCTTACTAGAGGCCCTCCAAACAGTTAATGTTTCACTTCTCGAAGAAGCCTTGCCGACAGGCGACAGATAGGCAAACATCTCATGTTCTGGTTCCTTGACATTGAAGCCACATAGTTGATAAGATTCACCAAGTTTATCCTCCACATTTATAGCCGCCCATTACATTCCTCTAAATCTTAGCGCAAAATCTAATATAATTCACTGAAAGACAAAATCCGTAAAATAGCTGAACGTCGGTGCCTATGTGTGAACAGAATCATTAATAAATGTTGTGGCACATGAAAAAACTTGAAGTTAAACTAATGACATAAATGGCCGCATGTGTGCAGGTTTCAGCTTGTAAAAATGGGTTTCCAAGATATCAGAAGATTCTCAAAGAAGAAAGAGTCAATTGATTTCATCAACAAACCACTGAATTACCGACAAATGTGTAAACCTTTTTTGGGCTTACCACATTCATCAGAGTCAAATATCAGGTAGTCTTTTGGCTTTCAGTGACCCCATTTTATTTTTTATTGAACCGTTTGGTATTGTTAGGGAACTAATTGAAGTTCTGGTGATTGTTTTTCATGGATACAGATTGATGGAAGTGAAGTTAACTTGGAGATGAAGATCAACAAGTTAATTATAGGAGTCAGACCGGCGGCTACTCTACATTATTATAGTAAACGGACCACATCATGTATCATTTGTTGATCAATACCTTGCGATGGGTGGTGGTGGTGTGTATGTGTACTAGATAGAGATCATAGAGAATGTGATTGCAGGATATATATATATTTATATATAAAAATGTAACTAACATTTTTTCATTCTTACATCAATGTACAGCTTGTATTAATTTGATCTGTTTACATGTCAAAAGAAGTCAAAGACTTCTAAACTCGTACAATTCAGTTTGAATTTATACGTTTTATGTATGTGTTAAATCTCAGTACATTCTTGTATGGATGATTGATCATTACACCATTTGTATGGTACATAAAGGTTATACCAATTATATTAGTTTTCCTTGACATAAGTGAGTCCATTTCAATACCATTCGATAATAACAAAAGGTTTTAGTAATTAATTTATGCTGTTTGTTATCAAATCCAACTTAAGTGTAGTTTGCTTTTATCACTTTTTATTTAATAATGTCAAGATACATAAACGAAAGTCATGCCCGGATAGCTGGTTGTTCAGCGAGCTTTAAGCCTGGGTTCATAGGAAGAAATGTGAAAGGAGGGATAAGGCTGGCAGGACATTTCACTGCTACTAAGAAAACCGAGGGGTTGACCTTTCATGAATTCTCGCTTCACTAAGTTAGGGTGCCTCGAGGAAGGTTTGGATCTTTCAATCTTATGTCATGAGGGAGAAGGGCTCTCGTTCAACGGATCAAAGGTACATTGAGAAAAAATGTCTATGGAGATCTTGAATCTATTCGGGCCGATAAGCGGGTGTAGAAAATGAATTATATCTATTAAGTAATTTTTATTTGTTTTCTTAAGTGGCCAAACCACTTAAAACTATATAAAAATCATTGAAAAAAAAAAAAACCTATAATTTTTTACTATTTAACTGAATATCAAATCACTTAATAATTTTTTAAATATATTATTTCAAATTTATTATTTCTAAAATAATATATTTCCAAATTTATTATAATTTTATATTATACAAATTTCTTTTAATGTTATTTTTATTTAAATATATAACAATAATAATTCAACTTAAGACCAATTTGCTTATTTTTATTTAAATTTATAAATTTAATTTATTTTACTATAATAATTAATCATCTTTAAATTATGAATAAAAATATTATTAATATATACATAAAAGTGTTTTAGTATTTACTAAGTAATTTATTATAATTGTTTGTATTATATTAAATAAAGTTACATAACAACTAATAATAAAAAGATATAAATGTTAAATTATTAGTTTTCAGATAATTTTAATTTTAAAAAACAAACAATATTACTATATGTTTAGAGGTAAGGGTAAGGAAAAGAAAAAAAAAAAAAAACATGTCACTTAGATTTTAGATTTCAGTTATTGTTCAGTTTTCAGTTTTCGATAACACTATTTAGTCTTCAAACAAAAAAAACAACCCCTTAGATGCTATTTTTCAAATAAAGCTTCAATAATCATGCAAGTTTCAAGTATTAAGAATTTCATTTGACCCTAAAACAATACTCACACAAGTCTTAAGCCATAGAAACTTCATTTGACTCCTAAAGCAAATAGTAAAAGAGACGCCAACTTATGTTGATCGAAATCGTGTGAGAACGAAAAAATTTATACTTTTGTTTTTAATTTCTGTTGTCTATTTTTAAATCCAACTGAGATCCACTTTCTAAACGTATAGTTCAATATTCATAAAAGTTTCAAGCATAAAAAACTTCATTTGACTCCTTAACTAACAATAATACACAGTAGCTTACACTGATCGAAGCTAACCAAAATCATGTGAAAAATGTGATTTTTCTGTGTCTCTTGGTTGATTTATATTCTCGATTTTTAAATTCAACTAAGATCCTCATTTTCAAGATGAAGCTTCATTATTTATGTAAGTTTTAAGTGTTAAAAACTTCATTTGACCATTCAACTAAAAGTTTAAGACCTTAAGATACTTTTATTGGCACTAACTGAAATTGTGTGGAAACTAAGATTTTTGTCTTTTTTTTTTCTTCTTTTTTAAAAATCCAACTTATATTATATTTGTAAAGATGAAACCGCAATATTTATGCAAGTCTCAAGGCTTAGAAACTTCATTTGACTCTCAAACTGAATACTTAAATACACCAACTTATGTGGACCCAAACCATGTGAGAATTGAGAATTTTATAGTTTAATGGTTAATTTAATGTTGTCTATTTATAAATCAAACTAAGATCCACTTTCTGAATATAAAGTTTCAATATTCACATAAGTTTCAAACTTAAAAACTTCGTTTAACTCCTTAAGTAACAATAATGCACGGTAAATTATGCTAACTGGACGCTGATGAAAATCGTGTAAAAAGTATGATTTTCTTGTCTCTTGATTGATTTATGTTGTCTGTTTTTAAATTAAACTGAGATACTCATTTTTAAAATAGAGTTTTATTATTTTTGTAAGTTTCAAGTGTTAAAAAACAACTAAAAGTTAAAATCGGTAAGTTACATTAATTAGCGTTGATCAAAATCTGATGATAACTAAGACTTTTATAGTTTTATGCTTGGTTTATGTTGTTTTATTTTATTTTTGTTTTTTAATATCCACTTAGTTCCTATTTGTAAACATGAAACTGCAATTTTCATGCAAGTCCCAGGCTTTATAAACTTCATTCGACTCCCAAACGAACACTAAAATACGCCAACATATGTTGACCCAAATCAAAATAATTTTTAAATAAGTTATATTATATATTATAATTTTAAAAAATAAAAATAATTTTTAATGATGTGGTACTGGTACAGTATTGGCGAAATGAAGTCCACACAAAATATTAGTGGTTTTAAATAGTCGTCACTAAAAGAACGATCTTGGATAAATGCTTATCAATTGGGCCGAGGCCCAACTTATGAAAAACCAAGCGGCCCACATTCAAAAGCCCGTATAGTTTTCAGTGTCGAAACCGCCATATTTTGCACGCAAAGAAGCTCAGTGCCATTCAAAACCAAGCAATCAAATTCAATCAATCTTGGAGCTGGTGATCACAGTTCACTTAAAAATTCTTTTTCTTTGAGTAACTACACATGAGCCCATCAATCAGTGGAATCATTGACTTCATCAGTCCATTGTCCATTGATTAAAGGTCCAACAGAAAGCACGTTTCTTAGCTTTTAGCTTCCCTATTCCTCTAGAAGCAATGCTACTACTCTACTTCGTTGTTGAACCTTCTTTGGAGTCTCGTCCATGAACAACAAAGCAGCCGTTTGGCAAAAGCGTTTCCTGGGTTGTTGGCCAGTACAAATGATTCTCATAATGAGCACCAATTGCACCACCACCAGCACTAGCAATATATGTAGAAAAAGCACTCAACCCATAATCTGGTGATGAAACAAGTGCTTCTTTGTTCCGGATCATCACTTTGTTATGTGTTGGATTCTCGAACAAGTGGCAGCCCTGCTGGCTCCGCAAGAAACTGTCGATGGCTTTCAATGGTGGACAAGGTCGATATATCAAACGATTTCCACTTTCTTGCTCCATGAAAAGGAGTTTGAAGCAGATTAAAAACCTAGGAAGGACGTTGAGAATTAAACGAAAATGGCTTGAATTGTGGAAGAGTTTTGAGCGAATTTTCTTGTGTAAAAAAACTGCATAACAGAATGATATTACTCATTATTAAATATCACTGCGTTAATTATACTTAAATCTTAATTGTCAAATGCCATAGTAGAATGATATTACTCACAATTAAAAAAAAATGCTGTTGCCTTAATTATATTTAAATCTTTTTTTTTAGCAAAGATTATCTGACTTTAATTTAAACAACTATTGGAATCTAGTAGAGATATAACACTATCGTACTATCCACAAAATTGCTCCTAAAAAATAGAAAAGGTCTACACATATATTTAGTAGGAAAATTATCACATATTTATACGTGGCGGTTAAATTATCACGTATTTATACAACTCCCGAGGAAAGCTTAATTATACAGTGTTAAAAAGTTTTTCTCTCAATAAAGAAAAGTATAACTCGTCTTGTTTTTCCAAACGACGTCGGTTTACTTTGCTGCTACCTGTTCCGCTCCCGCTCTCACTGAGACTCGGTTACCGACAGGAAAATCAAAATAGAAAACCTAAAAACACAACACAGAGAAGACACAAACAACACATTTTCTCCAGAAAATGAGGTTCAGTTTCGACGTCTCGGTCTCGGACTCGGACTCGAACGCGAACACGGACTCGCGACGATCGGCGACGCCGAAGGAAGAACTGGAGTGGCTTCCGCTCCAGAACCATCCACTCTTCTCCTCCTCCTCCGCCTCCGCCGACGGAACCGCAGCAGCTCCGACGAATCTGTTAGCCTGGGACGGAGCGTCCCGGTTGTACTACTGGAACTCCAAGAAATGCTGCCTCCACCGAATCTCTCTCCGGCTGGGCGAACCCGACCCGACTTCCATCCTCGCTGCCTCTCCCTCTAAGGTACTTCAAATGCTCTATAAAAATTTCAACTGTATTGAAGGATTGCAAGTATTGGTTGTTGTGATCAATTAAGTAAATATTGGTTTTTGTGAAAATGTAGCAAGTATTGTATTGATGTTGAATTGTTGATCAATATTTACTTGGACTTGTGATTATATTGATTTGAATTTATTTGATAGGTGTTGCAAGTGGATGTGAAGTTGAATTTTTGAGGTTGACAGAATATTTATTAACATAGATAAATATATGTTTCGCTGAAAATATCGGAATATTAATTTAAAATATGAAAAATATCGGGTATATATAGGGTGTCGTCTCGATGTTGTGTCAGTGACTCAGTGTTTACTTACTAGGATTTGTGATTATATTAATTTGTATTTATTTGATAGGTGTTGCAAGCGGATGTGAAGTTGAATTTTGAGGTTGATAGAATTTTCATTAACAGAAATGGCTCGGCGTTATTGCTTTCTGGTCCGAATGGTTTGTATGTTATGTATTTGTATGGACGAACTTGTATGGAAGACAAAAATACCATTGTTTGCAGGTATTGTTGTTCAATGGGAGTACCATTTGGTTGTTTATATATGTTGTGTGATTTCGATCTTGAGGGTGATGGGTTTTTTGTGTTGACAGGACTGTTTCGATTGGTTCTCAAATATATTGTAGTAGCAGCAGCAATGCGATCCGCATGCTACGAGTTTTGTGGCATCCTTGTAGTGATACTCATTTGGGGATTCTTTCTTCTGATTCGGTTTTCAGGTATCAGAGTTTTCGTTTTAAATGTTTGGTGGGTTTATAAAATGTTGTGAATATTGGTTCCATCTAGGGATGGTGGTGGTCAGAATTATGTCATATGCATAAGTTAGAATGTTGTAGAAGTTTATGAAGTCTTATAGAATATTTTTTGAAAGCTATGTATCACAGTGCTCTCAAAGTCTTTAATGGTATTTACCTTTTGGCTAGGCAAGATTCTGGTTTGAAAAGGAAGGATCCTTTAAATCTAACTTTTCAAGCTTGTCAAACATGTTTAAATACATTCTAATTGGTGTGTTGATATTTAGGCTTTATAGCATATTGCCATTCTCAAATTTTACAAATTGAATTATAGAGGTAACTGTGTTACATGGGTGTTCACAAATTCTTGTACACTGTATTGACTCTTTAAGTGTTCACAAATTCTTGGACACTGTATTGACTCTTTAACTTTTCTTTTGCTAGAATTTTTAATCTGTCTGCAGATATTCTGCAACCAGAGCAAGAATATTATCTACAGCCTATTGAACCTGGTCGATCTAGAAATGCTGCTTCAATTTGCCCTGTTGATTTTTCTTTTGGGGGAGATCACTTGTGGGACAGGTTTAGTGTAAGTAAATCATCTATTTGATGTATTCTCTTTAATACCTGTGATCTTTGATTAAAGGAGTATAACGCTGATAGTATGTTGGATGGTCCCTTCATCATGATTTACTTTATGTGTATGTGCTCATCTGTACTGTAATCATCAAGGTCATTGCGGTTCTGTATTCTACAAAGTTTTTTTCTACTGTTGAAATCTCTCTTATAAATCACAAAACCAATAGATTTAAAACTCTCAAATATGCCTTGAAATTCATTCAATTGACATTTGTAACCAGTGATGATCTTTTTGAGACATAACTATCTTTTGCCAAAGTCTTAATGTCATCTACTCTCGCTCGGTACATAACACATTTTGCTCTCTACTTCCATATTTCATTGCTCACAATGTGTCTATCATTTTTTTTTCCTGATTTTAAATATGTTATTGTTTGTCACAACATTTGGACAGTCTTGGTGCCCTTTCTATCCAGTGATAACACTGATAAGTTCAGCATATTCAACCTTTTACCAGTTTTATCTTCAATTGAGTATAAGTTTACACTGTCTTGCAGGTTTTTGTACTATTCAGTGATGGATCAATTTATATCTTGTGCCCGATAGTTCCATTTGGAAGGTACGTCAGATCCTGAGTATTCTGCTATTTTTGTTCGTTCTATTTCTAATAATACCCATTACATGTTTGCGGTTGTAAGTTTCTCTTGTGGAGAGAGATAGGCATTATAATGTTTTGTACTTATAAAGATCCAGATGATATGAAAGTGAGACAAGACTGTAGTGGCATATTAGATGCATTAACAACTCTGTGTGTTTTGTTATGATCCACCTAAGACTTTCCTTATGCTCACATTATTTAATTAAAAGACCACTAAGTACGCTCAACTTCACGCCTCTGGAAGTATTTGACAGATTTTCCCTTTTTCATTCATTCCATTTACATGGCCATGATGTTCATCTTGTCTTAATAGGTTACTGAGAGGCTATGTTAACTTACTTGCTGTTGTGTGTGTGTGTATTTAAGATTACTAAAATTCAGTACTTTATTTTGCTTCAGTGTCTACAAATGGGAATCAATATTGGAGATATATAGTGATGCTCATACCTTTGGTTTGAAATCGGTCAATCCATCAGCTGTCAGTAATTCTAGTCTGGCAATCTCATGGTTGGAAGCAACATTTCCTGAGATAGCACAAGAAACAGTGGACGAAGCAAACCTCCCGACGCTTAAAGCTCATCCTCATGCTCTGTTTGATTCAGCACTTTCTTTGCAGGTGTAGATCTATATTTTTGCTTGCATACCACTTGCATAGCCTTTACTGCCAAATGTTCGAAAATCTATTGTTTTCTGTTGGACAAATAGAGGGATGAGAAAAGCTATTCACAAGAATAGTAAAATGAGTGAACTTCTTATGTTGCAGATACTATTGTATATAGACAAAGATTTATCCTTCATTTTCAAGATATCAACCAACATTTCTCGTTTTTATTAATTCTTTATTCTATTTTTCCAGGGTCCCCTACGTAAAGTATGTTATGAAGGGGAAGATGAACCCCTGGCAGTTCGGGGTGCAGAATGTGAAGGTCGTGCAGTTAGTCTTTTGTATAATTTAGTCAGCAAAGACTCTATTCTGGTGACTGCCTGGAGTGGTGGGCAATTGCAAATAGATGCCCTAGCTGATGAAATCCAGCCAGTCTGGACTGTTGGTAACCCTCCACGGCTTCGTGTTGATTTCTGTGACCATATTCTTGCTCTTGCTATGATTTGTGAGCCAATCTCAATTGAACTTCCTGTGAAGGTTGATCAACCACTTGATCATACTGTTTGGTTGGGGCAACCACCTCCCTTGTTGAGGCTGGCTACTGTAGATTTGGCGTTGCCAAGAAAAAAAGAAAGTGGTTCTCATATCACTATATTTGTGGATCCCCTTATGCTAGAAAGAATATATGCACTTCATGGTGGAGGGATAGATTCAATAGTGTTGCATTTTCTCCCATTTACAAGTCAAAGCAGTGGTAAGGATGAGACTGTCAGAGCTCCTTCTGTTCATCCTGTTCTGAGTACATGTCAGGGGGAAGTGTCCTCACCTTCTCCTCTTTGTGGTTTTGTGTCATTGTCCGATTCATTTGGATACTCATGGATTGTGGGAGTCACCTCTACACAAGAATGTGTCGTAATAGAGATGAAAGCTTGGAATCTATTGCTTCCTGTTCAAATTGATACAGAGAAGAAGCCTGTTGACTTGGAAAGGAAGGAGATTGATACTCCTGATATTATAAGCAAGGAACTCCTAAGTGGTCCTAAGGTGGTTCTTCTCCCTCAGGCTTCACCAAATTTACGTTCTGTTGCTGCTGATTCTATCGAAGGCCGATCAACTCTTCATCAGTACTTCAAGCTGTTTCATGAAAATTACGTTGAATATGCACATAAGGTGAGAATTTATCATCTAATTCAAACATAATAATAACTTTTTGCTTGCTTAAACTGGAAGCTGTTTCTTCTACATTGATCATCATTATAAATGTTGTTGGCAAAGGAGACATGTTTCTCATTGATAACCACCTTGAAACTTAAAGAACTTTTCACGTCTTTAATTTCTCAAACTATTCTTTTATATGCTATTAGTTTTGTGATTAATCCTCTGATACATTGAAGCTTTCTTCTATTGAAAATATAGAAATTTATTAATAATCAATAAGGTGTTTGACTGATTGTGTTGCCCAGAATTCACAAGAATGAACGGCCAAGACTGTCAGAGAATGAATAGCTGACTTTTGGTGTGTAGAAGTCCTCAATTTTGGTAATCGTAATTCTATATTATCCAAAATTTTATCAAAATTCATTACCTAAAAAAAGTGGTGTGCTGATTTGTAATCACCATATCGTTAATACACCATCCTAAAATTAATATGGTTACTACAAATCGGCTTGTCACATCATTTGGAAAAAAAGTTAGGATAAAATTTTGGGAAGTTTAGCATTACTTTTTTGGCAATAGAATTGCTATTGGAATATTGCAGGTTTAGTGAATTTAGAGGGCTCAGGTTATCTCTATTTTGCTTCAAATTTTAGGATGCTTTTGCCATCATACTCTTGAGGTTCTTGCTCTGGTGATGTTTGTCATTGTAAAGCTAACTGGATGTAAATATTGAGTGTATGTATCTAGTAGGCATGAATTTAGATGTAGCTATATTCAATGCTATTTTAAAATTAATGTAAATTAGTTATGTGATAGTTTGCTGCCTCACTCTTCTAGGTGTACTTTGAGCTGAAGCATCATGCACCACAACTGAAGAGAATCATTGATGACCAGCATGCTCGTTTAGGTGAGGCACAAGAGAAGATCTTGAAAGTTGAGAAGAAACAATCAATATTGGAGGAGAGGATTGATTGTGCGGTTCAGCTACATAATTTTCTGGAACAGCGATTGCAATGCCTGAGGAATTTGCCTGGGGCTCACAAGAAACCATTGTCAAGAGCGGAGCGAGATTTCAAGTCTGAACTTGGTAATTATTTCCTTTGTTGCACTACAAATTTAGTGACAGAGTTATTTGGCCAAATTCTCCCCTCAGAAATGACCCCCGGTTAATTCTTTTATTTAACTTTTAGCTACCTACAAAATTGTTTCTGAATTCTGCCACTTTGTACTGGATCCTGGGTACTTCATGGTAGAAATTGTGATTCGCTTAAGTATAATTTGCTTTTCAAATCCTCAATTCACAGATATATTGTCAATTCATTTGAGCTTTGGTAGGACCAGCCTTCTTATGTTGTCCAATATTTCGTTTGGTTCTTTGAAGACCATTTTACAGGAGTTGAGTTGGATGCTTTGCAATCTTCTATAGAAGCTTTACAGGCAAGGCTGAGAAGGTGCACACAATCTGCAAAAAGCAGTGCAGGGAACAAGCAAAGCCAAGCAGCCCGGAAAAACCTTGTCCCAGATACCCAAATCTCTCAGCTGAAATCTGCAATTGAAAGGCTTTCATTTTTTAATAGTGAGAATTCAAAGAAGGTTAAGTTTGTTGAGTCTGCACTTAAACAGCAGGAAAGCAGTAAATCTTGAAACCTACCCCCCGCTTTTTGGGCCAGTGGTTGAATATTTGGAGGCATATGCCAATTTTAGAGGCACAGTAGATATTTAGTTTTGTTTCTTGAGGGGTTAACATTTTGCATTTTGCAAGGCCGAGTTGCATAGCTGGTAAATTTTGGACGAAGTCTAGGATATTTTTGCACATTTGGTTACATATGACTGATTTGCAGTCTGTGGAACGAAGCACAAACAGATCAGTATCATTCGACATGGAACTTGAGGATGTTCTTTTCCTATATGTATTACTTATTCCTTTAGATGGTTTGGATGATGATGATAGAGATATGAAATCTTAGTACTCATTCCGCCTTTGAACATGATAGACAATGTAATCTATTCTCAAATATACTAATACCTATCTCTGAGTTTGCAGTTAATACAGTGTTCATTCTTTGTTACATGTACATTTTGTGCACTGCCTTGTCATGAAATTCCTGCCGCGTGCCTACTTAACTCTATCACTGATATTTTATAGCATTGAAACTAATATTTTTTTCCCAGACGACCATTTTCATGGCTTTGGAATCCAGAAAGAGAGCAGAAGTTGAGTGACTACAAGGTAAGAAAAATATCTGCTGCATGATTGATATGTTAATTTCTCTGTAATTGATTGCATCATTAAGAAAAATAATGAGTGTTCTCATGTAACGTTAATATGCTTATGCTTACTTCCTCTATTAATCATTAGTACTGCAGCTGGATTAACAAATATGAATATGTTAATTTACATATACTATTCTAATAATCCGACTTTATTGAATCCGATATTAAAAGGTCATATTACACCTCTTCTACATTATCTTACTCCATCTTTCCTCTCTTTTATAGCAGTTGGCCTTACTCTTTACAGGGCTTGAGAGATGTTAATTCCGACGCTTCACAATAATGGGGTATCGCTTCTGGGTTCGGGTTGTCGGAAAGAAAAGCAGCTTGTCTTCCTCAGCAGGAACCCAACTGTCAACAACCAGGTAAAATACAATTCAATCATCGTGCGTTCAAAGAAAGCAAACAAAAAGATATGAAATAGTAATAGACACGAATGCAGTACCTGAAACGAGTAATTAGGTGGTGAAGAAAAACTGAAAGCTCTACCCTGGCTAGCTCATATCCTGGGCAGAGCCTTGGCCCCCCTCCAAATGGAGTGAACACATTTCCTGCTGGACTTGTTGCTGCCCCTGAGTTGATCTGTTCATTTATATATATATATATATATATATATATTTTTCAAGTAATTAGTTATTAAGACGGGTAGGAAAGAAATGCGAGTGCATGCATGTGTCTGTGTTATAGTTTAAATGCTAAAATAGCAAAAAAATTATACCTGCCATCTCCATGGATTGAAAGTGCGAGCATCTTTGAAGTGATCATGGTCTAAATGTACAGCCCTAAACGATGCAAAAACCTTCCATCCCTTTGGAATTATGTAACCTATTTACATCAAATGTAGTATGTTAGAACTCAAACAAGAATCTGTTTATTTATTACATATCGTAGGTGGGTGGCCCTAAGTGGATTTGAATGTCAGTCATATACCTTTGATTTCAATGTCAGTCATTGCCCTTCTAAAAACCCCACTGATAATGTTAGCCACCCGGAGAGTCTCATTAACAACCTGAAAAAAGCATGACCAGGGAAGTAAAGCATAGCTACATTAAATAGAAAGCTAGCAGTAGTATTATTGTGTTCCCTAGTAGAGCTTGTTTAATTAATTGCACTTACACATTGAGTAAATGGCATTGATTTGTAGTCACTCCATTCAAGACCCTCCTTCCCCATCTTCTTTGCCTTTATCTCCTCATGCTCCTCCTGTTAAACATGACCACAATTTCAACATATAAACTTGATGGGACAGTTTCACAGTATTATATTCAATCAAAACATGTATAAAATGAATAATTTGTAATGTATAGAACATTTTTTTCTTCTCTCTTGAGATATCACCTGTGTTGGATGTGGCTCAGTTTGGAAATATTATCCTAAAATATTCATCAGAGTGAATAAAAATTTTTTATTTCCAATATAAGTGGAAATGGAGTATTGTATGGTCCTACAAGAGTACTGTTTTGAGAAGACAGATCGGACGGTGGAGGATTTATAGGTATCACGTGAGTACATACACAAATCCTAGGAATCAAAAGAGGGACTAAACTAGGGTTGTAGTAACTAGGTGACATCATCAGGCCTCATTTGCACCATTCGATGGACCTCTTGTTTGGCTCTTCTAGAAATCAGCAACGACACACTTTTTCGATGACCGCACTTGGGGATGTAAGGGACCATGGGTCCAATGGTAGACTATGACGTACGATAACATATTTTAAAGACGAAAATGCCCCTGACTGATTGAGGAAGATCATTGAAGAAAGAAGAGCAAACAAAATGTAATAAGATTCTGACATGTTGGCAGAGGGGGGCATCTGCATTTTACATTTCTTGACTATTTGAAGCTCAAGCGTGCAAAAGTTCTTCCAGGTTTTGGAAGACATGATGTTGTGTTTTTGTTGTTTTTTTCTACTTTGACTTCTACTGATTTTCCCCCTTTTTTGCCTCTTCTTTTGACCAACACTGCTCACTTTACTGGAAAGCAACAAAAATCCACACTCACTAGAAGTATGAAATTAGACATGGATTATCAATAAAACTCTCTTAAGATGTGCTTTTAGAAAAAAGGGAATAGAATGTTATATAGTTACTGTGAGTAATTGATTGCTTTAAAAAGAGGGACACACTCGTGTGGAATGGACAGAAAAAGAGAGTATCAAGGTAGTAATTTGGTGCAAAAGAACAGAAGTGCGTACATCATTTGGTTTCTCTTTATCTCCCCACTTCTCTTATCGATGGTTGACAAATTTCACCATTGAAAATGAGGTGTCCCTAAAGACCCCTACCTTATCATTAGCCTCCACCACTTTTTTTTTTTCTTTTCCTCCATTTTCTTCTTTCAATTTTTGAAGCAGATTTTCTACAAGTGGCCATTAATTTCAAAATAACTCCAGTCTATCTAATATTTTAACAAATCATTCAATAGAAACTTATCAAAGAGAGAAATAAATAATTGGACACAAACCATCCGCATGCATGAAAGAATGAATATGAGGACCACAACAAAAACTTTAGAATTTAATATTAAGTTTCTTGTTGTCATGAAAATAAAATACGAATAATATCCGGACAGTTTGCACGTGAATGTAACCCAAAATGACACAAACCTTGAGTTGGGCCAAAGCAAGAGGGGTCTCGGTGAGGAACTTGACAGCAAGAGTCATGATGGTGGAAGTGGTTTCATATCCGGCGACAAGCAGAGCCAGTAGAAAATCCACAATCTCCTCGTCGGAAAAGCCACCGTCTCCGGTGGCCAATAGAGCCCCCAACATGTCATTCTTTGTCTCCCCGGATTCACAGCTCTCTTTCCTCCTCTCCCTCACTATCAAGCTAAGTGCCTCCGCCACCTTAGTTCTTGCCTACTCATTGCAACAATAACAAAATAACAATATATCACATCATATGTCACTTTCACGCATTATACACTACTTTCGAGAAGTTAATATTGGTTATGAAACACTAAAAACTTGGGGATCAAAAGGAGAAACGAATTACTTTGATGGCTCTGCGGTAGGTGGGGGAGAAGAGAGGCAAAGGAACGGAGAAGAAGCCCTCGATGACAAGAACATATTCTTTTCTCAAACTCTCAGTCCATTCACCAGGATCAAAACTCATCAACTGCTTCACTGTTAACTCAAATGTTATCTGCAATAAGAATTTATCAACAATATTAAAACACAACAATTTTTTTTAAAAAAAAAACATATTAAAAATGGTAATGGAATCTGACTCAGCACCAACATTTTTAACGTGAATCATAACACACACAACATATAATTTATACAACAACTTTACTCATTCAAAAATAATTTATACAACTTTACTCATTCAAAAACATATATATAATTTTATCAAATAAAAACACCTTTTTCTGCCCAAGAATATTTAAAAGGTGACACAGACTTGTACTTAAAATATATTTTTTTAAAGTTTAATCTTAATAAATCTCGTTAAATTGATTATATTAAAAAATATTTAAAAACAACACAGTCACTTTTATCTGTCTCATAATTTAAAAAAACAAATGAGTTGTACACCGTATAATCAATCTAATGTATCTACATACTATATTTATATTATTTAAATCTCAATAGGTGGCATCAAACTCCATTAGTTTGAAAAATATTTAAAAACGAAAAGACATACCTTCTTGGCTTCTTCCATGAGGAAGATCCGATCGGTCCAGGAGTCCATAGTGAGCCGGACCAAGCGGTCAATATCAACCAAAAGGTGGTCTCTAATGATGGAAGAATTGGCGAAACTCATGGTGAGAGAGTGCATTCTCTTGTGGAGACTCCCTTTCATCAGAAGCAGCGAATGTTTACCAAGAAGGTTGGATATTGAACCGGGGTAGCTGCACTCGAACAGCTTCCCTTCGTTCTGGACAATGAACCGGTTCGTCTCCGGGTCGGCGGAGAACACGGTTGGCTCACCAAAAACATGAGTAGTGAATATGGGACCAAACTTGGACACCCTCTCGTCTATGAATGGCTCCGGGTTCTCTGTCTTGTACGCTGCTATCAGTTGCAAGGTCTCCCCTACAAAGGGTATCCCCAGGTTGCCTGGCGGCAGCCGGAGCCGCCGACGCCGGGAGGTACGGACTAGCAAGAAGAAGATGATAAGGGAAATGGGAATATATAGAAGCAAATCATAAACAAGACCAGCCATGAAAAAACCAAAAAAAAAAAAACCACTTATCTATATATCTATATATCACTATCTATCAGTCTGTTTTTTGTAAACTAAGTTTTTTTAATAAACTATGAGAATATATACATGTATATATATGTGTTTATATAGAGAGAGAGAGACCGGTAGAGAGAGAGAGAGAGAGAGAGGGAACTGGGTTATTAATGAAGAAGAGAAGTGAGCACACGAGGGGGGATCTGGCCGTGAGAGAATCTAAGAGGGTTGTGGGGGAGAAATAAATGTTTTGGATATTTTGGATTCTGAGACAGAGTAAAAAGTAGAGCTTTTTATTGCAATATAAAAATAAACCATACATTTCACTGTATTTACTATTTATAGATTAAAAAAAAAATAAAATAAATAAGTGAATAATCTATATAAACCAACTAATTAATTACATACATTTATAGAAAATAAAAATGTCACGATAATAGTGTGACATATATGGAAAGGATTGATACGGTAACATTACCTATATATTATCTTTCTCTGTCTCTTATTATCATATAAGGTGATAAGATTTTGGAAGCAAATAAGACTCCGTTTGACACACGATATTGAAATAAAATAGAATGAATTGGATTGGATTGGATTAGAATGGAAAATCACCATCTTATGTTTGGTAAAACTTAAGATTGGATTAAAAATTATATCATATCATGTTTGGTGTAGATTGAGATTAGATTGAAATAAATTAATTCAATTTTTTTTATTATATAAAATTAATTTTATAAAAAATCTAAAAACAAAAATAAAAAACATCTCTCACAATTCAACTTCATCAACCCACTTCATTAATATCATCATCTCCCACAATTCTACATCATCAACCCACAATTCATCAATATCATCAATCCAATTTATCAACATCATCAATCCAATTCATCAACATCATCATCTCCTATAACAACATCATCTTTAACAACATTAAATCATCATAACAACAAAAAAAAAAAAAAGACTAAAAGTCTGGTTCTGGGTCGATGAACCCAGAACCGAATTGGTTTTGGGTTCGCCCCCAGAACCAGCATAACCAGCGATCGGTTTTGGGTCGGCGAACCCAGAACCAGATCGGTTCTGGGTTCGCAGACCCAAAATCGATCGCTGGTTATGCTGGTTCTGGGGGCGAACCCAAAACCAGCATCTGGTTTTGGTGTTCGACGAACCCAGAACCAGCTGTGTGAAGAAGAAAAAGAGAGCTTCCATGGGTGTGAGAGGAAGAACTATGAGAAGAAATATGAGAGAGAGAGATAAACGGAGAGAAAAAAAAAATTATCAAATCCAATCCCATCCTACCAAATGACATGAGTGGAGGTGGGATTGAAAAATGCTAAAAGAATAGGATTGGATGGAAGGTTGAGATTCCAAAAATCCCAATCCCATTCATTTTAATTGTTCACCAAACATTGGATTCAAATAGGTTGTGATTTTTGAATCCCAATCTCATCCCGAATCCCATGCACTAAATGTTTTTGGAAACAAATCTGTTGTGTGAGGCTGCATATGGAAAGGGAGTGTTATTATCTGTTCAGGTGTAGTTGGGTTACAAGTGCAAACCAATACATGTGTATAAATAGGGGATTTTCAAGTTAGGTTAGGTTTAGACCGTTGGAATGATTTTTATTTTGGTTGTGGTTTGGATGGTTGGTTATGTGATGGATGTGAATTGAAACAAGTTTAAAGAGTGGACAATTGATACTAGGATATAAAAGGATATAAAATTAGATCTGAATGTAATTTACGTGTGTGTGTATACATATAATAAAAGTTATGCAAAAGGTTTCTTTGGTTTTGTATTTGTGATAATTTCTTTTGTTGCACAGAATGGAAGAAGGAAAAAGTGTTAAGAAAATGCATGGCAGCCCATCTTTAATACATTGAAAGCAACGTTGCCTTGAAGTTTTGCACAAATTCTTTTAAACAATGTGATTTTATAAAAAAGAAAGATGAAGTGGCCTCCGGTAGAAATTAGTGAGACTCAAGTGGCACATGGGTTACATTATAGAGCCAATTCCCACATAAAGATTGAAGAAGTGTTGGAAAAATGGGAAAGTCCAATTTTATTAACCATTTTAATTGAGATCTTGAACTAGATCTTGAAAGATCAAGATAGATCTTTGTTCTCCTCCAGTGAGAACATCAAATTCGTATATTTATGGTCAAAATGGTACTTAAATGAATGAGAAATTAAAAGTCAAAGTGCATCCATTGGAAGAAAATAAGCACAATTTAACTTTATTAATAATTAAAATAAGAAATTTTATCAATAATTGCAACAATTAAAGTGATTAATTCTTAATTGAATTTACAAAATTAATTTTTCAATTTTATAATTGCAAACATATTTAATTCTGAATTGAATAAACAGAATTAATCATTGGATTAATAGTTTGTAATGCAAATTCAATATAATTAAAAACTAATTAAAAAACCATTATTTCTTATTTTCAAATTGTCCAGATAAAATATATAAATTGACATCCTTTCTAATTGTTTAGAGACAATGGAGAATTCATTTTATTTTTCAATTTTATTTTTTCTCGAACACTATTCTAAGTCATAAATTACTAAAGTAATAGAGATTCAGACTCAATTTGGTTCGTCTGTATTTGGTATTGTTGAATCTTGGAAGACAAATGCTAAACAACATAGACAATGGACATCAAGTTTATCTTAAGGATACCTTGTTGCACATAGGCTACAATATTTTTATTTTATACTTTTATTGATACAAATTCATTATAATTTAAAGAGTCTCTAAAATTTTAATTTTTATATATATTACCTTTTCATGTTATTATTATATTACTAACATGAAGTTGATTCAGAAATCCTGTGTGTGGCCCTCATTAATATCCCTTCCCTGCCAAAACTTTTGTTGCCCATACAATGTAAGCATTCTACAAAAAGAAAAGGATAGTAATTAAGCACTAGACTAGAGATTGGATATTTATACTCGCTTTCACAAATCCTATACATTTTGCCCACTAGAACCTTTCAATGCCCATGTGTGTTGTTGGCCCACACCCACTCATGTATGAATACCTTAAGGAAGAGGCTCTTTTTGTTATTTTGGTATCATATTTTTGGGTTTAGCTAATATACCGATATAGTTATATTATCGGCATAAGTTACATATCATCTTATAGTAACAGTAGTTAAATATCTTTTTTTTATCCTAAAAGGTGAAATATTTAACTCTCACCCTTGTACTAAAATACAATGTGTGGATAGTTTTATTTAAATCTAATTCTCCTTCTCTATCCTAAAAAATAAATAAATAAAATAAAAGTATAGACATAATTTGTAGTCATTTGGATTATATTCATATGGTAAAATACTATCTAATGGCATTTGGTATCTAGAGTTGGATGGTTTTTTAATATTTATAGTAATACCATTCAATTAGTATATTTCAAAAACAAATAAGAAACTATTCAATTAGAATATCTCAAAAGTTTAATAAATAAGAAACTACTCAATTAGTGCTACCCTTAATTCACCAACTTATTAATGAAGATGCCTTTCTTGTCTAGCTTTACAGATTATATGGGATCTCTGGATTTAATGTTTGGTAGGAGTGGGATCCTTGAGTGGTTAAGAAAACAACAACACACATTCCAAATTACAAATTTATATAGTTGGCATGCATATTAATATATGGTACATATATTTTCATAAGAAACTATAATGAAATCATGCTAGGCAAGACCTTTATTCAAATAATTTAAAGAAGAACAATTAGAAACCAAAATAAGTGTATTAAATTAAGGTTTAATTTAAGCATCTCATCACATGTACTCTATCTTATTTTAAGGTTTATGTTAATAATTGCTCCTAAGTTCTAAAACTTCAATCGTTAATTTACGTTTAATTTTTTAATACCTTAATTTATGATTTTTTTAAATAAATGTAATATTTTATTCAACTTTGAACCGTTAACATTTTGTCGTAAGAATACATTTTAACCTTCCTTTTAATTTAATTAATGCAACATAGAATGTTATTATGCCTCTAGATTGCCCCACCCTTTCATTTCCACATATTCAGATTTGCTTAATAAATTCCTTTATTAAAGAAAAAGTTAGAAAAAAGCAATTAAGCAAGTGCTTTTCTTCATAATTGTCTTTTTCCAAGGAAGTTTTTTTGGGTATGGCCCTCTTTAATTGCCATGAAAATCACATTAAAAAGAAAAAAAAAAAAAAAAAAACCTCCTTTTTGCTTTCCATTGTCATGATTATTAACTCCAAATTATGATCATTAATTAGCATAGAAGAAAAATTAGAAAACTGAACTTCAATTATCAACCTCTTCATTTCGAGCCAAGATAGGTGTGTGTGTGTGTGTGAGTGAGAGAGAGAGAGAGAGAGAGAGGTGATGAGCTCCCACATATGAAACTTCTCAAAAGATAAAAACACATTTAAAGCGAACTTAACAACCGGCCACGTGTCAAAAATATAATGAATGATAGTATGCAATTATAGCTAGGGTTTTTTGGATGTATATATAATTCATATAAATATAAGTTATGATGATACCATACATGTTCATCCACATGGTCCCCAATTGGGACATCAAGGCCTTCCACCCACTAGACATTACACACAATCCCCTTATAACTAATAATAATGAAAGAGGGAGAGAGAGCCCCATCATCATCATGTGCTCACTTCTTTTTCACTTAAATTAAACATACTTAATTACTTTTAATTAATTAATGAAATTCTCATTCTTCGTGTTTAATCAAGCTTTCTCACACATCCCTTTCTAGGTGTTATGTACTTTTTTATGCATTATAGTAGTAAAGTATAAATTTCACTTTATGCGTTTTTATAAATATATATAATGAGTTATGCGTTTTATAAATATATGTAATGAATTTTCTCTTTTTATAATAAGAATAGATGTATCTTGATTATAAGGGTAGGTATTTATATAATAAAAACAATTTTTTCAACTAATCCCGAAAGATAAAAGAAATAAAAAAATTCAAGCGCTCCCTTTTTCTATCTTTATCTCATCAATATACGTTTGTGTTTTATTTTCATGGAAGTTCTCTTTCATCATCCATCCATGATCCACTCAAGTTTTCAACTTTCAATGGAGTTATTAATATATAAAAATATAAATGTATTAGTTAATCAGTCATTCGTTTTTATTCCTATTGATGTCAAAATTGATCGCGCCAATTGCACTAACAATGGATACAAGGAATTACAAAAGGAATTCAATCTAAAGAACTAGGAAATTCAATTTGGATCTCCTTAGACATCTGGATCCCTTTAAGAAACATGACTCTTCCCTTTAGGCGGTCTGTCCTTCCCATTGGTTACCTGCAAAATAAAGAGAGAAATATTAGGGATCGTCGGAGTTCTATCAATAAAAACCCTCCGATACTCAAATTAGTGGGATCCTCGAGGAAAGCCCCTTTAGTTGTAAGGTTGAAGGGTAGAAGAACGATCGGAAAGGGAACAAATCTAGGTTATTCTGGAAAAAAAAAAAAAAAAAAAAAAAAAAAAACAAGACCTAAGAACATCATCCAATGCTTGTGAAGGGTTCTCATAAGAAAATTCTCTTACACACTAAGGGGGGTGTATTCAATCATGATTTTGAAAAACTTTCATAGACTTTTTTCAGTGAATGACTTTTGTAGAATTTCATAGACTTCTAATGACTTTACAGATTCATGAAAGACTCTCACAGACTTTTATAAATTTTTTTTTAAAGACTTTCATTAACTTTGATAAATTTTTAAAAGAAATTATGAAAGACTTTTATAAATTTTTATCGATTTTTTTAGACTTCTACATACTTTCATAGATTAACCTTTCACTAATTTATAATATAATACACACTTTCTAAATTAATAAAGCTATATTTATCACGTCAATAATGATGAAAAAGTATGATATATAAAATAAAAGTAAAATCACCTCAATTACATAAATTGATAATCAAAATACCCAATATTTTAAGCGTTTCATTATTTATTTTATTTCTTCTACGAAAAATAAAATCTCTAATGTTTTGTCAATAATACCAACATCGCTCCACATATCAACAGTTATAACAGTCTTGCATTTATTAGTATACTCTCTTTATTATTCTTGAGTCTCAAGAAATGAGTTAAAATCATCATTTCATTAACTAATAATGATGAAGATGATGAAGATTCATAAATATTGATAAATTTTAATAGATTTTTATTTACTTCTAAAATAACAATATATTCCTTTGACAAACTCGTGCCACAAATTATACTTTTTATAAGTTATATTTCTCATTTCAATAAAAAAATTTTCTTTTAACATAGTGTAAATAAACTTGTGAAAAACAACTATCAAAACTAATGTTTTACAAAATTCAAACTGGTTAATTTTATGATATGTTACAAATATCAAAATCGATTACTATACTAATCAAATTAACTAATCAAAAGTAAAAGTTCAAGAAATTCTCCAACATATAATAAGAATAAACCACTAGCTAAAAAATTTTACTACTAACTAAAATTTTAATTTTTAAAATAAACCACTAGCTAAAAAATCTCCAAATATTATTTTTTTTTCTTTTTTATTTGAAATAGAGGTTTTTCCTTTTATTTTGTATTATAAAAAACAAAGATTTCATTTATTAATTTAATCGATTCTAAAGCAATAAGATTTTTTATCTATACATTTGTGAGTTCTATTTTCATTATCTGTACATAAGAAATGATAATCTATTGGTTTACAACACAATCGTTAATAATAGTTATACTAGTTATCATAAGAATAATAAGATGATTTGAATCAATATCCATCTAGATTTTTTTTTTGGGTATTTTATATATATAAATATAAATTATAAAATGTTTCATTTCTTAAATTTATTTTGTTGACATCTAATTCCTCAACTTTGATTCAAACTTGAAATCTTCTACAAATAATAAATTGATGTCCTTAGAAAAAGAAGGGGCCTAATAAGATTCAAAAACTAAAAAGCTAACAATTTGAACATAGAAAAAAAATATTGACCATTATAATTCACAATAAAGTAGGAGTGATATATATATTGTGTGTATTAAAAAAAAAAAATAAGTGAAATATTTTTATGACTATCATTAAATTTGGGGCGATTCAAATATAAAAGAGATTGTAAGGTTTGTTTTTTTTTCCTTTTTTTTTGTTTTTTTGTTTTTTATTTTGTTTTTGTTTTGTTTTTATTTTTTTTTTTGGATGAGAAGATATTTGCTTTTTATAATAAATAACAAAAGTCTATAAAAGTTTTTGAAGGGAGTGAGAGATAATTTATGGAGTTGGACTATTATAAATTTAACATAAAAGTCTATAAAAGTCTCTCAAAGTTATTAAAATTTAAAATTCCATAAAAATCATTAACATTTTGAATATTCCATAACTTTTATAAACTCTTCAAAAGTCTTAATTAAATACCTCATAACTTTTATAGACTTTTTAAAATTCATTAAAAGTCTATATTGAATACCACATGACTTTCATAGAGTCTTTAAAAATTTATATTGAATACATCCAAACTTTTAAATTCTATAAAAGTTATTAAAAGTTTAGATTGAATACACTCCCTTAAGTGTTTTTATGTTAGAAAGGCTAACTTACAATCATTTGTAAAATGAATACCTTCATATGCTTCTCCTTATCTTCTAGGGTTTCTTCTTTTCTTCTTTGCTATGGTCAACTCTCCTTTTGCATCCTTTTTGCTTATAAACATTTATTCTATCGTCTAGTTCTCACTTGTCCCGTTGCTATTTTTTTTTCTTTTTTAGATATATTATAAATCCATGATTCATGGATTGAGCTTTTAAAGTTGTATTATATGATGTTTATCATATCTATTGATGATGTATTAATTATTGATTAGCAATTCAAACTAATAAAATCTTATCAAAATTATTCTTGAATTCATAGGAATGTTTACAGATTGCAATGAAAATGGAACACACCATTATCTCTCTCTCTTTTTATATATATGGTCCACAGCACTCACCCCACGTGTGAAAAGACAGTATCTAGATAGTCGATAGACAAAACAATCGAACGTGTCCCAATTAATTGTGTCCTTTTCTCGATGGCCCATATCAAATTGTACGAGCATTATTGTTAGTTACTTGGCAAATTTGGTGACTACAATATCCGGATTATAAATCATCCATCCGTGAACCATACCAATAATTCCATGTATACAGAGCATGATTTAGTCCGGCTCATCCAATCCAATCCAATTTAATTTAGAATTTACGGAATGTGTTCTAATTCAATTGGTTCTATACCTGTATAGGACCCTATCATTTGGTTGAAGACTATCAGCCATTTAATCATGTGTCTTATTCATTTTTAAAATCAAACAATAACAATTTATAGAAAAAAAAAATTCATATTTCTATAAAGTTGATTAAATCTTGACATAATAAGTGTGCGTGGGACATCCGCAATTTGGTGCCACTTACCTCATAGATTTGCCGACATCCATATTTTCCGTCATTATCTTCAATCAATTTTTCCTCAAGGGGAAAAATTTGACAAAAAGGAATTATAATTAGATCTCAGAATTATGTATGTACTTTTTTCTTCTCTAAATTGCATTATTGTTTTTTTAAAATACTGATTTTGTACTCAATCTAATACATGGCACCTCACAATTTAAGGGTTTGCGAAACCTTGATACTATAATTGAAGAAAATGTATGCTCTCTTTTTGTTTAGTTGTTGTAATTATATAAGCTCGAATCTTCTGTATACCAATTTGAATCATGTAAAACCTAACTATAAGTTAATAGATAAAAAATTCGGATAAAAAAATTGAGATGTTGACTTACATTATCAATCGAAAGGTATTTATAGAATGGATGAAGTCTGTCCCATTTAGAGGACCACATTTTCCGGTGCATAAATATGAATGTGAGTGACTAGTGAGTGTAAAAGGTTTTCACAAAATGGGGGAAAAAAAAAAACCCACTCAAATACTCAAATCTTATCAAATCTCTCTCCCATTTATTATTCTTCTTCCAGGGACCAAATAAATTCGATTTCCAAGCTCCCTCATGCATATATAGTCATAGATTTCTCTCTTTGATTCCATAGTTGAAATTTGATCAAAACCATACATGCTTTAGGAAACATCTATTTTTACCTATTATTCTTTCAGTGGGATAGGAGTGTCCCGATCACCATTTATTTCTTGTTCCTTTCATTCCAACCCCATATATATATATATATAAGAAATTATAAGATACAAAATCCTGAAATGGTATTCAATACGTATGGAAAAAAAAAACGTATAAATTCCTGAACCAAATGATTTTGAAAAGATAAGTCTTTGTATATATAATGAACCATTATTGAATTAAACTCCACTTATTATTCAGTTGTTTCAATCAAGAACCAGTGCCTTAATATTTCTCAATCATCATATGAACTGGACAGCCATTTAATCAATTTAACCTATACATGGATGCTGCTCAATGATTATTGGGTCGATTATGACTTTATATATTTAATTAAATGATTGATTTGAGAAATAGTGCTCTAGCTAATCCAATATAGTTCATGTTGTCAATTCTATAAAATCAATTTCTGTCTCAATGATATAAGATTGATATAACCAATCATTTCTAAAGTCAACAATAAATGTAAAGAATATAATCTTAGTCTTAATGTATCTATTCATCATATTATATTGATTGATTTCGGTTATATTCCCAAATCTTTGATTCAATCTAGTAACCAAACCCCCTACCTAAATAGTTGCACATAATTTTTTTTTTAAGAAAGCGAAAATTTTAGTTCAATAGAACAACTATTACATCATTAGAAATAAATAAAGGGCACCAATCAACAAAAATCCAATTAACATGAAAAGTAAGAACTGAGCTTGTTAGAGAACGGACCACCATACTTTTAGAGCAGGATATATAATGACAAGAGCCACCTCGAGCAAATAATAACGAACTCTTAATATTATCGACAATCAAAAAATTAGAAGAGAAAGAATTACGGTCTTGGATAATCCAGATTACATTCAGAGTATCTGATTCAGTTTGTTATGCCAAGAAACCAGCATCACAAGCAATCCGTAGCCCGTCTCCCATTGCCAACAAACAACTTAGGTTTTAGTTTTTCCAATAAAAACATCATAAGAGTAGTCATTCACTTATTTAATGGCTACTCACTGGAAATTAAAGGGTTGCATCCATATCTAAATGTATTGTAGATCATGCCTTTGAATTTATAAAAATGTCATTAATTTTATTAAAATATCAAACATATTTAAAGAAAAATATTTTTATACTAATTGTCAAAAAAACCGACCAAAAAAGAAAATATATAAAATGGTAGAGATTTCCCGGAAGAAGAGCGCGAGAGAGTGAGGCAAAAGAGTCAATATAGAGGGATGGGACGTCTCTGAGAGACTGAGTGGTCAGCCACAAGACACGAGGTCTGAGACACACGTGTGTTACACTGACATATAAATATGAGGGCATGCAAGAATTTGTACGGTTCCCAAGATGTCTCTGCTAGTAGCAGCTCTGGTCTTCTCTCACACGAATGGTTTTTGCATGTGTCAGAGATGCACGTGTGCTACCATTTATTGTTCTTTGTCTACGACAGCGACTCCATTCTCATCTGCAATGAAAAATTTTCTCTCAGAAAAGCAATCTCACATGCATGCATTTTTGTTTGTCCACTTAACTCTCTTGTCCCCTCTCGCTCTTAATTTTTTCAAATTGATATATTTGATGGATACTTGATAAAATTAATCATTACTAAGACGATATAAATATCCACTGTTATAATTTAAAAATATTTACATTTATTATGAGAACAGAAAACTTTTTGTACAGTATAAGTCCTAAATCTCACCGCGAAAATGAAGGTGCCCCTTTCTGTCTCACTTGATGGACTTGTGTAATAGTAGGGTTTCTTCTTCATAAAAGGGATTGACAGTCACGGTTCAACTACCGGTACTTGCTGTCCTGTTCATTTTTAATGACCACATATTGCTGGTTTAATTATTTATTAGTTTTGATCTGTGTTGGAATAATTTGTTTATTTAAAATTGAATTGTTCAAGAAGCTGCTGGAGGAGGGGTTAGGTTAGTTTATCAATGTTATGATGCTACGTAGCAATCGAATGTCCTTTTACATGTGATTATTTATTGTCCTATGGTTGTGCTCATTGTTTTGTCCTTGTTAAGTTTCATATACTTAATTAATATAAATGATAGCAAGTGCAAAGGGTTGATTAATGTATATATTTGCGTACATATGGTGAGGTGATCCTGATGAAAGTAGGCATACGAGGTCCGTTGAATTGTTTTGACAAGAAGAGCAAGGTCAGTTATGTAGAGCAAGTATCATGAAAGACACTCGCAAGGGACCTGCTTTTGCTTCTCTACAAGCTCAAGTCTTATTTTTGTCTGGATAGTTATTTTCCTTTGTTTGGGAATAGTTATTTTAATTGTACCTCTATAATCCTATTTCAGTTAATCTCAATAATACCCTTGATCCTTACAAAGTGTCAGTAAATAAAAAAAAAAAATCATGAAAAACATTGTGTTCGGATATAATTTTATCCAATATTTTATAATTTACTTTCTAAAATATGTAATTAATGGAGATTTACTATCAACTTAAATAATTTGCTTATATAAAATTTTCATACTCGTTATGTGAATTTAAGATTTTATTTAAATGTATCATAAATAGACTGTAACTCGAGTAAATTATTAGTTTGTTCTCAACTTATCTCTACTAGTTTGTACCTTATAACTCATAGAATCCATCACAGATCAAACAGCCAATACCCACATATAGAAGAGTGATTAAAGTGCTTTTTAATTTCTTGGGCTTGGCAATTTGGGGATGACCTTTTATTCCAAAAACTGATTTGCGATCATCACCAAGTGATCCCATACAAAGGCCTTCCACCTTTTAGTAAATATAAAAACAATTCAATTACATATAAATCAATACAAAAGGTTAATGATTCAATTAATCTTCTCTATGTGGGGCCAATTTTTAAATATTCGCTAATGATGCCAGTGACAAGTTTTTCTCACTTTCACAATCACATTCACAATCTGGTATATGTGCCAAATGCATTGGGAGTTTTCTCATTGGACTTGGTTTTTTATTTTGAAAAATATTAGCCCACAAAACACTCATTGCCAACTACCTGTAGAGCTGGTGGAAATTATGAAGAAAAAAAAATGGTTGATTGACATATTGTCGGCCAAGCCCCAAAGTTCGATTTGAATCTTTTGAGCTCTGGTTTCCTTGTCTCTAATCAACATTGTATTTATTTATTAGACATAAAATCCTACTTTGTTCTTTGTCTTTTTAATCACAGCATTCCAAGCATTAATTTCTTTAGTGACCATCATCTCCACTAATCATTATTTAATTGACTAATTACTAATCCCTCAAACCTTTATTATTTTCCAAATTAAAAAAAAAAAAAAAAAAAACTCAACATTGTACTTCCTTTTCCCACTCACAAAGAATATATATTTTTTGAATTATTATAACAAAACAAATTCAGAATTTAAGGAAGTAAGAAACAACCTCAACTCATAATCTTAAATAATAGGTGTGCGAGGAGTATACCTTTCTGTCAATCTATCTTGTCTGGGCAAAGAAGATTTAGAAAATTAAAAAAGATCTCTAGGGTTACCAAATATCCATTGTAAGCTGGTTTTATATTTGATTAATCTAGAGACTGTACTTGTTGCTTGTTGCTTCAAAACTAGGGAACAACTCTACCTAAATAAATTCATAGAATTATAGGTTAAATAGAGATTGTCCACTTTAACTTTTTTCACATTTTTCTTTTACATTAATTATTTTCAAGGAATATTCTTATGCCATTCACATCTACATCTTAATAATTCGAAAAACCAATTCACACAATTAATAATCCTTGAAAAGTGACTTTAATTTTGGGGTAATTCATAATCCAGATCATCAAAACATCATTTTAAACATCATCAAAATTTATGATGCATTAGGAAGCATCTCATGAATGATATTGTTAAATGTCAATATTATTCTCATCACTGCCGTGATTTTTAAGGCGATACTCCCTATAAGATCAATGGCAGGATCAATTTAATAAATTATGAAAAAAAAGAACACTTATTAAGGGCTATTGATGGTAGGTAACGTTTTGAAGATACATTTGAAGTGCTATAATTTGTATGTTCTTTTTTTTTTTTTTTTGAAATATAATTTGTATGTTCATGCAAGAAGTACTAACGAAGCAAACCTAGTGCACGTGCATGAACACAAATTTCCGACATAACAAAGGTCAATCCTGTTGAAGCTTACTTGAATAGAAATGATTAGTTAGTGTAATGGGTTAAATCATGAAAGATTAGATTATCAAGTAAAATTATAAAAGTCAGTTTAATATCCATGATGTAGGCCTCTTAATAATTTAAAATTATACATGATAGTTACCATCAAACCTAAAAGTTTAAGATGACCCAACTATAGTATTTAAAGTTATAATATATTCACCTTCATGTGCAACGTGAATAGATGACATGTGATAGACATATGTTAAATGACCCCTACCGTATAACATGTGGAATCAGAATTTCAAATAAAGGAGGGAAAGAGGATTTGAATAAGAGATATTCAGATTTTAATACCATGTTGGATACTACCAAATTCAAAAGTTTGAGCCAATAAAAAACAACCATATTATAATATATATATATATTTTTTTGAAATGACCATATTATAATATTTAAGACTTGAAATTATAAATACAAATTATTAATTATATAAAAGACTCATCATTATACGATAGATTTATTTCATGTGTCATAATTTTTATATGGTTGAGTTGTAACTAGACATTGAAGCTGTAATCGGAAAATCGATATAACAAATGAAAGTTTGGTTCTCATATCTGTGCGTGCATGCAGGACTTCTGGGGGTGACTTATTTTCATTTTTGTTCTTTCTTCTCTTTTCTTGCTTTTTCCTTTATTTGACGAAGATCATGATGATAATGATGCAGAACTGTCGTCGATTCAGAGGCTTGTCCATCGCACTCTCACTTTCCGACAACATGTCACGACATCCACACGTGAAATCATGATCTATATAATTCCTACATATATAAATTCTCTTCTTTACAGCTTATACATCTGTTGGATGTATCAGGAGCTTTTATCTGTTTGATGTTCTGTGTGTGTTAATTTGGCTGGAAAGTGATTGCTCTTCTGTAGTTTAATTTATAAACACTAGCTCATGATCCAAGATATGATATCTAAGTATAGACAAATATCTTTCATTTTTACTTTTCTTTATTTTGATTTTGCATCCCCGACACATTTCATTGAATCAAGAAAAAGAAACACCAGCTTTAGCTACAGACAGGTTGTATGTATGGCGTTAGCTAGCACTAAAGACTAGTGATGTCACAAGTCGAAAATTATTGATGCTAATTTTGTCCTTGCCCCATATCTAATTAGTTGCAGAGTCATTATGTGGTACAAATGTTGAATAAAGATTTTCCTGTTAATTTTTTGTTTGTGCTAAGCTTTTTATGAAAGAAATTAAAGTTTATGTAATGTATGAGAAAGAAAAAATATAACAATTTTAATCATCCACTATTTCTTATACTGATGTGTACTAGATTATAAAAAACTTAGTGAAATAACTAGATGACAGAAAATCATTACTGCACAAACGTTCAGATTCGGACGAAAAATCCAGATATCAAATTTTATCTGTTGGATTTATTTGACAGACAATGTATGATTTACTTAGTTTCCAAAATTTTACCAACACTCAGGCAAATTTTCGGTATATTGTTGGAGGCCAAGTTGGCATGAAATAGGATGTGCAGATGTGCATAAGTAGAGTGAACTCAGAAGCAACCTTGTACAACTATTTAAGAGAAACTAAAAGTTGATATTCATGCAACCTTAGAAAGATCACTTACACACATGAGATGTCCCAAATGTAATGAGCATACAAATTCCTGAAATTTTCCCACACAGAAAAACCATATTGGTAAATGCACATGGAAGCCTTTCTAGGTTTAGTCATCGTCCTCATTGTCTTCTTCCTCCTCCTGACAAATTACATTGCATGCATAGTAGTTAGAGAAATATACAAAAGTTATTTACAAGCACTAGTCATGAATGTGTATGTACATATGTCTACCAAAGTAGACTACATTATAATAATTGTGTGCTTGGTTGCAGAATAAACATATTATGGACAATAATCAGTCAAGCTTGATAGTAGGTGATTTGATAAAATTGGTACATAGTGTCATACATGGATGGACACTATATCTGACAATCGAAATGTGTTCAATCAGAGTATGCACAGAACAGATATTAGGAACTATGACATCCAAAGTGCACCAACAATGAACCAATGAACATATCTCAGGAAATGCTATATAGAACAGGATCATCCCCAAAGCCAACTTGCAGTAAACTACTTAATATGGAAAATGAAACACAAGCAAATATTGAATCAAGCCATCAAGGCTGGGCAGTTGAGTAAATGGGTTATGAAAGTGAAAGCATGAACGATTTCTATAAATGATATAAGTGATAGCATTGAAGAAAGTTCAAGTAGGGGTGTGATTTCATGTTGGATCAAGTAGACTGTTAACTTGTAAGGTCATCCTGTTTTGAATGACAAGAAAGTTCTAATACACACATTGCGCATGTGAAAGCCGAGCAGAAACAAGCATCCGACAAAGTAGTCATAGCTTAAGAAGATTACCTCTCCGCTTTCTCCTTCCTCTTCATCTTCATCATGCACCTCAGATTTTGACTTTTCAGACTCTTCTTCATCGTCATCATCCTCCTCCTCGCTATCCTGAGACAGTAGTGTGCAAGTTGAGTGAGTAAGAAAAAGCAAGACAAACAACACATTTGGTTACAAAGAATGAAACAAGCGAAAATCAACCTGCTTCTTGTTGTATGCTGTCATAAGCTTTTCATATTCTTGTTTCCTCTTTGCTGCTTTCGCTTCATATGGAGCTTTTTCCTGAAAATTACCAGGAGTCAGGTATGGTTTATAAGAAGCAGTAGATTGTTTTGGAAACCAAGAACCAAGCCATATAGAACAGAACTAAATACTTAAACAAAAGATTTTGCATTACTAGTTAGATTGGATTAATTCAACTATGTGTATGCACAGCACAAATTTCACCATCAAGTCTTCCTTCCAAAGCCATATATATATATATATATATATATATCATTCCTGTAATGGACTAACACACTGGCCTTGATGTGGCCATGCCATCAAAGTTTCCAAAATCACCAAATTCATGCTTGATGCATAGCCAGGTCCAGTGGGAGTCGCCGTGCAAGGCTTTATTTGGCAGCTTTACAAACAAAATGCACAGTAGTTTCCAAGTTGAAATGTCAAATTCAAGAAGGGATAACACAATTCTTTCGTCCTTGAGACAGCTCAACCGGTTTAAAGTAATTCATAGGTGAGATTTCAGAAACTTACCGAATCAGTCAAGGATTTCCACTTTTCTCCCCCAGCTTTTCCAACCTACAATCACAAAATCAAGTAACAAAGTAAAATCTTCCATCCATACAAATTGTTTTATCAAAATGTGATGCAATATTTCCCAGTAGATACTTACAGCTGAGACAGCTTTTACGTTAGGATGCTCTTGTTTGTAAACCTTCCTGAATTCCTCTCTGCACCATTTACAGTAGACTATCTATCATTACGAAAAATCTTCAAACATAGTAAAACCACTATCCCCTTATACGTCCAAAATTGAGAGAGACTTACAGGAAAACAAAGAAAGCACTAGGAGGCCTCTTTGGTTTGTTGGGGTCTTTCTTTGCTGGCTTCACATTCTTGGCCCTTTTGTTGCTGCTTTTACTAGCTTTAAGCGCTGCCTTTCGCTTTCCCACCTTACTGTGAAGAAACAAATCAATGCAGTTAAATCCATTTTTTGTTAGATTGGCGTTCAATATACAATTAAAATAGATAAACAACTATAACACAAAAAAACCCAAAACCTGTCCTCAACAGGCTTCAATACTTCCTTTCTTTCCTTCCTGGTTGTGGCTTTCCCTTTGGTAATTTTCATTGTCGGAAACTACTTGCCTGAAACAACACCATGACAATAATTAAGAATCTCATTGCCTTATACACATCACCAAAGTTGATCATACATACAAGTCCTATATCTAATTGCAGTTCAAACTAACAAAAACCGTTACACTGGAAAAAACAATCAAGTCATGAATTTAACACTCAAGGAAAGCCTAACACAACAATTCAGCCAAATTAACACAACTAATAATTACATCATTGTACTAATAAACCAAAATCAACAATCAACAAGATACAAGTAGTATAATTATTCAACAATATTCAATGTTCATAGTTTTAGTTTGGTTTAGTCTAACTCAACAAATAAATTGATCTGTTTTCAAAATTGAAAACCCAATAGTCTAGTCAAAACACAAAATCTGTATCCAAATCATCAACTATAGAGTTTAATATAACCAAAACAACTTTGCACCTACCTTCACTAGCATCTAAACAGAGATCATATGAATCATATACAAAAAATTTTAAGAGCTTAAGAGAAGAGTACCCAGATAGCAAAAGCTTAAAAGCAAGGTAATTTTATAAAGAACGAAGAACAATAATATACAAAAACATAACAGAACAACAAAGAGAAACAAAAAGTCAACAGCTAAATAAACCAGAAAAATCGAAGATCATGAGTATATGATCAAGAGGAATCACTTACGGATTGAATAGAGGAGCACAGAAGCGAAGAGCAGGAAAAAACAGGAATAAAGGAAATCTGCAAATGACAGACAAAACTTAACAAAGTAAAGCAAAGCAGAGAGGCAGAGGAGAGATGCCAAGAAGATATTTGTGAGGAGGTCAAACAAAATGCCACGTGGCGAAGTGGGGTCTAGTTTGATGTTGACTTGAGACCCTTGTCGTCTTGTTTATGTGGGGGAGCGTTGGTGTTGGTGTTGTCTTGGGTTATGGTACTTGCAGTTGCAGAGAAGTGATATGGCTTCAGTCAGCTTCATGCGTTTTTATTGGTTGAGATCATAGTTTTTCTTGCCATCACTATTCTAATCATTTTCTAGTTAAATCGGTCTTAAATTTGTTTTCAAGACCGGCAGATATAGAAGTTTGGATTGATATAATCCACAGATTCCATAACTTATAGATTCTGAATCTTGATAAGATCATAGTCCATCCAGATTTCAGGTAGAATGTGTTGGAGATGTATATATTGTTGTTCAGCGGTTTCAATCTAATCTTTTAGCTTTAATAATTGTTAATATAATATCAAGATTTGATCAGTCCCGCAAGTTTTGGATTCGAATTTTTTAACATAAATTTATTTAATTTTGATATTAAATTTATTATATGTTTGTATTTAGGTTTGATCCACATGTAAAGTCAATCAATTTATCCTGCATAACAAGAAAATCTATTACAAAACTTATATATATATGTATAAGTTATTTGATATCTTTTACATGATAGACTTTTATCGAAACTAATTTATATGAAACTTTAGTCGTAGAACTCGAATAACTACTTTTAGATATTAAGAGTTAATTGTCCATACAAATTGTAAAACTGTTAAGAATTGAATCTGCCACTTCAAGAGTATATCGAAGATAGTTTACCATGCAGCCATCTTGTCTGTTCTCTAGAAAGCTTATATATTGTTATTAGGCCATTTTTAAATTGATTTAACTTTTGATTTTAAATGATTTAGGATTTTTTTTTGTTTGAATAGTGGGAAAGAGAAAATTAAATTAATAAAATATTATCTTTATATTTGATAAAAATAAAATTTAAAATTTTAATTTTTTAAATTAAAAAAGATATCCAATTATTTTTATTAAAAGGTGTCGTTGAAAAGTATCTATGATGCATTGATTACGAGATAGTGAACATGAATATGTTCAAATACTTCGTCATTTAATTTATTCATTTATTTATTTTTTAAAACTAATGATGTGTCTCCTGTCTGTCTGGCCAGATCAACATGCCTTTTCAGGTTCTGTCTTGTGTTAGCGGGGAATCATTACCTGCTACGCAGTGTAGAATCTACCAAAAGTTGTATGGTGTCGACCTGCGTAAATCTCTCATCGTGACCTTTCCATGTGGAAAAATTGGCTATGCCTACGAATGATGATTGCAAATTTGTAATGAAGGATTCTTGCACATCTTCTTGCTGAAACTTGAAATGGTATGACGATATGATGATTTATTTGAAAGTTCAAAAAAAAAAAAAAAACAATAAATGGTTTGAATTAGTCTTTAATACAGTTAGAATATTATAATATTTTTGCCCAACCGAGACAGCAGCACAAAAAGCAAACACAAACCAACCAATGGAAAGATGGAATTTATTTATTTATTTTTTAATGGATGTAAAGGGATCTACTATCCATATCCATCTACTGAACTACTGTTGTGATCGCACCATGTGATGACATTGACCGCCTGTCAAGATTAGAACGGGAGATGTATATAAATCCAATTGCATAATAAAATCCCCCTAATTAAATATCATAATATTGTATATATTATACTGTTTTGCTTAATTATTAGTGACTTGGTGGATCAAAACAAACCAAAAAACAAAATCGAAACACCGGTATTTGTAAGTCTTGTCCACTAATACATTTAGATGCATATGTGTAGTGGCCATAGATCCATACTCAATGTCGTAGATCCATGAGTCAATTGGACAAAAGTCAAATGTGTCGAGCGACATTAGCTTGCAGCTCAACTTATTGATTGACATAGGTTTATACTTTCTTATATATATTAATCGATCAGATAAATGATTGAGTCTACTCGACTAATATACTCTCAGTAGAATGATTCATGGGTTCGATTGATATAACCAAACCAATTAATTTCTTTCTTCAAAAGGGCAAATTACACTAAAGTACCCGGACCTATCGAATTATTACTGTCATGATGCGAGTTTTATCTAAATTACACATAACTACATTTGACTTGATTTGACTAACGACCAATTAACGGTAAAATTAATGCTCAAGGGTAAATTGGTCTTTTTATATATCAAATAATATTTAGGATATTATTTAGACAAAACTCTCTCTCTCTCTTAAAACCAAAATCTCTCTCTCTCCTTCTTTTTCTTCTTCTTTTTTTTCTTCTTCTTTGGCTCATCATCATCATCTTCTTCTTCTTCTGCTCGTCTTCTTCTTCTTCTTCTTTTTCTGCTCGTCTTCTTCTCTGGGTTCGAAGGAACCCAGTTTCTGGGTTTCATTTGAACCCAGATCTGGGTTCCTTCGAACCCAGATCTGGGTTCCTTCGAACCCAGAAACTGGGTTCATTCGAACCCAGAACTGTTGGTCATCTTCGTCACCTTCTGTTCTTGTTTTTTTTTTTCTTTTTTTGTGTGGTGGTGGGTGGTTGGTTGCTTGATTGTGTGGTAATGGTTGGTTCACAGTCATGGTTCGAAAAAACTGGGTTCAAAACTTTTGTATTTTTGGTGATTGTGTGGTGATGAGGAGGATGCGTGATTCAGGGTGATAGGGATTTCGTGATGGTTTGATGGGTTCATGACTGTGAACCCAGTCGAATCTGGGTTCAAACCCAGATGTCTAGAAGAAGATGATGATGAACAAGAAGTAGAAGAGAAAGGAGAACAGAGATGATAAAGGCATTTGTGTCATTTCATTCTAAAAATGTTGTCAAACTGTTAAGTTTGACCAAGTCAACTAACGGTAGGGTATTTATCTATAATTAACGATAAACTCACACAATTGATGTAATAATGTGATATGTGAAGGTACTTTAATGTAATTTTCCCTCTTCAAAATGATGGGTTACAAACAACCCAAACATTGACCGAAAACCAAACTAATTATTAGCCTTTCAAAGATTGAATCCTTAAACTATACCATGTAAAGAAGGGATTTTTTTTTTTTTTTTCAGATGTAATGGGATATTGGGATCTATCATCCATCTCCCCTAATTTTGTAATCTTGTCCACTAATATATAGAGGAAGGTTTATATGTATATGCCTGGACTTACATTAATTTATTTTATGAATTTAGAATCAAATTCTGAAATATGTATATATATATATATATGTATGTACACACACACCAAACAAACCTCACACCCAAATACCTAATAATTATTATACACATGTCTATTAAAGAAGTAGATATAAACTCAATTTCTTTATTCAAAATATTGGTTTACAACCTAAACATTGACCAAAAACCAGACCAATTATTAGTCTTAATACAAAGATTGAATCCTTAAACTATAATATATAATGTGAAGACCCCACATCCAAAGGTGAAGAAGCCATCAACCATTCACCTCTCCTAGCAACAGATAAGGCAAAAGATAAGGCCCCTCCACTGCATTCTCATCCATGTCCATCAAATTGAAAATAAATAAAATATACATATAATTCCAATCTTAAAAAAAAAAAAAAAAAAAAAATCTCTCTCTCTCTGTATGTATATATATCCATTTTTTATCATATAATTTTCATTATATATATATTTTTTAACATCCACCAAGACCCTACTCTACTCTTCATGGCCACCACCACAGCAGCAGCTGCCGCATCACACTTCTTCGGGACCCGTTTGATCGACCCAAAACCAGGCACCGGAAAAATCCAGGCCCGGTTTGGTTTTGGCACCAAGAAAAAACAACCACCACCACCGCTAAAGAAAAAAGTAACAGACCGGCTTGTGTGGTTCCCGGGGGCCACCCCACCGGAATGGCTCGACGGGACCATGGTTGGAGACCGTGGTTTTGACCCTTTTGGTTTTGCCAAGCCAGCAGAGTACTTGCAGTTTGATTTAGACTCATTGGACCAGAATTTGGCCAAAAATGTTGCCGGGGATGTGATCGGGATCAGGACGGAGACGACGGAGGTGAAGCCGACGCCGTTCCAGCCGTACTCGGAGGTGTTTGGGCTGCAGAGGTTTAGAGAGTGTGAGCTGATTCATGGGAGGTGGGCTATGTTGGGTACACTTGGTGCCCTTGCTGTTGAAGCTCTCACTGGCGTTGCATGGCAAGATGCTGGAAAGGTACGTTTTCTTCACATGTGTTTTTCTGATAACTTATCGGATTCTTATTTCTTAAATACTATCGTTAAATTTTATTAAAGTAAAATGTAAACGTTTTGATCTATTGATTACTAAGCATTACCCATAATCATGTTACACCTAAGAGAGATAATAATTATATAAAAGCTTTTTGTAATGATGAAAATCTCGAATAAAAACAGACAAAGACAAGTCTAAATTTTGAAATTAGTATCGAAATTATACACTAAATGTTTTTAACACTGATACACCGAAATAATTAGCCTAAGAAATTAATATTACTGTTTAAAAAAAAAACAAAAAAAAAACCCCTCAATTTATAACATTTTGACGTTAGTTTTAAAATTAAGACTTTTTGATGTTATAAAAAATCTCGTTTTATTGAAGGCGACTGGAAGAAAATTTTGAGGATTGTAAATGATTCAATAATATATATACTTTTAGGTTGTAATTTGTAACTAATAAGTTTTGGACTGTTTTTTAATCTTGGATTTTTACATAATTTTGCTGCTATATTGAATTTCGTTTTCACTTGCGCCAATCATCTTTTGTGACAAACCAATAACAAACAATTGAATAATATAATGTTGATTTTTCTTTTCAAAATCAAGTTCTGATCAAAATCGATTAGCTAGCTTGCCATCCATTAGATAATATACAGAAGAATACTAAACAGTTGTTTTCAAAAGGTGGCGAACTGAATCTCGGCTGAAATTATGTGATAAAAATCCTGAGAAATTTAAAACGAAGCACAGACTACATATCTACAATTTGGAAGAATCGATATTGGCTCCTTTTGTGAGGTCGGTTTTGGGGCACCACTGAACATATATAAGCTGGCACAATATTTAATAAGCACTTTTCATTCGTCGTGTCTTCTTCCCATCCTACCAATTTTTGTGTTGGCTATTATTGTAGATGACAATATATAATATACCCCACAACGTGACAAAATACATACTAATATGTACACATCAAATTAATTCCTTTGTTTCCGTCTTAAATTAAGGAAAAGGTTTTCGATACACGAAATACTTGTATGAGAGTCTGTGTAACTTTGTTTTTATCTGGTTTGAAACACAATCGTAATCGTGTGTTAAAGTTGAATAAATTACTTTGTGATCATTTTTAGGTGGAGCTGGTGGAAGGATCATCATATCTAGGGCAGCCACTGCCATTCTCATTGACAACATTGATATGGATTGAAGTGCTAGTGATTGGATACATAGAGTTCCAAAGAAATGCTGAGCTTGACCCTGAGAAGAGGCTGTATCCAGGCGGCTATTTTGACCCACTTGGGCTGGCATCTGACCCTGACAAGTTTGAGAACCTTCAATTGGCTGAAATCAAGCATTCTCGTCTTGCTATGGTGGCCTTTCTCATATTTGGCATCCAAGCCGCTACCACTGGAAAAGGCCCCATCAGCTTTGTTGCCACTTTTAACCAGTGACAGGCCGGCCACCCCATTTCGAAATTGAGCCTCTACTAGCTCGATCTTCGTTGAGACACGTTGTTCATGTTCAATGTTGTGTTTAATTGTATTTTATGTTTAGTTGGTGACTATATTATATATGCATGTGTCTTGCATGTAATTTGCTTGTCAAGCAAAAATGTAATGTTTAAAATTTACTTTGTTTTGAGATGGAAATTTTATTTTATTTTATTTATTTATTATTATTATTATATATATATATTTTGGTTGTTCTTGTTTTGGTTTTACTTATATTTAATTGTTCCATATATACCTTATTAATTGGAAATTAATCATTTCCTCACGTAAAACACTACAAGAAAAAATACTTTTTACAAGCTTTAAAAAATGTCGTAAAAACCCTTTCACAAGATTTATGGAAATGTCCTAATGAATGATGCAGCAAAAGATTGATATCTATTAATGCATTCCACTAAATGTCATAAAAAATCATACTTACAAGAGCTAAAAAATGCCGCATGAAATAAGTTTTAAAACCAAACCAATGCTGCAAATGAAACTTTTCAATTTTGAAAAACTATTCAAATTGAAGCAAAACAAAATGTATTTGAGGCAAATCCAATATGACATGCAATAATATCAATTGGAATATCCCAAAACTACACAACATTTAAATACCGATCTATCATCACTAATCATTAGATAATAAAGAGTACAAAATCAAGAAAGCCTACGTAATTGATGAAAAGACTCAATATCTCAAAATTGCAAACAGTTACACCTTGGGAATTGGCTACACCAATCCAGAATAGGGTGTTTTTCTTCAAGGAATCAATGAGTGATTTTATGTACCAAAAGAATGGTCTCCTGCATCTCCAAATCTAGGAAATATAAACTTGAAATAGAGCATTCAATGAGACACGAAACAAGATGATGATAACAACAATTAGCCAATTTGGTATCATAAGCCAACAACTCTGTGCATGTGAATGATAAGAAACACTAACCCTTTGTCATTTGACAACGGCATCGATGATTCTAGTGTACACATAAAGCCTGCAAAACACAAAAGCAATTAGAATTTTGAAAAGTTTAATGAATGCTCTATTCCCAATTTGTTAAATTAACTGGTAAATTCCAAAATCCTCTTTAACTTTGCATGCATGAATGTTTCTCTACCTATATGATATGTTTTTGTAGCAAGTAAAATCGATGATGCATGCTTTACAAGAGCAAGACCAGCTCAGATTCAGTATTGGAACAACCTGCAAATTTAAAAGAAAGCAACAGTTAAGGCCAACTCAAATATCTCAATGCCATTACTTATTGAAAAAACAGGATCATATGCATGTAAATAAACCCAAGCATTTGTTGAGGAAGAACTTGACTAAAATAAAAATATAAATTACAAGGCCAGATTGAACCTACTCAATGTAGATACTGACTTCCTTGTTCGAAGCACTAACTCCTCTGTTTCTTTGATAAGATCTTTTGTAAGTAAAGGCCCTTCCTACATATGTATAGGGACAAATAAATTAAAATAGAAATATAGTTTCAGCTAAAAACCAATACTACAAAGAATTTATCAATCAGAAACCAACATATCAATTTGATGTAATTTAAAAAATTTTACAATTTAGACAACAGACAGAAATTGCAAATCAAGAAGTCTTGATTAGAAAACTAAAACGTAAGATGTACGAAACTATTTATGAAAGCTGCCTGCGTTATGAGAGACAGGTATGTACGTTTTATGTCCTTATGTGAATCATATTAACAGGCTTGAAGGGCTGTCAAATAACTTTGTTTGTTTGATATATTTGTTGATAACTTTTACATATCCGTACTTCAAAAGATCCAGATCCTTTGCCAACTGCTAAGAGAATTTGACGTGGGGACTGAACAGGCACAAAATTTAAAAGAACCCTGAACAGGCACAGGGTTAACCAGTTTAGCGTCCACGA
The DNA here is from genome assembly GCA_021234005.1 of Nephelium lappaceum. Classification (NCBI taxonomy): domain Eukaryota; kingdom Viridiplantae; phylum Streptophyta; class Magnoliopsida; order Sapindales; family Sapindaceae; genus Nephelium; species Nephelium lappaceum. Next base: position 26,340,768 of record CM037999.1, on the reverse strand, counting down.
ATTTAAACAATAAAAAATAAGACAAACACCATTCATCATCAATATGCATCTACCTAATAATTAGGTATAATTTTAGACTTGGTCTTCGGTTAAAGTTTCCCAAAAACATAAAGGTTAAAATAGGTTTATTAGATATGTAATGAGCTATTTACATTACGCCAGATACATTAACTCTTCTTCGTTTTCGCTTGACAGTGAAATAAATGTATAGCAAGCCAGGGTGGAAGCCATGCACCACAAACCTGATCATGAACCCGAAATGTGGATCAGCCTCAAAATTCAATCTCAGCTAAGAAAAACTAACTCACAGATGAGTCATGAGTGGATCAAATGATAAACTAACCTGAAAGAACAATATATTAGACAGAATAAGATCTGACCTCTATAAGCTCTTTAGATTTCCAAGTGGCCTCAAGCTTTGCCTCATCATTTCTTCTTGGAAAAAAGGGGAAAGAGAAAAAGAGATAACCAAAAACTGCCTGTGAGAAACATATTTCCAAAGTCGATCATAAATTATAAGTTTCAATAAGTTCCTAAGATACCTTAGCAATTTTAAGAGCACGTTTGGTTTCATGAATTTTGCTCATCTATTCATCATTAATCTTTTGAAGCTGTAAAAGGAACACAATTCTATATCAATATATCAAATACACAGGATAACATTAAGGCAAACACGAGTAAAATATAAAGTATAAAGTGCAAGTCAATTATGACCATCATTAAGCAGCTAAAGAAAGCTAGTAAATAACAAAAGAAGAAAACTTAAACAACCTGTAAATTGCATTACCAATTCCAAATGAAACCAAGTCACCATATTGTAAACTTGTTTCTTTATTTGGAAATTCATGCATAAAAAAAATGTACTAGTTAACAAATGAGAATAATACCAGATTAAAAAATGTACTAGCATAAAAGTTAGATAGCTCAAGGAAGAAAAGTGAAGAAGTTTACTCTAAAATTGAATGAAAATTAAATAAAAATAAGAACTATTTAATTCAGTCTGCAGAAGAAAAGAAAGTAAAAGAATTAACCAAAATAGCTAATGCTTACTCTTTTTTCTGAAAACACTTTCCCCTCTTCAAGCAGCATCAAGCATACACACATTTCAAATCCCTTTAGCACCTATCCAAAAAAAAGTCCTGTTATATCTCAAAAAATAAAAGTCCTGTTAAATTATAAGCTTGACAATATGAATAACCATCACAATCAAAGTTTCATCTTTCATCCCTGCATAAGCATGTGCCATTAGTAATGACACATCAATTTTGTCATTATCCCAAAGAAATTCAGAAGATAAAATTCCATCAAGTTTCTTGCAGATATTTCCCCATTTAAAACAGTGAACTCACCATTTCTTCTCCAGAACTAAACTCTAAAGGCTGACCTTTGTTGCAGATATTTATTATTTACTTCTCCAGACCTACTCTCATACAAACAAACAAACAAACAACCAACATATGCTTATTGTATCACAACAACTGAAAAAAAAAAAAAAAAAAAAAAAGAAAAAAGAAAAACCACCTGTGTGAGACATTCTGTCAAACACTTTGTCTTTGAGACCATTTATTAAAAAAAAGAAAGCCTGTGTAAGACATTTTGTCAAACAGTTTGTGTTTTCGGTGCCATTTATTGTTCAAGTTATGGAGACATATGCAACAATCAATCTAACAAGCAAAACATATCAAATCATTTCAATAAAACAGACCTGAGACGTAACTGAAGAAACTTCAATTCTTGATCTTTGTTGACGTCAACACACTTTTTCCTCTTAAGAAGGAAAACCAAAGAAAACGCGTTTGATTATCTGAACTGTATAATCGATCGAATTTTTTAGTCAAAAAACATAATATTTTACATTATTTTAGATTATTTTTCTAAAATAATCTAGAACTATAATTGCTTATTAAAAGGTAATAAAGGGAAAAGATAAATAAGCATTGCAATTTTTTTAATTTCTTTTTTTTAAAAAACAAATAAGATAAATATTGTAAAATTAAATATTACCCAAATAATTAATTGGGCTGGCGAAAGCTACTTCTTGTGGATATTTACTTCTGCTCTTTCTGCAGATATTTACTCCTTGTGGATAAAATTCCATCAAGTTTCTTGCAGATATTTACTTCTGCTCTTCCTGCAAGAGGTACCTCATGCTCTCCTACAGTCACATATTCTACAAACTTCAATCAGACGTTCTTTTAGTATCAACTTACGTTTCAATATGGATTTTGCACAATTCATGATCTTTTACTATCAACTTCTTTCCTCATGCTTTTTAACTTATCTTTAGTATCAACAAGGCTCTTAAAATACGAAATCTTTAATATATTCCCAAAGCACACAAACTCATCTAATTTTCGTTTCGCAAATCTATCCAATTCAACAAAACAAAACACAGACCATCAAAACTTGTAACAAAAAATCAACATCAAATATTAACATTTAAAAAAAAAAAAAACACCACTATTAACTTAATTCCACACCTGCCGTTACTGACCAGGTGAAATCTGATCCAATAAACATTTGTAAACTACTTGTAATCCTCTGCATCCATTGATTTACATCTAAAAAAGCCAAATTCCAGAAATCAAAACAACAAATTATGCAGATCGCAACTACAAAATAACAAAGACAGAGAGACATAGATTTATCGCCGCATCCTACAGCGGCCATGTTTCTTAATTAATTAGAAAAGCAATTGATTAAATTAAATAAGTTGTTTGATTACAGGAAATTAAAAAGCTTTTTAAAATTGAGAAAGAGAGAGAAAGACCTAGATTCGTCGCAGACAGTGCAGATGCGAACCGCGGGAGCCAATATACCTTTGATTGCGAAGCTGAGTTAAAACAACCTCTTACCGAACATCCACACGTCCAAACTCGAAACATAACCTCTCTACAATCAAAATCACAAAAGCAAAAACTCAGCTTCCTATCATCATAATGAATTTCAGTACATAGTACAACAATCAAACAAGTCCACTACTCATCGATCCAATTCACTGAACGACACAAATTCCCTTCACTTTTTTTAGAAAACCAAACAACGTCAATACATACAATAACAATAACAACAGCAACAACAACAACAAAGCCGGCGAAAACTTAATAGAACAGTTAAAGAGCCAGAAATCAAATTAGAAACAGTTAAAAAGATGGAAACCAACCGAGAAACAGTAAGAGGCGAGAATGAGAGTCAGTGAAGGAGATCAGGAGTTGGCGAAGGACGAGATCAGTGGCAGACGGACCAATCAGCGCCGCCGAAATGGTGCTCCTAGTCATTACGATGACGGCGGTGAGACTCTGAGAGAGAGTGAGAGAGTAGAGAGAGAGAGATAGACAGACAGATTGAGACACTAAGAGAGGATTTACAAAGTTGTAAATAAACGACTCACAAATTTGTATAAAAAAAATGATAATATTATTATTTATTTATTTTACAATTTATCATTCAACATTTTAAAAATGTTGTTTATGAAATCATTAATAACTTTTATTAAATCCCTCAAAAAGAGTATCTCCACCAATCTTTTGCAGCATTTTTTGGAATTAATCATATAATTGAGAGCAATTACGATTTTTATTTATAAATGTCGTAAAGCTAAAGTGATAAAAGCTACATTTTCTTGTAGTGAAACCATCCTCGAATCAAAGTTTATACATTAACAATTAATGACTATTAAAGGGATTTTTTTAAGCTTCTTAATAGCTTCATCGTTAATTCATATACGATGAATTTTCTCTTATAAATTAAGTCTCCAAGGCTAATTTTGTTGTCCCAACAATGTCAACTAATGGGCAAAGTGCCATGGATGTGTTCTTGCAACAGGTTTGTCGTATTTCGTTACAGCTTTTGCAATTGCCTCTGCTAAGAGGTTTTAATTTCTAGTTCTTGAATCCTGACTTTAATGCTACTAATCGTTACATCTTCTAAATTTTTCATAATCTAGTAACATATCAATATAAAAGATAACGGATATTCAAAATTATTACAATTTTTTTTTTCTTTTATGCATCATTCAAACTCCAACTTATTTTATAAAAAGTTAAGGTAAAAAATAAGGTTAGAAAAGAATCCCAATTCCGAATATTATTGGTGAAGATCATGGACATAAATGCTCCACTTGAATAGATCTCATATCAATGTACATTAGTATCGTCTTAAATTATTCTCTTTTTTATATCAACTTTTTAAATTTTAGAATTTCATTTTCAAATTATTTAGGGTCCTTTTGGCACGTGGAATTGGATTGGATTATCTTAATGTGATTAAATTGGATTAGATTGAATAGAATTGAATTAGATTGAATAAATTAATTATGTGATGTGTTTGGTGTAGTCTAGGATTAGATAAAAATAATAATGTCTTTTGTTTGGCCGGGGTTAGAATTGAATTAAAAAATATGAATAAAATAAATATATTTTATTTTTAAAGTAATTAAATTAATTTTAAAATAACATATCATATTATTTTTTTTTCTAAAAATAAATATAACTGTATATTATTAATTTTAAATAAAATAATATTTATTTTATAATTAATACAAAAACATTTATTTTTAGAAATAGTTAATATATATATATTAACTTAACCTTCAAGATAATTAACTAAATTTAACATTATATTTAAAAGTATGTGTGTGTATATATATATATATATCTATTAACTATATATAAAAATGGGAAGAGAGGCGTGAACAGTGCAAATTCCACTCCCCTGATTTTGTTTGAAAGTGAAGTTACATTTTTACCCTCTATTTCCTTAAACTATAATCCAAGATGAAGGAAGTTACACCGATCATCTCACCAACAAAATCAACCACAAAACCAGATCGACAGGAGAGGGTGAGAGAGAAGAAGAAGAAGAAGAAGAAGAAGCTGTCTTGGTCAGCTTCAGTTCGTGCGCGGGTCGTGCCCGGGTCGGCGCGAGCTCCTCGGTCGGCCGACTGAGCTGATGGTCAGCGTCGTCGTCTGCTTCTGCTCGGCTTGGTGTCTTCGGTTCCGCGCGACCTCTACTCGGCGACGATCTGATGGTCGGCGAGCTTGCACGGCTGGATCGGCAACAGCTCCCTCTTCGGACAGTGTCTTCGGTTCCGCGTGACCTCTACTCGGGGACGATCTGATGTTCGGCGAGCTTGCACGGCTGGATCGACGGAGCGGCGGTGGAGAGAGGGGTGAAGAAGAAGAAGATGATGAATGAGAGAGACGCCCAGGGGTGAAGAATGAGAGACGCGCAGTGGTGAAGAAGAAGAAGGAGAAATGGACCAAATTTCCCTTCAAGTCACTACTATTGATTTTGGTAGTAAGGCTCTACAATTTCTGGTGTGTTTTTGCCTTTTGTTTCTCCAAACAACCACCGGGTGTGTTTTCCCTTTTTCTTTTTTGGCTTTGTTCAATGTCTTAGAGGTGAAATGCCCTGTCAGTTCTTGATTATTTTTCTTTTTTTTTTTTTAACAGGAAATGCAAGTAAACCCTGTCAATTCTTCAAAGGTTAGTTATGTTTGATGATTATTCTTATGTCATTTGTGTAAAAACATTTTTGTTGGTGTAATTATTTATATTAAATTATGAGTTTATTCTAATATTCAGATTTTAGGATTTATATTTCTCAAATATATGATCTTGGGTTCTGCAGAAAAATATGTTACTTTTTTTAGCTGATTGTGGATGTAATCATTTATGTTAAATTTTCAGTTTTTCTAACATTTAGATTTTGGGATTTATATTGACAATTGTTTGCATGCATAACTTATGGATAGTTGTTGTCATTAAAAATTATAATTCTTGTTTTATAAGTAATAAGATCTGGAGCAGATAAGATTTCTATTGGAAATGATGCAATTTATGCAGCAGAAGAATATATAAAAACCAGAGTATGCAACACTTTTCCATCATCTCTTTACTTTGACAGTTTGGGGGCTCATATGTTTTCGATGGCGAGAGGTGGTTTCCAGCGGGGAGAGAGAGGGACTCCTCCAGTAGCTCGTCTTCGATTGGGAGGAACAGTGACGCCTCTGGGGATTCATCGGACGGTGAGGATTTGAACGAGGTGCAGAGCTCGTATAAAGGACCGTTGGATGATTTGGATAAATTAGAGGAAGTTTTGCCTATTAAGTAAGTATTTTGGAGGCTTTGTTGCATTTTTAAGCTGGGGTTTGTTATTTAATGAAGTAAGAGTTGGGATTTTTTTACTGAATTGGGTTGCATTAAATTTTTGCAATTCAAATGTCAAGTTCAATGTGAACTAGAATATGATGTAGTCCATACTACAACATTTTTCTTTTTGATAAATTATTTGTTTTGTAATTTAGTTATTGGTTTTTTTTGGTAAGTGTGTGTGGAGTTCTGTGGCAGGACTAGGGTTTTGTTCCAGATCTAAATATCAATAAATGGATGTTTATATTCAAGGTTAAGGAAGAATGATATAGGAAGTTCCAGATCATTATTAACAAATGCAGAGTGAAATAAGAGGAAAATGAGATTCCTAATATTGGACTACCGGTTTGGTGAGTAAATTGGGGAGGGCTGAGAGAGAATGTTACAACAACAACTGATTAAAGTGTTAGTTTTTTGAATTGGAAATATTTAATTTGGACAGGTCCATTCGGCGGATTAGGGTTAAGAGAAGAAGCGAGAATATGGGGGTGTTACTGTATTTTTAACACTTAAAAGCATACTGCTCCTTATCTAATAAAAACCTGCTTAAGTGCTTTTGGGAAGTATGTGTTCCAATTCCTTTATTAACTTCACAGAGATTTCATCTCTTTTTTGATGGGGTGGGATTCTCTAAATTGTATTATGCATTCTGTTTTAGTTGGTTCCATTGCTTTTGTGTTTTGCTGAAAAGTTAAATCCGCTGCTTTTAAGTTCTGCTGAAAAGTTAAGTATCACGTACAGCTATTACTGTGCGAGAGCTGTTTTGAACATTTATTCATTAAGGTCCTAAAAAAAGGAAAAAGTTAATGCACCAAGATGATGAATTTCATTGGTAAAACTGAAGCTTTCTAGGTTACAAAATATAAGCTGATGGGCATTGCATGCATTTGCAAACAGAGTTCTGAATGAGACACGAATGTTCTGTTTCTGTTATACTTCCGATGCTGTTATCATCCACATGACTAAACAATTTTTTGTTTGAATTCGTTTCAGGAGAGGTATATCCAAGTTTTATAATGGCAAATCAAAGTCTTTCACTAGCCTTGCAGATGCCTCCTCTGCTTCATATATGAAAGACATTGTAAAGCCAGAGAATCCCTATACTAAGAAACGCAAGAATTTATTAGCTCATAGTAATTTCTGGGGTAAAAACCGCAGTCACCCATTCAAAATTAATGGAAGTGTGATATCAAAGAGAACAGTTCTCTCTGGTGGAAGCAACAGCTCTGAGAGTAATAACAGTGAAGACTCCAGCTCAATTGCATCTTCTCATCATCTTCCTCCTCTGCATCCTCATGGTAAAAGATTACCTGTCAATGAATTAACATCGCTTAATGAATCGTCATCACCACCTCCTCGAAGAAATTCTCCCTGGCGTTCTTTCTCTCTGTCTGATCTCCAATGTGCTGCCGCTGCAAGCTCTACTACAACGGGTTTGGCTATTAATGGTGGAGACATGGACTACAAACAACATTGACAATTAGCTGCGGCTTTAAAATCTTGCTATGAACATTTAAATGGAGGAATATTCGTGCTGTTGAAGTTTCTACTTTGTGCTTTCAAAAAAAGATACTTCCAAAAGTCAATAAAAACAAAGTCTTCAAGGTGCTCTTATCAAATCTAATCCACACAAATGAAGAGTCATCTTTACTGAATAGAGAATTTTCTTTATTATTTATGTTATTCTTTTAACATCATATCGTGATCGATCGTACCCCTTAGTTCGAAAATGTGCGTCTTTCTTTTCTTGATTATGATGGAGAATTTTTTTTTTTTTTTTTTAATTAAACAACTCTTGACACTAAATCAGATTATTGTCAGGACCTACAAATATATAGGTATATCTGCTGAGCGTACAATCCAGTACTAAAAAAATTACCATTATATTAGGTGGTTGGTGAGAGTTGAACCTTAGCACACGATCAAGGTTGGGTTGTCTCAGAGGCAACCTAGCTCCTCCATTATGAGGGCAAATTTAAGTTATATATACAGGCAACCTAGCTCCTCCATTATGATGGATAATTTAAGTTTTATATATATATATATATATATATATAATTTTAATAAATTTTAATAGATTTTTAATTCATTCAATTCTTATGAAAAAAATAATATTGTTGTTGTGTAATTGAGATACAAATAATAAAATATGAAGAGGAAAACCAACACAGAGAATTATAGTGGTTTGATAGTCTGTATATATCTACTTTCGTACAGAAAAAATATATATATATATATTAAACTTTTAATAAGGTTACAACAATTATTTATATAAAACCCTGATCCTGAAAGTACCCTTATAAATTACATATTGGGTTGTACCCTTAAAAATTCCGCTTTGGGTTTGGGCATTTCAGTTCATCTCTTCCACTCCATCAACTAATCTCACATGTTATGTATATATAAATACGAGTCATATAATCAATAAATGTATTTGGGTTATTATATGCAATTATAGAATTTGGACAAATGCTCTAGCAGCAAACTTATATTCAAATTTAAAAGGACTGCACACCCAAATTTACAATTTTTCCCGTTATCTTTTATTTTGTATTGTTATTAGTATTATGATAAAAGTAAAGCAATATAAGATTAATTATTTCTTAGTATTGATTCAAATAACTCTTTTCGTAGTCCAAGAGAAATATCGTTTTATACGTAATTTTGTATAAAGACGGTGAGATTTGAATCTTGTCATAAATATAAAAAGAAAAAATGTATAACTTCACAATAAAGAGTGGATGTGTCTCTCATTGCATTTTGTGAAATTTTATATCATTAAATAATTATAATTAATATTGTGAAAATGGGATTTGGATCTTGAATTAAATAATACTAATGTGTTAAGTCAACAATTCAATCAAAGATCACATGTTTTTTTTTTTTTTTTCACTTTGAATTGCATAGTTTATTGAATAAAGCTTGTAGATATTGATAACCAAGTTTCAATAGTTTAATTGTAATTTAAAGTACTACAATTTTTAATATAAGGTCATCCACTATAAACTAAAATTTCGAGCAAAACTAAAAAAATATAATCGTGTTGATCAAAGTGTTACTCTCCCGTAAAACTTATTAGATTGAAATATAATTACTGTGTTTTTTTTTTTTCAATCAAAATACTATCAACTGTGTAGCAATTTAAAATTATATTATTATCAAATTAGATGAGCGGTATTTATTATCAAAACACCTTATTTTACAAAACAACTATTTAAACATCTAAGTTGAAGAGTATTATTGTATTAAATATGATTAAAAAATTGTATTAATTATAGCTTTTCATAGCATTTTTTGTAGTATAATAAAAAAGTACTAAGGGTGAGACTATTGTCACCCAAAAAATTTCTTACAACACCAGTTTACCCAAATCACCCAACACTAACGTTTAAAAATAAAATTTTACTCTCTACACCCATTATGGTTCCAAAAATATCCTTACATGAGTACTAATTTTTATTCTGTCAGTTTTTTTTACACTTCTAAATTTTTTTCTACCTATTATTTTTATATATTTTTTTCTTTCCATTGCATCAAACAATCTCTACTAATCTTAATAAAATTATGCAAAAACATCACAAGTGTTTCCATATATTTCCACTTATAGTTATGAAATACAAACATATAAATAACCAAAAACCAGCTTTAAATATAAGAATTGAAAAAAAAATTAAAAAAAAACATTATATATATATATCTATAGATATATTAATTATTGAAATTTGATATTATCTTTTAAACTAATCATTAATTTAGGTAGCAGTTTCAAGCTGGTCTATTGAGAATATATTAATAGAGGAAGATATATGCATATACCAAAAAACTTGATTTAGATAGTGGCATAAGGGAAAATTTGATACAATATTTTTGAGTAATCTCAATTTGAGTACATCTTTGGTTTTCACTTTATATGTAAACATGTCGATGAAAGTGTGTTAACTGATATTAGGGATAATAAATGTTTTAGTTAACGAGTAGCCTTATGTTTTCTACTTTTATTTGTTTATTGTTCAAAACTTGACCGATCTGATACAGAAATCATGGATAAGTTTGTCCATAGTTTTAACTGAGTACTTATTTTGCAGGCTGTGGTTGTTAGTATTGATCCTGGTAGAGTGTACCTTAAAAGTCCTAATGTTGATTATTTGATTCTTCTTATTGCCATTTTACCTAGATGTATACTAAGTAAAGCTTTTATTTTGACTTATTATTTCATCCACGTATTAAAATCCTCTTCATTCTCTATTTCTTTGAACATCTATTAACTATATGTGAAAAATGGGAGGAGCGTCAGTGAATAGTGACAAAATTCCACACCCCGAAATTTATTTGAAGTTGAAATGATTTTTTTGCCCTTGATGTTTGTTTGAAAATAAAAGCGCAGAGAAGTAATTTAATGTCATTGTAATTGATAATTCATAGAGTAGTTAAATCACCTATATCGGGTGTATGGTGATGATGTGGGGTTGGTGGGTTATGGGTTTTAGGAGATTTTTTATCCTCACATCATTTGTCTTCACAGAGAGAGAGGCAACGACTGAGGGCACCAATATAGAGAGAGCAGAGTGTGAGCAGAAAAGCTCTATGGTTAGGGTTGAGTGAGGTTAAGTCATGGTCTTTTTGGAGAGCTGGAATTGTACTATATATAAAAATGGGAAGAATCGAGAATGCTAGGTTATGAAGGTCGTTTTGAAATCGAGAATAGGTCTGTTCTCCAAACCACAAGTGTCGGCTCTGTCTCCGATTTCTAAAATCGGCGTACCGACTATCCAATTTAGGAAAGGTGAGTTTATCTGGTACGACGCATTTGGAACAGTATAAATGGGGATGAATTTGGACTCTGGAGAGCCTCTCACCGTCAAACAGATCACTGATTTTAACTAACTACGTTTGTTGGTCTATTTTTGAATTCTTTTAATTGTTTATTTGTTTGTTGTGGTTATAGGTTTTAATTGCAACCAACAGTGCTCGAAAGAGAAAACGCAGGTGATGATTTTTTTTTTGAAAAAAATTAATTTTCAATCAAGTTTAGTTAACAGTATCTGATTTTAACTTTGAAGTATGATTTTGAATTTTACTAATTTGTATCTATATCTTTACATATTTGGCTCACATTCAAGAACCTGACGAAAAAAAAAAAACCAAAGTGAAACTATTAAAGAATCTTACACATTCAAACATTGTTGTGAGTAATGGTATATTTAGTTTTGTTTAGATTTGATTGTATTTGGATGATGTCTGATTGTTTTTGTTTAAATTTTATTATTTAAATATATTTGGGAACTGCAAGAGAGGATGAATCATTGAATATATTGTTGGAATTTATTCCTGGTGGATCTATATCGTTGCTACTAGGGAAATTTGGATCCTTACTTGAGTCTGTAAGTGATGATTGTTGGTTTTTTAATTTTAGAATGTGGGTGCTTTGGAATGCTAAAGTGGGTTGTGCTTGATTAACAGATTATTAGAATGTATGCAAAACAGTTGTCATTGGTACTAGAATATCTTCACATGAATGGAATTATGCATAGGGACATTAAGATAATTTTATTAATTTCTTTTAAAGAAAAACTTTTATACATCTATCTCTAGCTTAATTTAACAAGGGGTATGCATTTGATTTAATATGTGCTAATACACTTGCAAATATCCTCGAATATTTTGCAGCACAATCCTAAGCGTGGATCTTTTTATGACAATGAGGATGATGAATCAAAACAGCCAAAATGAAGGGAATAAGGATTATGATTACGATATACCAAGTAGCAATGAAGATGAAGTGGCTTGCACGTGCCTTGCACGTGCAGCCAAAACTAGTATTTATATAAAGCAAGAGACAATAGTGCCTTGCTTAAGCCATCTGTTGTGGCTAGTTTAAATAAACCTGTCACAACAGCTTAAAATAATGGCCATGAGATTGGTTTTCCAATCCCATGTCTCAACCAAACATGAGATTATATTGGAATTTGTCCAAACCCAGTCCAATATACATAAAACTAATAAAGCAAGGGATAGTAGTCCCTTGTTTAACCCATGTGTTGTGGCAACTTCAAATAAACTTGTCGCAGCTGCTTAAAACAATGGACATAAGATTGGCTTTCTGATCCCATATCTCAACCAAACATGAGATTAGACTTAAAATTGTCCAAACCCAATCCAATCTCATGTTCCAAATGTATCTTAAGACTATGTTTAGCACTTGAGGTTGAATGAAATGAACTTGATTGGAATGTAATAAAATAGATTGGATTAAAAAATTATCGTCTCATATTTAGTAGAACTTAAGATTAAATTAAAATTATACCAAATTATGTTTAATGTAGGTTGGAATTGGATTGAAATGGAATTAATTTAAATATTTTATAATATATTTAAAATTAATTTTAAAGATCAAAACAACATCATCCTTCCACCAAATCGACTGTCTTTAATAGCATCAAAAAGATCTAAATCAACACCCAAAACAACAAAACTCATATCATCTTCCACCAACATCATCCTTCTACTAAATCAATGTAAAAATCAACACAATCTATTCTCTAGTTCATCTTAAAAAAAAAAAAAAAAACACACATATACACACACACACACCCACACCCACCAAATCGATCGTCTTTAACAGCATCAAAAAGATCCAAATCAACACCCAAAACTCATATCATCTTCCACCAACATCATCCTTCTACTAAATCAATGTAAAAAATCAACACAATCTATTCTCTAGTTCATCTTAAAAATAAAAAACACACACACACACACACACACACACACACACACACACACACACACACACACACACACACACACACACACACACACACACACACACACCAAATCGACCGTCTTTAACAGCATCAAAAAGATCCAAATCAACACCCAAAACAACAAAACTCACACACCCACACCCACCAAATCGACCGTCTTTAACAGCATCAAAAAGATCCAAATCAACACCCAAAACAACAAAACTCATATCATCTTCCACCAACATCATCCTTTTACTAAATCAATGTAAAAAATCAACACAATCTATTCTCAAATTCATCTTAAAAATAAAACACACACACACACAAAACTCATATCATCTAGTAAATCAATGTGAAAAATCAACACAATCTGTTCTCTAGTTCATCTTAAAAAAACCACACACACACACACACACTGTATTTTGTTCTAAGTTTGATGGAACCCAGATTTTGTTCTAAGTTTGATGGAACCCAAAACCAACTGGGTTCGATGGAACCTGATACACACACACACAACATATTTTGTTCTAAGTTTGATGGAACCCAGAATCAGCTGGGTTCGATGGAACTCGATTGTATCCAGAACTAGATAGTTCTTGGTTTGATGAATCCAGTACCACATGGTTATTGAACCCAGAACAAACTCATTAAAAAAAAAAATTAAAGATTAAAGGTTGGGGATGGAGGTGAAGAGGACGACGATGCGTGAAAGAGCGAAAGAAAGACGAAAGAGTGAGGGTAGAGAGGACGACAGTTGACGTTATTTGTTCGTCGTCGAAGATGAGAGAGACGAAAAGTGGTTTGTAGTGGTTGTGGGTGGGTGTGGTGGAGATGAAAGAGAGAAGAAGAGTTGTGTGGAGAGAAAGATTGTTTGATAGGTGTTTGATGGGAGGATGAATTTAAAAAAAAAAAAAAAACAAGATTCATGTCAATGCAGGAAATGGGAAACCCACGATTGAGTCTAGGTTTCCATTTCCCACGTTGACTAGAAATGGAGATGGGCCCGAAAATGAAAAATACCATTCTCTTCTCTACTACAAGCTCCTCCAAATGTGAGATATAGGAGGATGGAAAAAATTAAATCTCAATCCCACTCCATTTCCCACATATGAAAAATAGCCTAAAAGTAGCGTAATGGTAGTCCACTCAAGTACTAAGATATCGTTTAACATATGCGATTGGATGAGATGAAATGAGATTGAATTGCATTAAATTAGTACTATAACATGATTAATGCAATTAAGATTAGATTGTAGTTGATTTGATTAAATTAATTTAATATTATTGTAAATTGATTATCAAATAATATGTAATGATTTTTTTTTTTAAATTTTTTGAAACAAGTAATGGATTAATTTTTAAATACATTTAATATAAATAATAATTTAATTAAAAAATATAATATTCAAAAAATAAAGCCTCACTCAAATGGGATTTGACTAATGGGATCCACACGAGAAGGGAAAATTTTTTTTGTTTCCTTCCGCCCTTCCCAACACAACAGCATGGACAGGATGGAAAATTTATTTTTCCAAACCTTTTTGAATTCCAAGGCACCGAACGTTTACTTCTTTAATACAAATGTTCCATTTTTCTATGAGAAACATTATTGATCATAAGTTTGTTAATGTTGATGTCCATTTATTTATTTATTTCCATTTTTTGTTAGTAATTAACTAAAACGATAAGGGAATTATTTGGTTGTTTGGGTTTCTTATTTAATTTTTCCAAACCCAAATAGTTGGACTTCAATTAGAATAAGATTGTATCTGTTTGCTGTATTAATTGGGCTTAAATGAGATTGATTTTCGTTTTTTAATACCGTTTTCAATGAGATTGATTGAATATATATATAAAAAAGGAGGCATGATACTATGACGATACATATTAAAACATTTTTAGATAAAGCAATGCCATCTCTAGTCAGAATTTTCAACTTCAACACAATCTCTGTGACAATTTATTCCTTCCTCATAAAACCATACTCAATTTCAACATTTTCTTCACACTCACACCTAAGCAATTTTACATGCTTTATAGAACAATTGATTTTGCTTTCTCTCCTCATCCATTCCTCACAGTCCATATTGTCAACATTACAAATACTTGCCAATGGGATTCTTTTGTTTGTCAAGTTTGTTTTTTCATTTCCACAAATGGGATTGAATCATGAGTTACACTCGTAAGTCATAAAAGGCGTTACTTTGCACAGTTAGTCAAAGTTTAATTACTATCGGTTGACATAATTATCAGACTTAATTTACATGATTGTACAATGTTTCTCAGAACATATAATTATATACCATATTCTTTAAACATATAATAATAATAATTGTGTACCTCCCCATCTATTAAAGTGAGAGGTTCCATTACCACCGAAAACATGTTGTAACATTTACACGAGTAATAGTTTTTCGATAATGATAATAAATTTCTAGGTTGAGATAAATCTAAAAAATATCTTATTTATTATCAATTTTTTTTTAAATTTTAAAATATCAACTAGATAACTATTTCTACAATAAACTCCATTACCAACAACTAATCAAAGTATTTTGTTTCCATCAGAAAGAAAAAACTTTCTAATACATATCAACACAAACATTTTCTAATGTATTAGTGTAAACAAAACAATGATTAATTGTTCCATTAAATGGGGAATGAAAAAGCAAAAAAGAAAAAGAAAAAAAAATCCCGTAAAATACACGTCTTGTCAGGTTCCACTTTCACGAAAAATAAAGTTATTATATAATTGCCAAATGAGGTACCTTCATGGTCCACATTTTTCTTGCAAAAATTAATAGAAGACACCTCTACCGTCACCAACTACGACTACAAGCAACAAACCACCCTCATTTCAGAGAAAGTAAGCAATCTTGTCTCAAAGTTTCTAGCTTTTCACTTTTCTTTTTCTTGGTTCAATTTCTTCATCTTTAAGTCATGTTTTTTTTTTTCTACTTTTCCGATCATTTCTACATACCCTTTTGGCTGTTTTTTGATATTTGTTTCTGTTTGTTGATGTATATTTGGCTGTGTGATGATCTGTTGACAGAGAGAGTGAGGAGGAAGAAGAAGAGAGATGGGGAGGTTGTTTGTGGTGAATCTTGAAGGGAAGATCTATAGCTGCAAGCACTGCAGGACCCACCTTGCTGTTTGTGAAGATATTGTCTCAAAGGTTGTTCCTTATATCTGTTTTGATCTTTGATGTCTTGCTTCTTTGTTGTTTTTAGTTTTTATGATGGTTTTCTCATCTGGGTATGTTTAATTAATTTGTTTGTTTTATTTTTATTTATTTATTTATTTATTTTTCTTTTGGTGGTGCTTTGTTGGAATCATGAATGTTCTTGATTAGTAGACTAGACTTGTTTGTAGTTTTGTTTATGTTATGATGATTGCTTGTTTGTTTCATTAGCTGTGATTTTTGGATTATCCTTATCTGAAATGAATGGTTAAGGGAATTTTGTGTAATTAGAGATGATCATTTTGAGCTTTTTGGGGTTGTAATTGAATAGCATTATTTGTTCGAAATGATAGTTAGTAGCTATGGATCTTTTGGAACGCAATCCACAATGCTTAGTTGCTCAAAATTTTATATTTCAACATCATAAATGAGGAACTGAGGTTGCTATACCTAGTCTTTTGAAGTGTTGAAGTTCAATGATGGTATCTATTTGCATTGGATTTAATATAGTTGTAAATGTATTTTTTCTTGGAAAATCAACGACGCTCCTTGAACAATTTCAATCCATTCGTAGTCAAAGATGCAAATAAGTTTTTTCATATGTTAGGCTACTCAGAGTAAATTTTCCTTCAGTAATAATCCAAAGAGGAAATTGATTCCACAGAATAAGGTAATTCGAGAAGGTTTTTTCTTTGATTGTAATCCGCAGAGGAACAAGATTAACTTGAACTTTCTAGGACAACATTTAGATTATGTGAATCTGGATGCCAATACACCTTAATCTTGTGCAGTCTCTCTTTGGATCATGGTTTCTTATTGTTCTTGTTGTGTAATTAAACTTCTTGCTTAGTTTAATAGTTTCATGTGGTTTCATTTATCTTTTGTTTGTCATCAAGGCAGGCTTCTCATTTTGATGACTATAAATTGCTAGTCTTTGCTAGGAATTCTACAGTTAAACTAAGTTCTGTGTTCTCCATTATTTGAAAATGTCTTATGCTGAAGAGTAAATCAGATTGGTGAAAATAAGTTGAAGTCTAGCCCTCTTTTATAGTTATGAAACCTGGTGGCCTATGATGTAAATGATAAATTTGAGTTTCCAACTTGATTCATTAGTGGCAAAATGATTCCTGCTATCTCCCAGTGCTGTTCGAAAACCATGCTACTGTGAAGAAAATCCCAAGCACCAAGTTTATTCACTTTAACCTTCACGATTGTATAAGATGTCTACTGCAAAGCGGTCTAATGGATAATATCTCTGCTTGAGACTACTATGCCCAAACAGTTGCAACAACATACAAATTTTAATAAGTTGTTTGCTGTGACTATATCCTGGCTAGAACTCATAGGAAGGAGTCAATTGTGATAGACCAAATTGTGCTCCCAATTTACCAATGATGATTTTATATTGAAACCAATTATGCATGTATACAAACATGAGCTTGCTTGTTTGCATCCTTACATTTGTCTCGAAAATCATTGAGCCCCCCAACTAACATGGATTGATGCTTGCATTTTGTTGATGAATCAACATGTTGAAGGAATTTATCATCTTTTCTTTTTAAATGTCCATAGAATCCAACAAATATTGATTGGGGATTATGTGAGAGCCAAGTATTCTGACTATATGTTTACCTGTGTTCTTTTTTATTCAGTCTTTCCACTGCAGGCATGGGCAAGCTTACCTCTTCAGTAAGGTGTAAGTTTTCTGATTTTGGAAGCTCTTCGGTAATGCCAAGCAAAACACACAAAATAACTCTATAATGGAAAAACTATGTAAACACTTTCCAATGCCTGATCGGGCGTTTTGCTTATGATGTACTAATCAAATAGAAAGGAATTGAAGCTATATGCTTGTGTAAGCAATTAACTAAACTTACTCCTATATGTGAAGAAGACACAGGTAATATATATCATTTGCAGAATCTGAACCACTACTGGAAGATTTGTTATTTGCATGAGTGCATTAGTAATGTAGCCATTAATTGCTTATATGTATTTCAAATCCTATCTTCCGTTTGTGGTCCAATTGAGCAGCATAGGGGAGATGAATGACAAGATGGGGTAACTGCAGGTATCATGTTCAGTGGGCTGATACCAAATTAAGATTATCATGGATGAATTTATGGACATCCATCACTACATGCTTGTTCAATGACTTATAAGACATTTAATGTTGACTATTGGTCTTTCTTGAAAATATATTGTCATGTCTTGTTGTTTGACAGAGTGAATGTCTCCACTGGAGAGAAAGAAGAGAGACTGATGATGACGGGGATGCATACCGTGGCTGACATATTTTGTGTCGGGTGTGGATCAATTGTGGGGTGGAAATATGTAAGGCTTGCTGGCAGTACTCAAAACAAAATTGATTGTCTTATGTTCCTTGTTGCAGTTGTTTATTAGTAAAGTATTTTTCAGGAAACTGCTCATGAGAAGAGCCAGAAGTACAAGGAAGGAAAATCTGTACTCGAACGGTCAGTATGTAACTATGGAGCAAAGAACAAAATGCTAGCTTCTGATTATATTGTTGTTAAAAGTTTGATGGGTTGTGCTGCTGAGCAGGTATAAGGTTTATGGTCCTGATGGAAGCAATTACTGGGTCAGTCACGACTCGCACATTGGCGGGAGTGACGCAGATGATGCTTGATTACCCTTGATGGAATGCAACTGTACATTCTTTTCACCTCCAAGTTACTCATTCAACTTGTGAATTCATAAACATGGTCACTCTTCATTTTGGCCCCAGAAGGCCAGATTACTAGGTGTCAATAACCACCCAATTGAAAACACTTAGATTGTTAATTCTGATTAAGTTGATGTTTCAAATTACTGTGAATTATGTGTTGAATTGAATTTAAGATTGGCTTTCAAGGCTACTTCTTGTGAAGCCAATTGCTTTTCACTAAGTGACCATTCATTCTTTAGTGCATAATGTTACCATGTGCCCCCTTCTATCAGCCTTTATGGCTAATTTCTTGTCAGTTGCACCACGATTTCCATTTCTCATTTTATTCAACGTTCAAATTATGTGACCCCATACAAAATAAAAAAAAAAGGAACTTAATATCCGTCCCCCCACTTGAGGAATCAAATTTTCTATTCTGATTTCCTTTCTAACGAAACTTGGTTTCCTTCGATTTTCAATTGAGAAACATACCTTAAATAAATTTGTATGTGTCTAAAATAAACGAATAAAAAATTTAATTCCAAAGAACATTATCTCCTCATTTAAGGTCTTATGAAACCATATCTTAAATGTTAAAAGATCTTTAAAAGAGTTGGAGATAATCCAACCCACCACATTTTTTGCACATGTATGTGTCCATGGTTGAAGTAAGTTGATTTCATTAGCAGACACCAATAACTTGAACAGGTTGGACGCGCCATCGGTTGTTTATCCAAAACCTCCCCCAAAGACCAAGTTATTCTTGATTTACAAGGCAGGTTTATGTATATTAGGGACCCACTTTCACGATATAAATTTTGCAGCATATTCGCACATTCCATGGAAAAAGAATCATTTCACTTTCAACAATCCAATTTAGATGCATAATCACAAATTCCATTAAGTGGTCTACTGCTATTGTAGGGAGATATTACTAGCTTTTGTCACTAACCAATGATTCCATTCAAAAGGGGGTATTTAATTAAAGAAAATGAAGAACATAGCATTTGCTCTACAAAGCAAAGGCCATTATGTGAAGGATTATGGTCCTTTACTAGAATGGACAGACAATTGAGAGCAGATTCAATCCCATAAAAGGAAAAAAGTTATCAAGTTGGTGTAAACAAGTAAAAACATCCCAGCTGCCCCATGACTCACTTCTTTCATTTAAAAACTAGGAGGACAACAACACTCATAGATACTACTAGCTGAAATATAAACCTGTGCTGTACTTACAAGAGAAACTTAATTAAAAAGCAAAGCAATCCCTTTTATCCAATAAATAAATAAAATTTCACAATGTACAATTTTTTTATAGAAAAATTGTGAATTATTCAGTACGTTTGCATGTCCCTGTAGATGGAATGGAAGAGTTTACTCGAGAGAATAAACCATTCGCTCAGACAGCTCCGGACCGATGCTTTTAAGGTATCTGCGCAGCTGGGATTCCAGTGATCTCCTTTGCATTGGATTTAATGCTCTTTGTATATCCTTCACCATTTGTAACAACATATTTTAATAAATATGACCACTCAAACAATCATAGAACACCAAAGAAAAAACATCATTTTGTGTTGTATATTATTAATACAAGGACACATTTTGTGTTACCTTGTACAACATAATCATGTTCAATGACATGATTGTTAGTCATATTTTAACAAATATTTTCAAAATATGTTTACCTTCCACAATATTTATTAAGAATTACTTCGAAGTAATTTAATTTAATAAGATGCATATAAAAGTTATCTGAAAACAAATGGAGGAGGCTGTTGAACTATTAGTTAAGAATCACGATCTCTTAATAAGAGGTCATCAGCTCAGCTTCCTACTAGCTACTAGTAAAGGGGCAGAGGCCACCAATCTCCTCCCATGATCTAAGGGAGGGGGAGCCTCGCTCTAGTTAAATAGGTGAGGCCATCAACTGGCCTCATCCTAGTTAAATAGGAGAAGGTCAATGACGTCCTCCCTGTTGAAGCAAGGAGGCAGTAGCCTCTGAACTTTGATTGAAGGGAGAAGGCCAACTTACATCTACATATTTTTTATTATTATAATAATTATTATTATTTATTTCATGGTTAATCTTTAATTTTATGTTATCGTAACTTAGCTTGAGTTGATTTATAAGATAGAATGCAGCCTAAACCCTCACCCCTATGTGTATTAAATAGTGCCGTGTCCAATGTATTATCCAATTAAAACATATTAGCTAATGCAACGCAAAACACACACCAAACAGTTGTATTATATCATCTAAAACAATACAATCCTCTAATACATGCCACAAAGCGTGCCTTTAGTATTTTTACCTTGTATTTCACTCGAAATCCCTTTCCTTCAATTAGAATTTTAGTGATATCACCATCTTCAGCTTGCTTAGACGTCAGACCACTTGTTTCCATTTCTGGTTGACCATCAAAGTTCTCAATTTCTGGCTCAATCATTTCTTCATCATAGTCAATAAAAGCATCATTTGAGTCTTCTTGGACATTGTCATCATGTTCCATTCCTGTGTCACTTTCAGAAACTTGAGGCAGTAAGGAATCCCCATTTTGTAAGCTGGCAAAATCTGATAAAACGACGTATGGTTTGCTATCAAGCAAAGGCCTTGCAATATCATATGGAACCCACCTGTAAAAATAAGTTCTTCTTGTCAGACTTAGAATGTAAAAAGCATCTCAAAATGGTTAACATTTAATCTAATTCTCAAGTCCTTCAAAAGTCATGGTTGTATGTTAGCTATAATATCTCCATCTGATTATTGCGCTAGAGCAATTCAGGTTCAGCACAATTATTAATCCTAAAGACCATGTTGTCATTTCAAGCATTCACTACTTAGTTGCTAGATGCAAAATAACTTACTGATATCGAAGAGGACAAAGAAGCTCTGACGGGCGATATGCTGCTTTGTATCTCATCTTGCTACAGGAGTGAATGTAATAGCCCAGATAATAATATTGCAGACTTGGACAATCAGCTTGATTCTTTTTCACCCATGCAATCTCTTGGAGAGCTGAATATTTGCCTAACGATAAAAAGGCATAATCTGGATCCCAGAATAAATATTTACTTGACAAACATCTAGGGAGAATGTCTATCACACCAACTGCAACTAGTCGATCATCAATCCAATATTGTTGATGGAAAGAGCCAAATCCACAAAAAGGAACAGTACCATCACCTGATGGTGGAACATATACTAAGGGACTCTCAACCAGAAACCTCTTATACGAATTCTCGGTCACCTGATCCGGTGTATCCTTGTGAACTTTAATTTGATATCGTCTATACAATGCATACTCCTGCGAATCAAAACTGGATCTTTCCAAACGGATTTCGAGTCTGTGCACTTTACCCTGAGGCTGTTCAGAGCTCTTCTTCACACAGCTTTTACCGTCAAACCCTTCGCCAGATTCTTTAGAAGCTGTAACCAATTCAACATCTTCATCTAAAAAATCTTGCTTTGCATCAGAATAAAAGTTAAGGTGCCCATTGCAAGCCCTGATAGAAAAACCAGAAGTTTCCGGCAGCTGATTCAAAGAACTTGCTAACTTTTCTGCTACAATTGTGGGAGATGGGCCATTATCTTTTGTGCTTTGTCCCAATAGTTTTAGATGCTGAACATCTTTGTCAGGTAATTGTGTCCGCCTCAAAGTGGCTGCTATTTGGAATGCAATGTTGCTGGTATATAAGAGAGTTTCAGTTCCTTCAATGAGTAGCTTCTTTTTCGCCTGAGAAACCTTTTTGACTGAAGCTTTTGGAAGTTGAATGCTGGAAGGAAATTCACTGGTTTCAACACATGTATTCACTGCATTGTCAATTTGGTCAGACAAATAAAGCAGAAATTGCTCTGCCTTATTGTTCTTGTCATTTTTACAAGGCAAGGATTCTTTTTCTGCTGAGCTTGAAACTTCATTACAAACACAACTACATGCAACCTTAGATGTACTTGGATCCCCCACAACCTGATTTGGTTTCTTCATATCCAATGTGCCATCTAAAAACCTACACATGTGACACTGTCAGTAAGCAATAAGGAGCTTTCTTCTTTTATTACAACATTTCAAAGTTTGGATCCAAAAAATATAGATCTAACTTCCTAAAGGGGTATGTTTTGCTAGAACACAAGATGATTTACCAATACAAAACAAATAAACTTACAATTAATGAAGGTAGTGTGTTATCAATAAGTCCATAGATATACTTGTAACAAAGATGAGAAAATCCTACAGTTTAGTACTTCTAGAAATTCTTCATATGTGAGTAAACAACAAAATAAAAAAATATATGTAGTATCACTAAGACCATGTCGTCTCCCAGCAAAAACAAATTCTGAACCTCTAACAAATGCCACAGTATTCGTTTGGTCTCTGTACAGCATTTGTGATGCACTGTGGTTAGGCAACTTAAATTATTTAAGATCCTTGCGTGGAGACAAAGATGACATCCTCAACCAAAGCACGATATATTACAGAGTCTCTTTAAAGTCTTATAGACAAAGACAGTGATGCAGTCACAAACTGAGATAATGCAAGAATGTATGTTTACTTACCTCTGCAATCGTCTAGAAACTCGAACCTGCTCTTTAGAAGGACCAAAATCACATGCCCTCAAGCGAATTGTATAAGATGGGCAACATGTCCTTTCCATTTCAGGTTTGTAGAGGAAAGAACCAGACCTCCTCCAGCCCCGATCAAGAAGATCTGCCAAAAAAAAAAGGCTTTAGAATAAGCACAAGGCAAAATTTTAACCAGTACAACATCAGATATCAAAATAAGCTGCTGCCAAACCAAATAATAATACAAGCTCGCTTGCAAGCAAGTGCACATGCACACACTGAGGTTCCTCACAACTATCACAATCTGATCAATCTTACTCAACGGCCTACTTACAAGAACGAACAGGTTCCACACAGCCAGAAAACAAATGCTAACAGACTCACTCAACTCAGCATACGTCGTAAATCATAACGAATTAGACTAAACACCGCCATTGCAAACGTCAGCTTCCATTTCATACTCATAATCCTCATCGAGCAATTCAAAATCATTGACTAACAACAAACCCCACATTGACAACCCAACAACAACCAAACTCGAAAACATTACACATCCTTTCCAACAATTCAAACACACAAAAACAGAACCTTTTTTATTTGAACAAACTACACCAACCAACCTTGGTAGTCATCAACCGTAACACTATACCCACACAAACCTGCAAAAACAAAACAACACCAACAATTAATTTATTTATTTTTCAAATAAAAAAGAAAAACGAAAGAAAAACACATCTTTCCACAACATTTCTACCAATCACAACAAAACAATCAACCAATCAGCCTAAAGTTGCAATCTTGCAATCATCAAATTGGAAAAATCTTAACTTCAAACAAAATTGAAGGAGAGAGAGAGAGAGAGAGAGAGAGTACCGTGAGAGATGCTGGTGTCACCAGAAGACTTACAGTAACCGCAGGTGCTACCACGGACGCCGCAATCGGCGACGACTGTTTCTCCTCTGGTGCGATTAGTGTTGCTGGAGCTGGCTTCGCTTCTCGCCGCCGTTCTCGATTTCTTCATCGTGACCGACGTCGATTTCCTCCAATCTCCAATCTGTGCGAGAAATCAATCAATCTACAGGCGATGGCGATGATGAGGATGATGATACTGCTAATTCTGTGGATCCACTGATTTGTCAACCTATGCTATTATTCTACTTCCCTCTCCTTCCATCACTGCAGCCGCTTGTGTTCAAACGTGTGAATTTCTTTTATATAAAGGACTTTTCTGTAATTTTATTATTATTTTGTTATACATTTTTTGAAATTTAATATCTGTCGACACCTATTGGATTCATCACTATTTCTTGAGAGACCTCATGGGGAAGTGAATAATCACTTGTGCAATGAGGGTTTATTTATTTATTTTTTAATTGTAAAATAAGATAGTATCAATAGTAATGTATTTATTAGGGGATTTAAAAATTTACTCTTATAAAATTAGCAAATATCTACCCGGTATACTCTTATAGCATGTTATCCGAAAACTGATCTCATAATGCCCAAAGTTATGAACTCCATTTACTTTTGAAATTTACTACCATAACAATTAATAACACATACCCCATATATTATAGAGAATAAATGCGATTAAATATTACAGGCCTCCTTTCAGAAAAAAAAAAAAAAAGAATAAAATAAAGTTACATATCAAGCCCAAAAACAAAATTAAATACTCTGTATATGAAGCTCAAAATATCTATTTCATCTACTCTTAAGATTAAAAGCATTTAAGTAGGTCACTTGGACAGTAGTGTCATTGGTTAAAGTGCTACTGCTCACCATAGTCTCCTCTGAGATCATGATTCAACATCCTCCATCGCTAAGTTGGTGTTTCTCCTATCGTAGGTGGGTCTATCTACCCTTGTGTGGATCGTTCTCGTTCTCTCATCTATGTATGGATCGTACCTTCCCATATAAGAGTTACTCCCGGATCGTGTCATCAATTGTCCGATCTCGATTATTCTTCGGGTCAGTTCCAACAGTAACAGTAAAATAAAAGTCATTAAGCACTACATATATCAAATGATTTAGAGCAATTAAATACTCATAGCCTAAAGTTTAGTCTCATAATGTCGAATGATATCTACTGTATCTACATGGTAGCTACACAATACAATTTACTCTCATAACATAAAAAAGGGAAAAAAAAAAAATCACTCATGGTAAGACTTTAGCATAGTGGGACTGAAACCTTTATCATAAATGTGAATGAAAGATACACTAATTACTTGATCTATAAGTATATGTGTATTCATAATTCGATTTTTTTTTTAAAAAAAAAAATCTACTTTGTTTATAGTTTTTTTTTTTTTTTTTGGTTTTTTTACCTTTTAAGTAAAATACGTGGTATGTTTAATATGTATCTTTTTGCGATACAACATGGTATGTTTAATATTGGACCTTTGTTAATGAGCCTTTAATACTGGTAGGGGTAGATATGGAGTTATTTCTCTTTTATTATCATTTTTTATTGCATCAATTATTGGATGCTAATTACCAAAGCTAAAACTTGATTTTTAATATGTAACATGTTTTAGGTAAATTTAAGAGCTGTATGAGAAATGGAAAGAAAATCGAAGAAAAGGTTATGTGAAGAGAAAGTTCAATATGATAATGATTATAAGAATTTTGCATAATTGTCGTGCAACTATATAGGTTTATAATTAGTATAGTAGGTACTCGTGACAATCTTGTAGTATATATTAAGACTTCGTTAGAATAAAAAATTAGAAAAGATTTTATTTAATTATCTTTCAAGATAAGTTGTCCTCGTCGGAGGATCTTGTTTGGCATCATGTGGATGTTGATTGTATTTTCCCCGCTTCCGCTTCGTCGCGGGATTTTCGTTTTGTTGAATGTTATGCTTATTTCAAAAAAAAAAAAAAAAAGATAAGTTGTTGTGATACATATCTTTAAAGAATATATCTAATATTAATTAATATATGTTTGGCTTACCATTTGTTTAAACTTTTCACGTAATTAATAATAATGACGACATTATAAGTTAAGTTATGTTAGAGCATTTTTAATGCTATTATAGAATTTTAATATTCTATTTATAATACATCACTATAAAATATGTATTACAATATTTCTGTCCATATTATTTAAAATTTTTGGACTTTGTGAAGAAAAAAAGGTTAATTTTTAGATAAAATTATTTAATAAAAATTCTATAATTTATTTTGATAGTTAAAAAGAATGAGAAATGCTAACTAGGTTTTACAGGAGAGTTTATCAATTGAGTTATATAATTGCATTAGAAAGAATTTTTTATTTTCTTATATGACAAGAAATTAAGTTCAAATGGAAACTTACATTAGAGATGCCCCTATCTCACAACTGTCAATTGAGTTATATAGTTATATTGGAGAGATGATTTATTAATTTATTATTTCCTTTTTTTATTGATCTTATATAAAAACAAATTAGATTCAAATGGAAACGTGCATGAGAGATGCTCTAATCTCACAACTCACTCATAAAACTAGATTTTCATATCTATTTTAATCAATCGACTATTAATGCATTGTTTTAGGCTATTTTATTGTTTTTTCATTATTAATACAAGTTGATTTGTAATTATCACGTTAATTTTAGTATGATGTCTTGATAATATAGTGATTATACATAAATTTATCATATTATTTAGTTAATGAATTTGAATAAATTTATGGATAGAATAGTATTATTCTAAAAAACGTAATGCTATATTTTCTAAAATTTTATTTAAAAGTTTTGCCCAGTTGATGTAATTAATTGATTTGTAATTATTATATTAATTTTAATATGATGTACTTATATATGATGATTATATAAAAATTTATCACATTATTTAGATAATAAATTTATATAAAATTTTAGATAATAAAAAATAATTAAAAAAAAAAAACCAAAAAGGACAAAAATGGCGATTATCCACCAAACAAAAAGCACAAAAAAATCATAAAAAACGTAGGCTTCACTCCAACACAAAACACCACAAGGGTTACAGTTGTCCCGTCAAAACTCATATGTAATAAAAAACCTCCTTTTCTCTTCTCATTTCATTTTCTACCCCTAAACTTTCCATTTATTTACACTCCGCTGCCACTCTCCCTACTCTCTCTATCCCCAAAACGCAATGTCGTTTTCTTCCACTCCGTGATCCCAAACCGTTCGCTCTCACCACCACCACCTCTTCTTGTAGTTGTTGTTGTAACTTGCAAGTGTGAATGAGAAGCGTTTGTTAAAAAAAACCTAAAAAAAAACCTTCTTTTTTTCGGTTTTCGGTTTGCGGATCTGTTTTCAGCGATGAATCGGAGTTTTAGGTCACACGAAACGCAAATGCAGAGTCCGACGGCGGCGACTCTGCAGCGGCAGAAGCAGCAACTGAGAGCGTCGATGACGAAGGAGAACGAGGAGGAGCTGTCGCTGTTTCTCGAGATGCGGAAGCTAGAGAAGGAGCAGACGAATCTTCTTCTTTTGAATAACAATAGCAACGAAGAAGAAGAAGAAGAAGACTTCAACGCGCCGTTAGGTAGTAGTTGATTGCATTTCTAGGTTTCATGTGGAGGTTTTGATTGTTGATGTGTAATTGTATTGACAGGTTCGAAACCAGGAACTTCACCGATTTTTAATATTTCTACGGCGACGCAGGCGAGGAAGACCGGAGCTGACGATTTTTTGAATTCTGATAACGATAAGAGTGACTATGACTGGTAATGTGGTGTCAAGTTTTTGTTTTTATTTAATTTTTTATTAAGTTTGATTATAAATTTAGAGTCTTTTTGTGTTGTAAATTGGTTGGTTTAGGTCTTGTTGCGGACACATGAAAAGTGGCTTCTTTGTGGTATAAACATGCCGATTGTTTTTGTAGTTGTTGGATTTTGTTGGACGATTTTGCTAGTTTTTGGTTTCCGGTAGATATAGATTAACATTTGCAATGAAATATGTGTTGAAGTTTGGTTGAATGATTGTTGAAACAATTTAAACTTGCTTTCGTATAATGAGGGTGGAAATGTTTGGTAGACATGGTTTGAGAAGAGAGTATTTTCTTGTTTTGGTCAGTTTCCTCTGGATAATGTAGTGTCAGTAGTTGTGGATGTGTTTATGAAATGGAAATATGACTGTGTAGACTTCTGGCGATATTTTGCAACAGTTTGCTATTGTTGTTTTAGTCAGTGTGGTTGGGAGAGTGCCTCAGGGTGTTGTGCCTGTGTGTTGTATTATCTTGATTGAGCTTCTATTCACGTAAATTTGATGAAGTGGTTTGATATTAAAAGGATTTTTTTTTTTAATTTTTAATTTTTAAAATTTTCAGGCTTCTAACTCCTCCTGGTACCCCTCTCTTTCCTTCTTTAGAGATGGAATCACAAAAAACTCTTATGAGTCAAATTGGTACGCCGAAGGCTCGCCCCACTGCCTTAAAATCTAGAGTAAGAGCTCTATCTTAAACTTTCTGGCTGATTGGCATGTCTTGTTTGAAGTATGTGAATTATAGTAGAAGTATGTGAATTATAGTAGAAGTATGTGAATTATAGTAGATGATATGGTAGTTTGTAGATATAAGAAACCATCTCTTGCGACAAATTTATTGATAATAAGATGTATCAATAAACCACCTGTAAGGAACAATTTGGTCCTTAAATTGGCCAGTTCATTGTTAGGATGACTTCCTTTGACAGAAAATGTGTTTGGAGTAGGGAGCAGCAAAATTGTTGGATTTGTGGATATGTAACATTTGCATGTGCTATATAGGATATATCTTGAAAAGATGCGATAGGGTGATCACATACCTGAAGTACTTAAACTCTCAGAACTAATTAATCCTGTTTTGTTTTGTTTTGTTTATTTTTTATTTTTTATTTTTCTTTTGGCAAGAATGCGGATTTGCTGTTAACATTGCTCAAATAGTACTCCTCAATTAAACTAACATCTTTGAGAACTATTCTGGCTTTTTAGAATCAAAGCTAAAGAATTTTGATGCTTCTCTTCTATTTAACTTACTCCTTTGAAATGCATTATGGTCTTTTTCTTGGTATTCTACTGTTTTGCTTTTGGAGTTCTCTTTGTGCTTAAATTTATAAACTCATGCTGCCTAGTCATTTTCTGTTCTTATAGCTCGCAAATCCCCAACCAGAGCCTGCTGTAAGAAATAACTTATTATCCAGACAGCCGGCTTCTTCACCTGGACTGAATACTTCAAGCTCTGGGGTTCGCAGGCCCTCATCTTCTGGGGGTCCGGGATCAAGACCTTCAACACCAACTGGACGTTCCACATTGACTTCAGCACCAAAACCTTCAAGATCTTCAACACCAACTTCTCGAGCCACCTTGTCTTCTACTAAGCCCACACCTTCTGCACTGAGGTCCACAATTTCTGCTACTAAGCCTACGGTTTCCTCAACTAAGACCATGGTTTCTGCAAATAAGACCACAGTCACTGCTAATAAGACAGTTCCTGCAAATAAGACCACAGTTCCTCCATCTAGGACCACGGTTCCTTCAAGATCCTCCACGCCTACTAGGTCTACAGTGAGATCTTCAACACCAACTGCAAGACCTTCTATACCTTCATCAAAATCCACATCAAGAGCATCTACGCCAACTCGCCGACCATCTACACCATCAAGTGCTCCCAGTGTATCTGCTCCTCCAGTTAAGTCCTCACCTTCAGTTAGCAAGCCAGCTCTCACAGTGACAACGTCAAAAAATCTGGTTCCATCTCGTGGTGCTTCTCCAACAGTAAGATCCAGACCATGGAATCCTTCAAAGATGCCTGGTTTCTCACTTGATGCTCCACCAAATTTAAGGACTTCATTACCTGAAAGGCCACTTTCAGCCACTAGGGGAAGGCCTGGGGCACCCAGTCCTCGATCTTCTTCTGTTGAGCCTGTATCTAGTGGAAGACCAAGACGGCAATCTTGCTCTCCATCAAGAGGACGAGCCCTTAATGGCATTATGCATCCAAGTGGTAGCTCTGTTCCTGCAGTCAGTCGTGGATATTCTAAAGCCAATGACAATGTGAGCCCTGTCGTAATTGGGACGAAAATGGTAGAGAGGGTGATCAATATGCGGAAACTAGCACCACCGATGCAAGATGGTAGAAACTCTCCTCAAAGCAACCCAGGACCAGGAGGAAAGTCTTCATCTCCGGACAGCTCGGGCTTTGGAAGAACTCTGTCAAAGAAATCGTTGGATATGGCTATTAGGCATATGGTTAGTATATCTCTTCATTTACTGTTTCTGTGTTTCTTAAAACATATGAGACTAGGATTATAGTCCAATACGAAGCTTTCTCTCTGAAATCTCCTTACTCATCTTGCTATGATGGCAAGGGTGCTTTCATTACCTTAGTGTATTCATGTGCTTGTTGGTGCTTTGCTTTAGTTAAATTCAGTGATAAGCAATGTTTTTCTGTTTCTGTTTTAATTATGTCTGTTATTTCCACTTCCATACTCCTGGGATTTGGTTGACATCATCTGAGAAGCTTTAGTGAAACAAACTCAATGATGTACTTATGCTCTTCCTGATTCAATACGCAGGATATAAGGCGCAGCATTCCTAATAATTTAAGGCCATTGATGACAAATATTCCGGCATCTTCTATGTATAGCGTGAGATCAGGGACTGCGCGAAGCAGAATGATTAGTGTTTCAGACTCGCCACTTGCCACAAGCAGTAATGCTAGTTCTGAAGTGAGTGTGAACAACAATGGCCTTTGTATAGATGTGGTCGAAATCGAAGATGATATTGGCAGCGAGAGAGGTGTTCGATCTCCTGCCACTGTCAGCGTGCGTGGCAGGTAACAGCAGGGGTCCAACAATCTTGATACAAAATCTGCTTTTCTAATCCGTCTTACATCATTATTTTAAATCCACTTGCTTGACAGTCAAAACAGAACTGATTTCCGTAACTGAATGGAGGGGTTCGTGAATCGTGATTTTATGATTAATGTAAAGTGTTATTAGATTGGTTGGAGATACAAGTGTATGTGATTCATGGTCTATGTAATGTTAGGAAAACCTGTTGTATTCAAAACAATCTTTCGTGTTTATTTTCTACACGGTGAGATATGATGTACTACTTCCAAGGAGTTGTTTGTCTCCTTGTTATCGAAAGCATGAGTATCTTATTCTCTTTTTCCTCTAGTGCATGATTTATCTTCTACTGATGAAATAGATTAAATTCGAGATCCAACGTTTTGTTTCTGTTACAATATACGCAATCGACAACAACTACTAGCCGTTATGAGTCAACAAAATCAAGGCAATGATTCATGAGTTGCCAATTTGCACAGAAGAGAGGCAAACTGCTGCATTATTGAACTGTTGTAATACCGGTGAAGGCATTCCCACTTGAACATGAAAGGGACAACACAGAATAATGAAAGCACCGAAAATAAGATAACAGATCAAGCCTAGTAAGCTATCGATTGTTTCTCAAATTTATCATATGATCAAATGGTGGACCACATTTCACCATCCACCACCAATCTACTTTTAGTTTACATTTTGCAATGAAATAGGTCTTCTATAATACCATATATCCATCTCTGCATAACAAATCATGTAGCTTTGGACCACATAGATATCTTTATTCAACAACATTGAACCTTCTAACATCATTAATGTCCGTCACAGAATCCTTTTCCTGAGTTTCCATCCAAATGTAAAAGACAATGGTGCGCTCTCAACCTTCAAAAAGCTGTAACACCTGTGAACAAGTATACTCAAGCTCAACTGTAACCATGACATTTTTATTGTAAAGATGTGGGCATGTCACAACCATACATTAGTAAAGAGCTACAAAAACAAAGTATAGTTGTAATTATACCCAACAGATGAGTTTCACAGGGCTTTAACTACACAACAGTCTAATAAAGTAAACAAAGATGGCAGCAATGGAAACTATCAAGCAGTTGCCACAACCTCGGTAGGGGTTGCAACAGCCTCAGCCTCGGATGGAGCAGCAATGTCAGAGATTTTAGTGTCCTTGGATGGGGTAGATGCTGCTGGAGCAAGGTTCAAGTGGTCAGGTGTGTTGTGCTTCAATTTTAGGAGTATCTGCCACATCCTTGAGAGATCAGTTGGTTTTCCGGGTTTCGGACCTTGGGTTATAACAATGGAAGGCTTATTTTCCTGATCCTTCTTCCCTTTCTTTTTCTCTATAGCTGGCACTTCATTGGGAAGGAGCTCCGCAATAGCCTTCCAGTAATTCTTATCAGCTTCAGCGTAAAACTTGTTATGGTTGGCCATGAATAACTGTCAAATAAAAAAGGCACCAGTCAGACATAGTCATGCTCATTGTCTAATATCCGAAATACAAGAAAAAAGAAACGATAAATCCTTCAATACAATGAGCACAAATTCTCACAATAAACAAACTCTATATCTCAGTTTTCAGCCAAAACAAACTATGATCAATACATGAATACCAACTAGTTCAACTAGTAGGTCTCTTGGTGCTGTGCGACAGGTCTTGAAATCAAATTGTACTCACATACGGTCTATGAACAGAGCGAATTTTCACATCAAACAAACTCGAAGAATCTGTGATTAATACATGAATACCAAATACTTCAACTAGTCAGTCTCTTTGTACTGTGCATGAGGTCTTGAAATCGAATTTCACTCACATTTATGAAGAGAGTCAATTCTCACATTAGAAAAACTTGATTTTTCAGTTTTCAGCCAAAAGAAACTGTGATCAACACAGGAATACCAACTAGTTGCACTAGTAGGTCTCTTGGTGCTGTGTCATAGTTCTTCAAATCGAATTTCACCCACATTTAGTCTATGGGGGCATCGTTTCACAATTAATCATTCTAATAATAACAAATAATAAAACTCTAACTTAAAGAGCTGCGACCGATAACTTCCACATCTTGTCTAGAATCATTTCATGCCAATTCAAAAGCACCTAAGCAAATTTTATCTATTGAGTCATGCAAGCAGATCAAACAAGCACAGGCAACAAGAAGCATAACATATTAACATGCATATCACGCCCCCAAAAAAAAAACACATGTGAGTGACAAGTTGACAACATAAAATAAGAACAAGAAAAGCAAAATAAATTAAACAATAAAAATATATCCACTCTAACCAGCTCCCTCTCCCTGTTAGTGGCTTTGTTATTCTGACAAGTGACAACCCTCTTCCTATAGAAATAATCTTTGTATCCATCAGCTTCTTCAATTATTTGGCTCAACATTTCCCTTTCCCTCTTCTCTTTCTCCTCCAATCGAATTGCATTCTCTCTAGAGTTTCAACAACACCAACAACATAAAAATATCATCTTTTGTCATACTAGTACTCAACTGAACAATTCATGTCACCACCAGAGTGAAAAAAATGGTGACTTTTACAGACCCCACTCGTGAAATGTTTCAAAGATAAAATCTTTGTACTTTTTTTTTTGTAATTCAACGAATTTAACAACCGTATATATAAATTGGAGGTAAAAAAGAGACAACTTTGTATGCTAAGGTCCTTGGATTCAATCTCACCTTGTCCATTGTGTGATGGGATCCTGGGATCCATCAGTGTGAATGGCGGGCTGAGACAGGAAGACATGATCTGCAGAGTCAAAAGATGAATCCATCGAGTCAGTGACTGTTGACATGGGTTGTGTCCCCTGTCTGTCTGGTCTGTTGAAATTTTCCTGACACTGTGACTCTCTGAGTAATTGATAGTATGAGGCTGCTTACCTTTGTGTTCTTTGTGGGCCAAATATTAATTTGGGCTGACTTGGTCCTCTGGGCTCCATATGCAGAAAACAAAACGTTATTTTATTTTATTATTTTTAAAAATTGATATCAAACTTATCATAACTCCATATTTGTAGAGACCAAACGATATTAGTAATCTTGTACCATCTGTGTATTTATACTCATAAACAAGAGGTAATTACTCCCATTATAAATCTTATATCCTCTTAGATGTTCAAATTAAAAGCCAATTCATTTGAAGAATGAGTTTTTGTAGTATGATATTGACATAAGTTGGTTTTATCGGCTTACAAATGTACATATTATAAGGGCTTCTCCAGTGCAGATGTTTACAGAAAAAATTCTGTTGTTTAGTAATTTAATTCTAAATCTTTTAGCGGCTTTGCTATACTGAAACTTTTTCTTGCATATCTTTCTTGCAGATTGTACATACCATAGAATTTTCTATTACATGCTAATCTATTCCTTGTGAATGGACAACTAGGAATGACAAAATCATACATTGTTTGCTTGCTTATCATTATATTGTAATAGTTTCATATGAGAACCCAATTGAATTTGTTCTTGAAAGGCCTCTACTAGTCCAAAGGAGACTTTTGTATCAAATTCCTCTAAAAGTTTAGGGCACATAAGTATTTCTAATGTATAAACTCTTATAGAGCTCAGCTAGTTAGACATACTCCATGCATGCTGATGTTTGTTAGGAGATAAAAAGAACCAATGATGTAATATCCGATTCCTTGGATTTTTTTAAGTGAAGATATTAATAAATATCTACAAAAACTCCAAAAGCAATGGATAGAGATTACTATCTTTAAAACGAAGATAATCAAATAGAAGAAATTGATGCGACAGTTGATGAAATAGCATAGTATAATTTAGAAATCTGAAGCCAACAACAACAAATACCTGAAGGTATAGAAGAAGAAGTATTATTAAAGTTAACAGTGATGAAAACGTAAAGCTAAAAAAATGAAGTGTTATTAGTAAAAATAAGCTATCCACATGATTTCTTTGTTAACTTTTATGTGATTATTCTGTGCATATAACTTTCTATTACACAACATTGATTGGTCTAGAAAGAAATTTCTTCAATTTATCTCATGAAAGTTGGTTTGCCATAAACGGATGACAACTCGATCCTATCATAAAAACATACTTTTTCCAATACTAGATAAAATTAAGTAAAACGTGTATATCATGAAACATATTAACTAGTCTAAAAGCAAACGACTCTTCAATTCATCTCATGAAGGTTGGCACATATAAATAGATGGAAACTCGATCATGTCATAAAAACACACTTTTTTTCAGTACTAGATGAAAGCAAGCAAAACCTGTGAAAAGAACAAGTGTATCATAAAACTAATATGTTTTGTTGTTTTGTCAAGTAATTGATTGAAGTAACAAGGAAAGCATAAGGAGGGGTCTGCACAATAGGCATATGGTTATGTGTGAACCAGAGACCACCGACTATGGAAATAAGGAGTTTTCTTTCTTTCTTTTTTTTTAATAAATAATCATTTTTAAACTCTAAGTTCAACACTAATCATTTTTTCAAAATCCTGTAAGAAAAATTGTTTTCGGACAAAAATATATTTAGTAAAAATAGAAAATTTGTTAAAAGAGTTATTTTTTAATTTCAGCCTAAAACAATAGCTATTTCCATAATTTTCTCATTCCATAAAGTCCAATCGTAAATATGAAGGGTCACCCCATCAATGTCAGGGACCCATAAGTCCAACTTTAAATTTTTCCTAGTCTTAAGAAATGAGAATGCTCTTTCCGAAAAAAAAAAGGAAGACATGAGAATGCATTGAAGCTAGAGGCTGAGGTGCGAGGGTGCCCACATGGTCATGGCTTCAAGTGTAAAAGAGTAAAGATGCAATTTTATTATTGGAATTTGGTGCCAATTTACTATCTGAACTCTTTTTTTGAACATTGATTTATTATTTGAACTTGGTCAACTCTTTGCATACAGTAATTTCTAGGGGACAATGCAATAACTTTCGATGGAACCTACTTATTTTTAAATATTTATTTATTTATTACATATACTATTACATGAATAGATATATAATCATATATTCTAAATATGCCTACTAAAGCGCGGTTCGAAAATGAGACTTAATAGAGCGGGAGAATAGATCCCAAAAGAGGGAAGGGAACCCCACATGTTGGGAAAAAAACTGGCCATTATGAGAGTGACTGTGGTGAGTCGACCTTAACACACTAGTATACCAAGGTGGCTTGGCTTTCCACGGAAGCATTGGGCCTTTGCTCTTTTAAATAAAAGTTTGATACATTGTAATTTGTTGGATAAATTTCTTCTTGTATTATATTTATTTTTGTACTTACAAGCTTTTTCATTATTTTAAATTTTTAATTACACAATCAATTTAAATAGTTTACCCTTTCTTATTTAAAGCAAAAGATCAAAACGATTCTTTTTGGAGCTAATTTCATATTATTTTACATATTATAACTTAGTTTATATATATATGTATATATAATAATTTTTTCTAGTTTATGTTATATAAATTCAAATTTGTTGGGTTGCTACTTCCGGCTGCTCTTTACTCTTTTACTTTGCATTTCAATATCAAGTTTGTCTTTCAGAATGTGACATTTTAACCTACCTTATAAATATCAATTTTTAATTATTAATGTTTTTTTTTATAATAAAATTAAATGGTGTTATATTTAATTTTTGAATACTACTATATTTTTATTATATAAATTTAAATATTTATTTTTAGCTTGCCCTGTATCAACAGTCCTCGCCCTGCCATTAATTGAAGCTTCCTACATGAACATAACAAAACAGAAAGTAGTCAAATCGCATTAGCTTAGCGTTGGGAAAAAATTCTCATGAGTATCTCACACGGCTGGAACTTTTTCTATTTTCTAGTGGAAATAATGTTGGATTCAAATTATTTCTTGTAGAAATAATTTGTCAAAAATAAAATAGAAGTAGATTTCTTTTCTCACATGGCTGGAACTTTTCTGTTTTCACATTGGTCAAAATTTCTTTAGTCTAGGAAAAAGTTAGCTAGCTAGATAATTTAAATTCCTGGTTTGAAGTCTGAAGGCAAGCAGTACTGGTGCTTTTGAATACAAAGTTATCAATTCCTGAAGCATACACACATACATGTATATATAGCAGCAACGTTAGCTGAATCTTACACAAAAAAAAATATAAAGGCAAGTTCAAGTTGTTGCCTTCTCATTTTCAAAAATGAGTAGCAGCTTATACCCTTCTATTTACTTCCAATTCCCTTTACTTCTTTGCATGATACTGATCCATGTTACACCTTTTGCTTCTATCACCTCCTCTATAACTAGAAAATTTGATCAAAATGAGACGGATGAAGTTGCGTTGATGGTCTTCAAGCGGAAGATTGTTCTTGACCCTCAAGGGGCTCTGAATTCCTGGAATGAGTCTCGCCATTTCTGCGTGTGGGAGGGGATAACATGCAGTCGCAGACATAGAAGAGTCACCATGCTTGACTTAAGTTCAAGAGACTTGGGAGGCTCTTTTTCTCCTCACATTGGCAACCTTAGCTTCCTAAGGGAACTTATTCTGTATAACAACAGTATCTAAGGTGAAATACCTCGCGAGCTTGGCAATCTCTTCAGGTTGGCAGTCCTATATCTAGCCAATAACTCTCTAGTAGGGGAAATACCAGCCAACTTGTATCAATGCTCCAAGCTCACAGATTTACGTTTAGGAATTAGGATTCAACAAGCTAGTAGAAAAAATTCCACCAGAGTTTGTCTCTTTAGACCACCTCCAAATATTAGCTTCACACCGTAACAATTTGACCAGAGGCATCCCACTTTTTCTTGGAAATCTTACCTCCTTGGAAGTTATATCTCTAGCTGACAATGCTTTTGGAGGAACTGTACCAGATTCATTGGGTCAGTTGAAAAACTTAACATTTCTTTCCCTTGCTGGCAACAATCTCTCAGGTACAGTCCATTCTTCCTTGTACAATCTTTCTTTCCTTGTTGTTTTTGGTTTAGCTAATAATCAACTTCATGGAAGTCTTCCAACAAATTTAGGTTTTACTCTTCCTAATCTCAAAAATCTTCAACTCAATCAAAATTTTTTCACTGGATCCATTCTAGTATCTTTGTCTAATGCCTCGAAACTTGAACGCATGGAAGTCAGCAAAAACAATTTTTCTGGAAAAATGATAGTTGACTTTGGACACATGCATCATCTTAATTGGTTGAATCTCGCCTCCAATCAAATAGGAAGTGGGGAAGTTGGTGAGCTGGATTTTATAAACTCTTTGGCAAACTGTAGCAATTTAAGGGTTTTATATCTAATGTTCAACCAATTCAAAGGCGCATTGCCTCATTCACTAGCTAATCTCTCTACTAACCTCCAACAATTATCCATTGCGGGGAATCAGTTGTACGGAAGCATTCCTTCTGGATTAGCTAATCTTTCAAGTCTGAATGCATATGGTATGTCAGAAAACCATTTTACTGGCCCAATTCCTAAAGAGATTGGTAAGCTTCAAAACTTACAAGGCTTTGCTTGTGACTCTAACCAATTCTCGTGGGAAATTCCTTCATCTCTTGGAAACTTGTCGTTATTGTCCATACTTTTATTGTCAAATAACAAATTATCAGGAGTTATCCCCGGTAGTCTTGGAAATTTGAAACAGTTGTTACTTTTAGATCTTTCCCAAAACAATCTTAGTGGAACCAGACCCAAACAAATCTTTGACATAAGTTCCCTAACAATTAGAGTATATCTTTCCCACAACCATTTGGTTGGATCTATACCCCAAA
Source organism: Nephelium lappaceum (assembly GCA_021234005.1). Classification (NCBI taxonomy): domain Eukaryota; kingdom Viridiplantae; phylum Streptophyta; class Magnoliopsida; order Sapindales; family Sapindaceae; genus Nephelium; species Nephelium lappaceum. The sequence goes on along the minus strand of CM037999.1, from coordinate 26,301,940 downwards.
ACATTGGAAATCTGAAAGCTACATCAGTAATCGATGTGTCTAATAATAACTTGTCTGGTGAAATTCCGAGTGAACTTAGTTTTTGTTCTAGCCTTGAATACCTTTATATGGAGGGCAACTTGTTACTTGGATCAATTCCTTCATCTTTGAGTTCTTCGAAAGGCATTCGAGAGATTGATTTCTCTCGTAACAACTTGTCAGGTCAAATTCCAAAATTCTTGGAGACTCTTTCTTTGGAGTATCTAAACTTATCCTTCAATAACTTAGAGGGAGAGGTACCAATGAAAGGAATTTTCACAAATGCAAGTGCCATATTGGTTGTTGGAAATAGTAACAGACTTTGTGGTGGCATAATTGAATTGCAATTGTCTAAATGTCCCAGCAGTGACTCCAAGAATAAAAAGGTGTCCTCAATATTCAAGATACTAACTGCAATTGCAAACACGATTTGTGGATTAACTGTGATTGTGTCTTTCATTTTATGTCGGCTAAAAAAGAGAAGAAAGGGTCAAGCTTATGATTTTGTCCTGAAAGAAGCACTGTTGAAAGTATCATATGACAAGCTTTTTAAAGCAACTGGCGGGTTTTCTTCATCGCACTTGATTGGAGTAGGCAGCTTTGGCTCTATGTTTAAGGGAGTTCTTGATTATGATGGATCCATCATTGTGGTCAAAGTACTCAACCTTCAACGCCAAGGAGCTTCTAAGAGTTTTATGACCGAACGCAAAACATTGCGAAATATTCGCCATAGAAATCTTGTTAGGGTCATAATTTCTTGTTCGAGTATTGATTTTCAAGGTAATGACTTCAAAGTTATAATATATGAGTTCATGGCAAACGGGAATCTTGAAAAGTGGTTGCATCCAGCTCAAACTTTAGGAATGGAGGGAGAGCGCCTTGAAATTCAAAGTCTTACCCTTCTTCATAGAGTACGCATTGCAATTGATGTGGTGTCTGCATTGGATTATCTTCATCACCATTGTCAAGAGCCAGTCCTCCATTGTGATCTAAAACCAAGCAATGTTCTCCTAGATAGTGACATGACTGCTCATGTTGAGGATTTTGGATTATCAAAGTTTCTTTTACAGGTCTCAATTCCTAATCAAAGCAACTTGCTTGGGATGAAAAGAACAATTGGATATGCAGCTCCAGATAATCATAACACTACATTAACTCTTTTATATAATGTAATTATTTAATTTTCAAAATTCATGTACTTTTTTCATTTAAATCATTCATATTGCAGAGTATGGTTTAGGAAGTGAAGTTTCAACAAATGGGGATATCTATAGCTATGAGATCTTGCTACTGGAGATGGTAACTAGGAGAAAACCAATAGATAATATGTTTGAGGGAAACTTTAATCTTCATAATTTTGCGAAGAGGGCATTGCCTGATCGGGTGTTGGACATTGTTGATCCAATACTTGTAAATGAAAAGGTTGCTGCCCCTAACCATAGGATGAGGCAAGCAATAAACAATAACAGAAACAGATGTCTGATTACTATGGTGAGGATTGGAATAACATGTTCTATGGAGTTACCTCAAGATCGAATGAACATAAGTAATGTTGTCCATGAATTGCAGTCAATCAGGAACATCCTGCTTCAACATACAACTAGGCTCAACTAGCAAAGAGGTAATTAATATTCAAAACTTTCAAATTACCCTGTCTTGTTATATTAATAACGAGACATATATAATCAACTAATTATGTAGTTATTAATAACTGTTGTAAAATATCTTGTAACATGGAATATGTAATTATTCCCTTCATATTCTTTCATTTTATTTACATTTGTCCCCTTTATAAATCCTAAGGTTAAGAAATTGAATTGAATTTAGTGTTGATGAAGTATTTTACTGACACAGCATAATATTTTCAAAAACACACTTAACTCATGAAATGATTGTATTATCAATATCAGCTGCCAATCCTTCGAAAAAGAAAAAGTTTTGTTTGGCTGGTTGGGTTATTAAATCAAAAACTCTGGTTTGTTGTATTCAATAAAATTTTTGGGATATTTTACCTATTTGAGTTCACATCAAAACAAAATTTTTCTTTTTGGTCAATCTCAATTTATTGTTTTTAGGACTCTTGCTCCTATATTTTGTTACTAATGAATCAAGTTGAAATTTGAAAACATGTTAAATTCCAGAGTAGTTAGACAGATTTATAATTTGAGAATTTGTCTTCCAGAGTTTTTTGTACTAGCACACAAGTTTCAAATTATAAGATTTCATAGCAAACGCAAAATATAATCTTCATACATTTTCCATGTAAATTTATCGATTACACTAATCAAATGATGCTACAAACTTTAATCAACCTCATGATATAGTAGTCATAGAGAAGTTGGAGAAACTATCTGCACCTAGCAAGTCCTACATGTTGCTAGTCTTCTTCTTTATTTCTGTCCATCTAGAAACATAAATCTTTGTTGAAAAATGAAACAGAACAAAAAGCCTCATCAAACTTAGCAAGAGATTTCTCATAGTATCTTGTTTGGTTATATATGATTATGTATCTTGTTTGGTATTTGATTAAGGAGAGAATGAGAAAGATCATAGCTTAAGTATGGGTTTCTTCTCTACGGTTACTTTTAAATATTTGGGAAGAAATCAAATTTACTTGCACTTTCGAACTTAACCATGATTAAATGCCAGTGTCCAAATGACAGATTTTCAATGGCTATGTCATTTGTGTTGGAAATTGGCTGTGTCATTTATAATAGGACTCCCAAGGGTCAATCACGTATGAAAAATAAATTGTGTTGGAAATGTGCTGTTTGCTACAAGCAGCAATGCTAGTTCTGAAGTGAGCGTGAACAACAATGGCCTCTGTATAGATGTGGCCGAAATCGAAGATGATATTGGCAGCGAGAGAGGCGTTCGATCTCCTGCCAGTGTGCATGGCAGGTAACAGCCAGGGTCCAACAGTCTTGATACAAAATCTGCTTTTCTAATTCGTCTTACATCATTATTTCAAATCCACCTGCTTGACAGTCGAAACAGAACTGTTTTCTGCAACTGAATGAGGGGGTTCATGAATCGTGATTTTATGATTAATGTGAAGTGTTATTAGATTGGTTGGAGATAAAAGTGTATGTGATTCATGGCCTATGTGATATTAGGAAAACCTGTTGTATTCAAAACAATGTCTCATGTTCATTTTCTACACGGTGAGGTATTTTGTACTACTTCCATGGAGTTGTTCGTTTCCTTGCTATCAAAAGCACGAGTATCTTATCCTCTTTTCCCTCTAGTGCGTGATTTATCTTCTGCCGATGAAATAGATTAAATTCGAGATCCAACGAACATTTTGTTTCTGTTGCAAGTGTGAGTCAACAAAATCAAGGCAATGATTCATGAGTTGCCAATTTGCACAAAAGTGAGGCAAACTGCTGCATTATTGAACTGTTGGAATACTGGTGAAGGCATTCCCACTTGAGCATGAAAGGGACAACGCAGAATAATGAAAGCACCGAAAATAGGATAACAGATCAAGCCTATTAAGTTATGGATTGTTTCTCAAATTTATCATATGATCAAATGCTGGACCACATTTCGCCATCCACTACCAATCTACTTTTAGTTTACATTTTGCAATGAAATAGGTCTTCTATGATACCATATATCCATTTCTGCATAACAAATCATGTAGCTTTGGACCACATAGACATGTGTATTCAACAACATTCAACATTCTAACATTATTAATGTCTGTCACAGAATCCTCTCCTGAGTTTCCAACCAAATGTAAAAGACAATGGTGTGCTCTCAACCTTCAAAAAGCTGTAACACCTGTGAATAAGTATACTCAAGCTCAACTGTAACCATGACATTTTTATTGTAAAGATGTGGGCATGTCACAACCACACATTACTAAAAAGCTACAAAAACAAAATATAATTATAATTATACCCAACAGATGAGGTTCACAGGGCTTTAACGACGCAACAGTCTAATAAAGTAAACAAAGATGGCAGCAATGGAAACTATCAAGCAGTTGCCACAACCTCGGTAGGGGTTGCAACAGCTGCAGCCTCAGCCTCGGATGAAGCAGCAATGTCAGAGGTTTTATTGTCCTTGGATGGGGTAGATGCTGCTGGAGCAAGGTTCAAGTGGTCAGGTGCGTCGTGCTTCAATTTTAGGAGTACATGCCTCATCCTTGAGAGATCGGTTGGTTTTCCGGGATTTGGACCTTGGGTTACAACAATGGAAGGCTTCTTTTCTTGATCATTCTTCCCTTTCTTTTTCTCTATAGCTGGTACTTCATTGGGAAGGAGCTCCGCAATAGCCTTCCAGTAATCCTTATCAGCTTGAGCATAAAACTTGTCATGTTTGGCCATGAATAACTATTACATAAAAAAGGCACCAGTCAGATATAGCCATGCTCATTCCCTAATACCCAAAATACAAGATAAAGAAAACAATATATCCTTAAATACAATGAGAACAAATTCTCACAATAAACAAACTCTATATTTCACTTTTCAGCCGAAACAAACCGTGATCAATACATGAATACCAACTAGTTTAACTAGTAGGTCTCTTGGTGCGGTGCAAAATGTCCTGAAATCAAATTTCACTCACATACGGTCTATGAAGAGAATGAATTTTCACATTAAACAAACTCGAAGAATCTGTCATTAATACATGAATACCAAATAGTTCAACTAGTAAGTCTCTTTGTACTGTTCATGAGGTCTTGAAATCGATTTTCACTCACATTTTATGAAGAGAGTCAATTCGCACATTAAACAAACTTGATTTCTCAGTTTCAGCCAAAAGAAACTGTGATCAACACATGAATACCAACTAGTTACACTAGTAGGTCTCTAGGTGCTGTGTAATAGGTCTTCAGATCGAATTTCACCCACATTTAGTCTATAGGGGCATCGTTTCCCAATTAATCATTCTAACAATAACAAATAATAAAACTCTAACTTAAAGAGCTGCGACCGATAACTTCCACATCTTGTCTAGAATCACTTCATGCCAATTCAAAAGCAACTAAGCAAATTTTATCTATTTGAGTCATGCGAGCAGATCAAACAAGCATAGGCAACAACAAGCATGACAATAACATATTAACCTGCATACCACCACACCCTCCACACCCACAACACACCACCCCCCCAACACCACCCACCAAAAAAAAAAAAACATGTGAGTGACATTGTAAGATAAGAACAAGAGAAGCAAAATAAATTAAACGATAAAAATGTATCCACTCTAACCTGCTCCCTCTCCCTGTTAGTGGCTTTGTTATGCTGACAAGTGACAATCCTCTTCCTATAGAATTCATCTTTGTATCCATCAGCTTCTTCAATTATTTGGCTCAAAATTTCCCTTTCCCTCTTCTCTTTCTTCTCCAATCGAATTGCATTCTTTCTAGAGTTTCAACAACACCAACGACATAAAAATATCATCTTTTCTCATACTAGTACTCAACTGAACAATTCATGGCACCACCAGAGTAAAAAAAATGGTGACTTTTACAGACCCCACTTGTGAAATGTTTCAAAGATGAAATCTTCAAATTTCTTTGTTTTTTTTTTGGGGTTCAATAAATTTAAGACCCATATATACATAAATTGGAGAGAAAATAAAATGACAACTTTGTTTTGCTAAGGTTATTGGATTCAATCTCACCTTGTCCATTGTGTGATGGGATCCTGGGATCCATTAGTGTGGATGGCGGGCTCAGACAGGAAGACATGATCTGCAGAGTCAAAAGATGAATCCATTGAGTCAGTGGTTGTTGACATGGGTTGTGTCCCGTCTGGTCTGTTGAAATTTTCCTGCCACTGTGACTCTGAGTGATTGATGGTGTGAGGCTGGTTACCTTTGTGTTGTTTGTGGGCCAAATATTAATGTGGGCTGAGATGGTCCATTGGGCTCAATATGCAGAAAACCCAACGTTTTTATTTATTTATTTTTAATTGATATCAAACGTATTATAACTCCGTATTTGTCGAGACCAAACAACACTAGTAATCTTGAATTGTCTATGTATTTATACTCATGAACAAGAAGCAATTACTCCCATTATAGATCTTATATCTTCTTGGATGTTCAAATTAAAAGCCAATTCATTTGAAGAATGAGTTTTTGTAGTATGTTGTTGACATAAGTTGGTTTTACTAGCTTACAAATGTATACATTATAAGGGCTTCTCTAGTGCAGATGTTTACAGAAAAAATTCTGTTGTTTTAGTAATTTAATTCTAAATCTTTTAGCGACTTTGCTGCATTGAAACTATTTCTTGCTGATAGTACATACCATAGAATTTTCTACTACATGCTAATCTATTCCTTGTGAATGGACATCTAGGTATGACAAAATCATACATTGTTTGTCTGCTTATCATTATGTTGTAATAGTTTCATATGGGAACCCAATTGAATTTGTTCTTGAAAGGCCTCATACTAGTTTAATCCAAAGGAGACTTTTGTATCAAATACCTTCAAAAGTTTAGGACACATAAGTATTTCTAATATATAAACTCTTATAGAGCTCAGCTAGTTGGATGGACCCCACACATGTCAATCTTTATCGGTAGTCAAAAAGAACCAATGATGTAATATTTGATTTCTTGGATTTTTGTAAGTGAAGATATTGATAAATATTTGTAAAAACTCCAGGGTAACGGATGAGAATTACTATCTTTTAAACGAAGATAATCAAATAGAAGAAATAATGCAATATTTGATGAAATAGAATATTATAATTTTTTTTTTAAAAAGTACTATTAGTAAAAATAAGCTGTCAACAAGATTTCTTTATTAACTTTTATGTAATTTTTCCGTGCATATAATTTTCTATTCATTACATTAATTGGTCTAGAAATTTTTTTTTTCAATTTATTTCATGAAGGTTGGTGCATATAAACAGATGGCAACTCGATCATATCATAAAAACACACTTTTTTTAGTATTAGATTAAATCAAGCAAAACGTGTAAAAAAAAAACGTGTATATTATGAAACATGCTAACTGGTTCAAAAACAAATGACTCTTCAATTTATTTCATGAAGGTTGATATATATAAATAGATGACAATTCAATCCTATCATAAAAACACACTTTTTTCAGTTCTAGATGAAATGAAGCAAAATGTGTAAAAAGAACATATGTATCATAAAACTTATATGTTTTGTTGTCTTGTCAAGTAATTGATTGAGATTACAAGGAAAGCACAAGGAGGGATCTGCATAATAGGCATATGGTTATGTGTGACAAAAGACCAACGACCATGGAATTCTATAAAGTCCAATCGTCAATATGAAGGGTCACCCCCATCAATGTCAAGGACCCATGTATAAATTCAAATTTGTTGGGTTGTGGCTTTCGGCTGCTTTTTACTGTTTTATTTTGCATTCTCAATATTAAGTTTGTCTTTTAGAATGTGACATTCTGACCTACCTTATAAATATTAATTTTTAATTATTAATATTTTTATAATAAGATGAAATTATCTTATATTTAATTTTTGAATTGTGCTATATTTATATTATATAAATTTAAATATTTATTTTTAGCTTGTGTCCGTATCAACAATCCTCGCTACACCATTAATTGAAGCTTCCAATATGAATATAACAAAACGGAAAGTAGTTGTATTTAAAAAAAAAAAAAGAAAAAAAAACCGAAAGTAGTCAAATCGCATTAGCTTAGTGTTAGGAAGAAAATTCATTAAAACAATTCATTAAAAATTCATTAAAACATTATTTTCTTGTGGAAATAATGTTGGATTCATATTTGTCAAAAAGAAAACATAAATAGAATTTTATTCACACTGACCAAAATTTCTTAAGTCCAAGAAACAGATAGCTATTCAGGAATTTTATCTTTATTTTTTTATTTTTATTTTTTTTAATAAGTATCTTTTTATTTTTATATAGAAAGAAACTGATCAGACATCCCTGAGGACTAACCGTTCTGAATAGTATATTACTGGTATGCATCACATGGCATTTTTAACCATTTAATTAACAAATTTATACATATTAATTTTCCTTATAAAGTAGTAGAGGCACATTGCACATGTACTTTCCGTTTAAACTGCTCTGAACCTAAACATTAGCCAAATGATATGTGATTACAATATTAAGTCACCAAATTTATAAGCTTAAGTTGACCAAAATTTATTATTATATAGTAATAGTTTCATATGAGAACCCAATTGGATTTGTTCTTGAAAGGCTGTACTAGCTGAATTCAAAGGAGACTTTTGTATCAAATACCTTCAAAAGTTTAGGGCACATAAGTATTTCCAATGTATAAACTCTTACAGAGTTTAGCTAGTTGGACAGATCCCACACATGTCAATTTTTATCAGGAGTAAAAAAGAACCAATAATGTAATATCCGATTTCTTGGATTTTTATATGTGAAGATATTAATAAATATCTATTATTAATAAAAATCTATAAAACCTCCAAGAGCAATGGATGAGGATTACTATCTTTTAATCGAAGATACTTAAATAGAAGAAATTGATGCGGCATTTGATGAAGTAGAATATTATAATTTATAATTTGAGCTGTTTGCATACAATAATTTCTAGGGAACAATGCAATAACTTTCAATGGAATCCACTTCTTTTTAAATAAAAATTCAGTACATCGTAATTTGTTGGATAAATTTTTTCTTGTATTATATTTATTTTTGTACTTAAAAGCTTTTTTATTATTCTAATTGCACAATCAATTTAAATAATTTACCCTTATTTAAGTAAAAGATCAAAACTATTCTTTTAGGAGTTAATTTCATATTATTATTATTTTTTTATGACTGGGACAAGCTTTACATATTATAACTTAGTTTAGTTTATATATATACTTTTTTTTTTAATAATTTTCACTAGTTTATGTTATATAAATTCAAATTTGTTGGGTTGCGACTTCCGACTACTTTTTACTCTTTTATTTTGCATTCTCAATATCAAGTTTGTCTTTCAGAATGTGACATTCTGACCTACCTTATAAACATTAATTTTTAATTATTAATATTTTTATAATAAGATGAAATTATGTTAACTTTAATTTTTGAATTCTGCTATATTTATATTATATAAATTTAAATATTTATTTTTAGCTTGCGTTTGTATCAACAAACCTCGACACCATTAATTGAAGCTTCCAATATGAATATAACAAAACAGAAAGTGGTTGAATTTACAAGAAAAAAAAAAAAAAAGAGAGAAAGTACTCAAAGCGCATTAGCTTAGTGTTTGGAAGAAAATTCATTAAAAAAATTCTCATGCGTATCTCACACCGCCGTAACTTTTCTGTTTTCTTGTGGAAATAAAGTTGGATTCATATTTGTCAAAAAGAAAATAGAAATAGAATTTTATTCACACTGACCAAAATCATAAGCAGTACTAGTGATTTTGAATAAAAAGTCATCAATTCCTGAAGCATACACACATACATGTATATATAGCAGCAACGTTAGGTGAATCTTACACACAAAAAAACATAAGGGCAAGTTCAAGGTGCTGCCTTGTCATTTTCAAAAATGAGTAGCAGCTTATACCCTTCTATTTACTTCCAATTCCCTTTACTTCTTTGCATCATACTGGTCCATGTTACACTTTTTGCTTGTGCCACCTCCTCTATAACCGAAAAATTTGCTCGAAATGAGACGGATGAAGTTGCGTTGAAGGTCTTCAAGTCGAAGATTGTTCTTGACCCTCAAGGGGTTCTGAATTCCTGGAATGAGTCTCGCCATTTCTACGCGTGGGTGGGGATAACATGCAGTCGCAGGCATAGAAGAGTCACCATGCTGGATTTACATTCAAGAGGCTTGGTTGGCTCGCTTTCTCCTCACATTGGCAACCTCAGCTACTTAAGGGAACTTACTCTGAGTAACAACAGTATCCAAGGCGAAATACCTCGCGAGCTTGGCAATCTCTTCAGGTTAGAAGTCCTATTTCTATCCAATAACTCTCTAATAGGGGAAATACCAGCCAACTTGTCCCAATGCTCCAAGCTCACAACTCTGCGTTTAGGAGGCAACAAGCTAGTAGGAAAAATTCCACCAGAGTTTGTCTCTTTAGACCACCTCCAAATGTTAGCTTTAGCCGTTAACAATTTGACCAGAGGCATCCCACTTTTTCTTGGGAATCTTGCCTCCTTGGAAATTTATATCTCTAGCTTACAATGCTTTTGGAGGAACTATACCAGATTCATTGGGTCAGTTGAAAAAGTTAACATTTCTTTCACTTGGTAACAACAATCTCTCAGGTACAGTCCATTCTTCCTTATACAATCTTTCTTTCCTTGTTGATTTCGGTTTAGCTAATAATCAACTTCATGGAAGTCTTCCATCAAATTTAGGTCTTACTCTTCCTAATCTCAAAAGTTTTCAACTCAATCAAAATTTTTTCACTGGATCCATTCCAGTATCTTTGTCTAATGCTTCGAAACTTGAACTCATGCAAGTCAGCCGAAACAATTTTTCTGGAAAAATGATAGTTGACTTTGGATGCATGCATAATCTTAATTGGTTGAATCTCGCCTCCAATCAATTAGGAAGTGGGGAAGTTGGTGAGCTGGATTTTATAAACTCTTTGGCAAACTGTAGCAAATTGAGGTTTTTAATTCTATCGTCCAACCAATTCAAAGGTGCATTGCCTCATTCATTAGCTAATCTCTCTACTATCCTCCAACGATTATCCATTAGAAAGAATCAGTTGTACGGAAGCATTCCTTCTGGATTAGCTAATCTTATAAATCTGGAAGGACTTGGTATGTCACTAAACCATTTGAATGGCCCAATTCCTGAAGAAATTGGTAAGCTTCAAAACTTACAAGTCTTTTATTGTTACAATAACCAATTCTCGGGGGAAATTCCTTCCTCTCTTGGAAATTTGTCATTATTGCTCGAACTTTCATTGGCAAATAACAAATTATCAGGAGCTATCCCTGCTAGTCTTGGAAATCTAAAACAATTGTCACTTTTAGATCTTTCTCAAAACAATCTCAATGGAACCATACCCAAACAAATTTTTGACAAAAGTTCCCTAACAATTGGAGTAAATATTTCCCACAACCATTTGGTTGGATTGATACCCCAAAACATTGGAAATTTGAAATCTACATCAATAATTGATGTGTCTAATAATAACTTGTCTGGTGAAATTCCCAGTGAACTTAGTCTTTGTTCTAGCCTTGAATACCTTTATATGCAGGGCAACTTGTTACTTGGATCGATTCCTTCATCTTTGAGTTCTTTGAAAGGCATTCGAGGGATTGATTTCTCTCGTAATAATTTGTCAGGTCAAATTCCAAAATTCTTAGAAACTCTTTCTTTGGAGTATCTAAACCTATACTTCAATAACTTAGAGGGAGAAGTACCAATGAAAGGAATTTTCACAAATGCAAGTGCCTTTTCAGTTGTCGGAGATAACAACGAACTTTGTGGTGGCATAATTGAATTGCAATTGTCTAAATGTCCCAACAGTGACTCAAAGAATAAAAAGGTGTCTTTGGTATTCAAGATAGTAATCGTAATTGCAAGCATGATTTGTGGATTAATTGTGATTGTGTCTTTCATTTTATATTGGATGAAAAAGAGAAGAAAGGATCAAGCTTTTGGCTTTGTTTTGAAAGAAGCACTCTTGAAAGTGTCATATGAAAAGCTTCTTAAAGCAACTGACGGGTTTTCTTTGTCGCATTTGATTGGAGTAGGTAGCTTTGGCTCTGTGTTTAAGGGAGTTCTTGATCATGATGGATCCATCATTGCGATCAAAGTACTTAACCTTCAACGCCAGGGAGCTTCCAAGAGTTTTATGGTTGAGTGTCAGGCATTGCGAAATATCTGACACAAAAATCTTGTTAGGGTCATAACTTCTTGTTCAAGTATTGATTTTAAAGGTAACGACTTCAAAGCTATAATATATGAGTTCATGGCAAACGGGAATCTTGAAAAGTGGTTGCATCCTGCTCCAACTTTAGGAATCGAGGAAGAGCACCTCAAAATTCAAAGTTTTACTCTTCTTCACAGAGTAAGTATTGCAATTGATGTGGCGTCTGCATTGGATTATCTTCATCATCATTGTCAAGAGCCAGTCGTCCATTGTGATATAAAACCAAGCAATGTTCTCCTAGATAATGACATGATTGCTCATGTTGGGGATTTTGGATTATCAAAGTTTCTTCCAGAGGTCTCAATTCCTACTCAGAGCAGTTCGCTTGGAGTGAGAGGAACAATTGGATATATAGCTCCAGGTAATCATAACACTACATTAATTCTTTTATAAAATATAATTATTTAATTTTCAAAATGTATATACTTTTTTCATTTAAATCATTCGTATTGCAGAGTATGGTTTAGGAAGTGAAGTTTCAGCAAATGGAGATATCTATAGCTATGGGATCTTGTTATTGGAGATGGTAACTAGGAGAAAACCAACGAATGATATGTTTGAGGGAGGCTTTAATCTTCATAATTTTGCAAAGAGGGCATTGCCTGATCGGGTGTTGGACATTCTTGATCCAATACTTGTAAATGAAGAGGTTGCTACCCCTAACCAGAGGATGAATCAAGCAATAAACAATAACAGAAATAAATGTCTGATTACTATGGTGAGGATTGGAATAGCATGTTCTAAGGAGTTACCTCAAGATCGAATGAACATAAGTAATGTTGTCCATGAATTGCAGTCAGTCAAGAACATCCTTCTTTAACCTACAATCAGGCTCAACTAGCAAGGTAATTAATATTCAAAACTTACAAATTACCCTGCCTTGTTATATTAATAATGAAACATATATAATCTACTAATTATGAAGTTACTAATAACTGTTGTAATATGTCTTGTAACATGGAATATCTAATTATTCCCTTTATATTCTTTCATTTTATTTACATTTATCCCCTTTATAAATCACAGGTCAATGAACTTACAAGTTTCATCAAGCAGTAGACCGTACATGTGAAAGGAGCACTTCTGGGGTTTGGCTTGTGTACTAGGCACTTGTATTTTATTAAGTTACATTTATTTTGTCTCTTTAATTCAATGAACTTTGTGGTACTTTATTGTTGAGTTCTCATCAGAACTGAATTTAATTTGCTTTTTGTTTTTAATCGCTCCAAAATTTTGAGAAAATAGTTGGTGTGAAATAATGCATACAAATTTCGATTTCTGCTTTCAATTTTTTGTAGTAAAAACAAGTTGAAATCATAATGATATAATGTTTCAAAAAAAAAAAAAACAAGTTGAAATCATAATGATATAATGTTTTAAAACTTAGAAAACATCATAATTAGTTACTAAAATTTTAACTTTTGATATCATATTCTCTTATAAATGTAAATCCTAAGGTTAAGAAATTGAATTGAATTTAGTGTTGAGATTGATGGATTGAAAAAAACAAAAATCAACAATTTGTTTTTCATAAAATTTAGAATTTTGCAGAACATTGAGTTTCAAATTTTTTTTTTTTTAAAATTTAAGAATCCAAAATCCATAAAACAATGAAATAAAATAATATAAAGAAATAAAAATAAGATTTTTACCTTCTGTATTGATCTCTGTGGATTGCTCACCACCTTGTCTTCCTTGATATATCTCGAAACCAAGAAACAAGTGAGTGGGCACAATTATATAGAATTGTGCTCACTTACTTTTTGATTTCTTTATAAAAAAAATCAAATTAAATCAATGATTATAAGAGATGAGTGTTTGATTTTTGGTTATACAAAGAACAAAGACACAAATTATTGTTCTTTGTATTTGTTGAAAAAAAAACTTATTTGTTCTTTTCTCTCATTGTTTTTCTCAAAAACATAAACAACAACCAAAAACCTAGATGTAGAAAAGAAACTTTTTCTTTTTATAGGCAAACAATTAGGGTTTTAATTAATCAATATTAATATTAACCCTAATCTTATTATAATTAAACTTTTACCCCATATAATATAATCAATTCAAAATTAATTCATATTATATTTTGAAATAGAACTTGTAACTTTTAATAAATTAATTCATAATTAATTTATACCAAAGTCACTAAGAATCGGATTCAAGATCTCTTATAAAATTAATTAAATAATTATTAATTCATAATTAATAATTAAATAATTTGAATAATCAATATTAGTCAAATACCAAGTAAACACAAATTTTTGTTACTTATGTAATGCCTGTAATTGGACGGTCCAATTACAATATTCTATATACATGTTTCTTATAGTAAAATGAGCTATCAAGGGAACCCGATGGACTTACAGTTTTGAGCTCCAATAATATTGGAATTATTAATTAAACTCTTTAATTAAATAATTCACTATTATTAATCTTAAAGTTACTCCACTAAAAACTTAAGATTGCACTCTCAAAATTGTAGATGTTTTTTATACAATCTGAAATTTTTTAGTGTCAATTGATTTAATCACTACATATGATTTGACCCTCCACAAATAGTTCATAATTAGAGCAAGGTTAAATGTCCGTTTTACGTCTCTAATTATTTTTTTATCTTTAAGTACCATTGATTCTCTAATGAACAATATATTCATAACAACTTATGAATTTATCTTTCTGTTTGCATATAAACAGAAAGTTGAGCGCCCTTATTGTTTAAGACCTGAATCAACCTTTAAGGGAACTACTTTTTTACTTCTCGCAAGAAGGAGTGGATTCCACTATTGTATAGAATGTTCTCAGCTACTTACCAAATGATATCTCCAAAGTACAAAGTTATTGATCGGGTATCTACACCGATCTCACCCATGTAAATCAAAGGAAATAACTTAACAAGCAGGAGTTCATAATACACTCAGAATTAAGATCAATTCATATATGATCATCTGATTGATAAATATAAATCTCTAAGGTTAACGGATATTATTTAGAGACTTATATTTATCGTGGTCCAATCCTATATAATCTTTATTATATAAGGTGCCTCAATTTCCATGTCACCACATGAATAGTCTTGGATAAGACTATCGTATCAAATACGAAAGGGACCGCAACTGTAGATTTATGACAAATGAAGTACCTAGCTTCGTTTGTTTTCTATGGACTCTTTAAATTCTTTATCTCAAACTAAATCCACCTGTATATAACAGTTATACACTTAGTTTGAAATTACATCAGTAATCAAAGATGTTTCTCATGATATATACGATTTTTGCAAAATATATAAATTGAATGAAATGAATATTTTATTAAAAATTTATAAAACCGTTTACAATATTACAAGCTCTTAGGGCAGAAACCCCAACAGGGATAGCCTAATATTTTCCAAAACACACTTAACACATGAAATGATTGTATTATCAATATCAGCTGCCAATCCTTCGGGAAAGAAAAAGTTTTGTTTGGCTGGTTGGACTATCAAATCAAAAACTCTTGTTCGTTGTATTCAATAAAATTTTTGGGAAATTTTACCTATTTGAGTTCACTTCGAAACAGAATTTTTCTTTTTGGTCAATCTCACTTTATTGTTTTTAGGACTCTTGCTCCTATATTTTGTTACCACTAAGTCACGTTGAAATTTGGAAGCATGTTAAATTCCAGAGTAGTTAGACAGATTTATAATTGGGGAATTTGTCTTCCAAAGTATTTTATACTAGCACAAGTTTTAAATTAGAAGATTTCATAGTAAACGCAAAATATTATCTTCATACAATTTCCAATAAATTTATCGACTACACTAATCAAATGATGATACAAAGCTTAATCAATCTCATGATATAGTAGTCATAGAGAACTTGGAGAAACTATCTGCACCTAGCAAGTGTAGTGGTAAAAAATTCTTAAACCCAAAATAAAAGTCCAAAGCTTATTGAAATAAATTAGCCCAATATGCTGATAAACTCATTTTAATGGCCAAATACATGTTACAAATAGATAGTCCAACAACTTGGTTGATCCAACCCAAGTAATGGAGATTGATCGCTCTTAGTGAATGAGGTATAAATCAATTGTAACGGAAGTTACGTTAACTCTGTAATCGACATATCATTAACTATGATATTTATTCTGTAACCGACATATCATTAACTATGGTATTTATTCCGTAGCCGACCTAACATTAATCGTAATATTTATTTTGTAACGAACATAACATTAACTCCACCATAAGTGCCCATGACACCTTCTCTACCTATAAATAGAGGCTTCATTTGAAGCCAAAATCATCCCACCTCACTTCTTGCAATCCATTTGAGGTTTCTCCTCTTCCTCTCTTGTCTTCATTCTTTCACTCTTGATTTAGAGTTCCTGCGTGATAGAGTTGGTGTAGTTGCGTGAAGGTGCATGTCTAGGAAATGTTCTGGCTAGGAAAGACTTGGTATTTGACTATGTCCATTGTGACTGACCTCTCTTTCCTGAGAACTTACCTGGTGTACTATTCACAGTCTACTTGCACTGTTCTATTATATAGGGTTTGCCCATTGATACTCAATATTTTAGTATTCTTACTTTGTCTAGTCTTCAGGTTAAGACGGTTAAGACTTTGATAGTCTTCCGTCCTACCATTTTTCCAGCACACTCCCTCCAGTCTGATGATGCTTTACAATTACTGCATTCTAGTTTATTAGATCAATTTACTGACTTGAGCATCGAAGTATCTTCAGTTGACACCCCACCGGTGTCAAGATCACCCGCGTTCTTTTTATTTGATTTGTGCAGGACACAGGTTATTAGGTTCCAAGAAAGTTGACCGACGAGGCCCACTCAAAGTCAATATGTAAAATTCACCCACTACAGTTTGACGCCATTTGTGGAAACCTAGTATCCAATCCAGCACAAGTCACCTAACACAATTTAGTGGTTGAATTACAAAATCAGGTTTTGAAAACACAGTTCACCGAACGACCCGAAACAATTTCAAATTGAAAAGGTTATGTTACTGATACAATATTTATTTTAATCTTTATATTAAGGACATACATGTTCATACCTAAAAAAAATTATTACTCATATAATTTATTCATGCATAAGGGTAAATATATCTTACAAATCTCAGAATCACTTACGAAATGTGTCATTCTTTTATTCAATTGATTTTACGTTTGAAACACATGATGTCTAAAGTCAAAACATAGTCTCAGTTCTATTACTAAAAAATTATCCTGTATGCATTCAAAAAATTAGATCTAACATCCTGAACTCCCAGATCATGCATGCAATTTTTCGACTATATCTGACCTTAGCATTATAATTTTGAAAGAGATTTTGCAAATGGTCTATAGCTTCTATGTTAAGGCTTCTAATGTTATTACCTTTTAAGATTGTTTTTGTTAAGTCCAATTTTTATATTATAAATACTATAATAAACTTGATTCTCTTATTATTCCACATTCACTTGATATGCTTAGGATTTTCATTTTTATGAGAGATCATTGTATATAATTTTATTGAATGGTGGGTCTTCCTCTTTACTTGTTCATAAATCATGCTAAATAAAAACTGGTGAAAATTACCAAAAATACCCAATTGAAAATGATGGTTTTTGTTTTTACCCAATATTTTTAAACAAATTAAATTTAACCCCTCAAACAAATAAATTTCATTATATACCCAAAATACTCATAATGCCCTTACATATATTTACCTATAAGCCCTTAATTTTCAAAAAAATTAAAAAAACCAAAATATGTAATTACAAAACAGCCCCTCCTTATATATTTGTAAGAAATCGGTGGAAAGCCATTTTCATCACCGATTTCCCATTCAAAAACTCGACCCACACTGTGCGACCCGTACCCGATCGCCCCCTTGCACGACCCGACCAGCCGTTCGACAAGTTCCGGCCATTCTCTCGCCATTTTCGACATTTGCAGAGCATCTCCGACCGCCGGCGACCCTCTCAAGTTTGGCAAGGTATGCGAATCTACCATGTTAGGGATTTTTTAATTTCGTTTTGCAAATTTGAGATGTTTTATGTGTTATGATGATTAAATTTTGTTGGATTTGTGTTAGGTTATAATGATTAGATTAGAATAGGTTAGATTTGGTTGTATTTGTGTTGAAAATGGGCGATTGTGTTTGCTTTTGTGTTGAAAACGATGATCGCGTCGTCGGCCTGATGTTCTTGAAATCGGTTTTTCACAATCGGTTTTTGAAATCGGTTGTTGACAATCGGTTTTTCAAATCGGTTTTTGAAATCGGTTGTTGACAATCGGTTTTTCACGTCGGTTTTCGACTTCGGGGGTTTTGCACTTCAGTTTTTCACTTCGGTTTCAACAGGTTGATCTGTTTTCTCTTCTGTACTATGAAAAACCGAAGTGAATAACCGATCACTATCATTGATCGGTTTGTCACCATGGCTGGAAAATCGATCCATGATATTGATCGGTTTTCACCAGGGCTGAAAAACCGATCAATATCATTGATCGATTTTCCAGCCCTGGTGAAAAATCGATCAATATCATTGATCGGTTTTCCAGCCATGGTGAAAAACCGATCAATGATATTGACCGGTTTTCACACATAGTTAAAAACCGATTTTAGGTGTTCACATTTAAATACTGTACTGTACTAATCATTTGCTGTTTTTGGTTGTTTTCTACGGATGGATTTCAAGTACAAATATAGTTCACAAACAATTAGCAAGAATTCGAGCGGGAATATACATATTAGGCAAAAATGGCTTGGTAAAATCATTGCGGTAATTACTGGACGAGGCTTATACGACCGGTTCATAAGAGAGTGCCCATTCGGACATATTTTAGAGATAAGCAGCAACAATACAACAGCTGCTTCAGTGATACTATGGTTTATTGTTAGAGAGATGGAGGTCCCCGGTGGGCGCCGTGATGAAATGTGGTTTGAAATCGGGGGAAGAACATATAGGTTTGGGAAACAGGAGTTTTTATTGGTGATAGGACTTCCTTTTGGGGGTGTAGATCGAGAAATCTTCAATACGGTGCAGAATGATGAAAAGAGTATCCTATGGAGATTGTTTGATGGAGTGTTGTACGAAAAATTATAAGTTATTATTTGAGCATTTAAATATTTTAATTAGTCTTATATCACTAACGTCTTCAAGTTGCAGGTGTTGCTGCCATGTAGCCTAGATCAAAATCACTGGGTCCTTTGTCAGGTGTGCCTGAGATAGAAGAAGATATTAATATATGATTCTCTTGCACATACTGACTTAGCTTTCCGCATTGAGCCACTTGAGCCGCTGGTGTGTTTGATGCCCATTTTATTGCGGTTTGTGGGATTTTATGAGAGGACCCAGATAGAGATGTCACCTGTGGATGAGCGATGGACAGTTGAACGTCTTGATAGATCGGTTATGCCCCAGCAACCCGATGGGTGAGTAAATTTGTAACTTAATGAAAATTTAATATTTATATATATAATATATATATTTTTTATTTTATATTATATTTAATGATATGATAACATCATTTAATTAATTTATTATTAATACAGGACGAGCTGTGGAGCATATGTGGCCATGTACATACGTGATTTGTTACAATCAAACGAGACTACATGGAAATCAAGACGACCGGATCAGGTTGCAGATGTCATTGCACTGAGGGCAGAGATTGCAAGGGATCTGTATACCCTTTCGACACCATTGTATAAAGTAAATAAATTTGGAAAATGTATAGTTGACTCTGATGGAGAGGTTGTATATAAGTAATTGTATTTATTTTTATTAATTATTCATTCATTTATATAAGTAATTGTATTTATTTTTATTAATTAAATGGGAGCATTTTCTAATATTTTTATTTACATTTTTATTTATTTTCTAATTAAATAAATTATATATACACATTTTACCTTTTATTTGTGTTAATATCAATGAACTCCAAATAAAATATGTAACGATCTATAATCAATGAAATCACGTTATAATTTTTTTTAATTGTTTTCAAGCTATGATGTGATTGTATTTCATAATTACATATCTAAATTTGATAGTAACTCAAAATTTCAGGTTTTGGTGTAATTGAGATTGGAATTCTTTTCTAAATCACACCAACCGTTTTAATTACTTATAGAATTTCTGATTGTAATTAAATGGGAAGTTTAGAACTTTTGGCCCTAAACAAATTTAGAATATATAACTTTTGGTTCTAATTAAATTGAAAATTTAGAACTTCTGATTCTAATAAATTAAAGTTTAGAACTTCAAGTTATATTAATTGAAATCCAGAACTTAAGGTTCTAATAACTTAAAGTCTAATTTACAATTTCAGGTTCTGATAATATATAATAATAACAGTGAATAAAATCGGTAGAGTCGCACAAATAATGTATATAAATAGCATTTAATAAAGAATGAAGGTTTTTTAAAATTTAATTAATAGGTTTTTTTTTTTTTCCTAAAGTAAAAGAATGAAGGTTTTTTAAAATGATGGGTGTGGAGATAAAAAAGTTTACACTTGATGCCTATGTGATTATATGGAAAACTATATAAAATTTAATTTATGCCATTCTATCAATATTATATAAATAAAAATGGAAGCCACATATACGTTTGGATCATCTAAGATATCGATATTTTCATTCTTGATTATAGGTTATCGATTACCATATAATGAATGAATATATAGTATTATTCAATAATATCCAAAAAGGAGAAATAATCGTCTGATCGGTTTTTCAGTGGTGTGTAAAAACCGATCAGACGAAAAAGGTGGGATAAATTATTGTTCGGTTTTTAAGGTTAATAGAAAACCGATTGCGGTTTCTTAACCAATATGGAAAACCGATCATGGCATTTTGAGAGATTTTGACCCCTTTTCCCTTCAAATGTTAGGTTTCAAGTGATCAAAATACACTAAAAACCATAGAATTAATGTTGCATTTCAGTATCGACTAATATAACAATAAAACATGGTTAGATGAATCTACATTAAGATTTGTACAATGTGAAAATGTTATCACCGAATACCAGGTTTAACTTCAACTTCACCATACATAGTTATTACGTAAGTTATTTACCCAATTTTACTTTAATTGTT
This sequence comes from Nephelium lappaceum, assembly GCA_021234005.1. Lineage (NCBI taxonomy): Eukaryota > Viridiplantae > Streptophyta > Magnoliopsida > Sapindales > Sapindaceae > Nephelium > Nephelium lappaceum. Next base: position 26,280,984 of record CM037999.1, on the reverse strand, counting down.
TAAATTTAAGTAAGTTGGGGTCATTTGTTGCCCACCAAGAGCCATCAGAAGGGGATGAACTCAAGAAAGACAAAGATCGGTTTTTTAAGTGGGCTTAAAAACCGAAATCGGTTTCTCCGTTAACTGAAAAACCGATCAGACGTGCATATGGCAGATGAAGCAATGTCGGTTTTATGAGCTATTAAAAACCGATTTCGGTTTTTTATCAATAATGAAAAACCGATCAACCTGAATAACGAAATCAGTTTCTTTTACCAATTTAGACCTGGTGTATATTATTGCAATCTTATGCTAAATAATGTGTCATATAACTGAGGAAACTTGTGTCATTACAAAAGTTTGATTTCCCAAAATTTAAACATATGTTAAATAAATAAATGCACATTTACATGCTAGATGTGTTCTAATTAATAAAACACTTGCAAGACGTCATTAAACAAAAAATAATATAAGTTTCATTGTACTCTGATGAAGATTAAATCAACATAAACAAGTAAGCGTGAAATAACATAATACATATTATTAAAATAAAAGCTTCAATTAATTAATGTGTCTAATCATCAATGTTTGGATCATTACCCATCATTTGATTGAGAGGACGAAACCGTTGCGGGCATCGACGTTGGTTATGTCCAGTCTCATGACAGAGGCGGCATCTTTGTGAGGGCGCAGTATTTGGATGAGCATTTGCACTTGTTCCAACTTCTACAGTAGCGGCTTTGCTAGTTTGGGCTTCTGCACTTGCGGCTCCACTCGTCTCTCCACTGAAGGATGTTGGGGGTTTGATACTTTTAACATTTCAAAGTAGGACGGAAGCTGTTGATATGACTCGTCCGCTTGTCTATATGCTAATTTCTTTGCATATTGTAAAGCCTTCCAAGCTTTACTGTACAAGATCTGCACACCATATTGCTCTAGCATTTCTCTGATCAAACGATTAGGTGTATAAATATCCCTCCCCACCTTTCCCGCATATAATTTTTCGATAACAATAGCCTTCACACTTTTCATATGTGATTCCATGGCTACCTGACGACACGTGTGTTCCGCCACATACTTCAATACAAACCACATCGAACAACAACCTGTTCTGCATCTTGCACGAACTATAAAGCTACAACTTTTATCCTTGTAACCAGCTTCAAATCGTTCCGCGTCTGAACGTCTAACACGATATTCAAACTTGGATTTCAGAGCATATTCTCCAATAGCTGTACACATTTCTTGTTTACTATCAAAGAATGCACCTTTATACAAAGTACCACGTTGATAGACAGTTGACATAGTGCTTGAAGTAGCCTCAATGTCGCCCAGTTCTATACCGGGAACAATCCAGTATGGTTGTGAATGATTGTTATGAAATTGTAAACCCGAAAATCTTATTTTTGGAAACCCTTCATCCTCATCGACATCATTAATTCCAGCTTCCTCTTCATCACTATCTCCAGTTTCCTCTTCAGCACTATCCCCTGTCCCATCACCATTGTCATCTGTGTCTTGCTCTCCATCATCACTAACATCATTCATATAATCATTATTAATGTCATGAATGAGACCTTCCATAGATGTAAATGGGGTGACCGAAGCATCAACCTGATTGCTACCAACACCTGAAGTCAGATAAAATTGACTTTGAACCATATATGGATCTACAGGTCTATTACTATTTGGCATCTCATGTCTTGTGTCTGGTATTGAGTCGGTGACATTTGGACGAACGATATGCCTACTAACTCCAGCTCCAAAATCTCTTACAACCTTATCAATGTAAATCTCTCTAACATCAACATTTCTCACCGCCATCAAACCAACCATGCCAAGATCGGACATGATACGTATTTTTTTCACTTGACCATTTGTCATGCTTTGTAGTAAATAATATATACGAATATCCCACATTCTTCTATCAATGCTAGTCTCTTTATACATAACATCCACCAACGATGAAAAACTACTATCTTTGGAGACCTCACACATGATCGACTCACCCCCAACGTAGTTAGATCCATTCCACTCTCCATCAAAGTTGATGACGATCGTTTCGTGAGCCATTCCTATAACATTCAAGAATGTTTAATTAGTCTCACTATAATGGGACAACATTACAAAGTACAATCATATATAACAAAATCTAACACAATAAATCAATGTCCATCATTAAAAACAAAAGATATATCACAATTATGCTAACACTGCCTACGATCATATCTAACCACATATAACACTAAAATTTAATACACGGCATCCAAAACACAACAAATATCAAAAACATCAAAAATTGCTCAAATCGGTTTTTCATATACATGAAAAACTGATTTCGATTTTTGAGTGGCATGAAAAACCGATCACAATAGAGAATCGGTTTTACACCTCTATAAAAATCGAAATCGATTTTTTAGTTAATTTAAAAACCGATTTCGTCGTAGATTTTGCAGAAACTGCAAATCTACAAATCTATCTTTCGGATGGTATTTATCACAACCAAATCACTCTTAAAGCCTTTACCTTATAATTTGAACAAAATAACCTAAAAACCAACCAACAAAAACACATACATTACCTTCGAAACTCAAATCACTTGAAATGAAAGAAGAAGCTTCAAAACGGATCACACTTGAATGGATCAAAAACCTTCAATGGATAAAGAAGCTCAAATGAAGAATCCCTTCCTAGGAGGTTTGAATTTCGGCTATAATGGTGAATGGAAGAGAACAAAAACCATGAATAGAGTAAAAAGAAAGAGAAGAGAGGTTTGGATGCTAGGAGGAAGTAGGAGGAAGAAGAAGGCTATTTTGGTAATTTCGCTTACGGCAATTGGGTGATTTTAATTTGAATGGTAATTTAGTAATCTTGGGTATAGAATGGAAATAATTTGTTTGAGAGGCTAAAAACAAATTTGTATAAAATCTTGGGTAAAAACAAAAATTCTCTTTTTATTTTGCTGAAAATGATAAATCTCCCTAAAAATTGAGCATGTCTTTTTCATATATTAGAGTCACAATATACCACAATAAATTGTAAGTCAATGTCTGTGAACCTTGCTCTTTAATAGCATTCTATCTAAAAATTTCTCAAGTTTCCTATAGATTTATCAACTCATTAAAACCTCACATTATCATTGTTGTTGCCATCAAACTTTATTGTCATTGTCATTAATTCTCAAAGATGCAATGTCAATTATTCGATGATAAATTCGTAAGGCGTGAATTATATACTTGATTTTTATTTAGGTTCTTATAGCTGTTTGAAGAATTCTTTGAATGAATGAATAAACTTATGGAAATTTAGTTTGTTCTGCCACCAAATATACCTTTTATGAATTGTGAATGATTTTGTTATTGAGAACTATTGTTCAGCTATAGTACAATGAATTATTGGTCACACCAACATAGATCACTTTGTGTTGGCATTTCAGCGATATTGCTCTGGTATGACTCTAAACTTTCTCCGGGTATTTAACAATAATATTATGGAAGGAAGCTAGATCTAACATAACATAATCAAATTACAAAAGTTTAACTATCTAATTTCAGTATGTGGTAAAATGAAAGTATAATTAGTATAATTAATTATACACAATATTTTTGAATTTCAAAATCCTCAGTAATATCTTCTACAAGAGAAATTAGAAGATATACTAGTGCACTCATTTGCTACAAATTTCTATATCATAAAACAATAATCTAGAAATTTATAAGATAATGAGTTTACATACAAATGGGGTTAATCAATCGATTTCTCCACTAGTACAGTGGTGCTAAGTCAATTATATTTAATATAACTCTCTCATTTGAAATTCGACTCCAAACTCCACTGGGGACAAGTGGATCAACTACTGAGTTTCAGTAAGTTCCACCTCGATGACTAGTAAATATAGTGTTAGACGTTAAAGCCACTAGACTTGATAGAAAAAATGATTCGAATCGACCAGATTACCAAACGAGCTCAAGCAGCTATAACAAAACAAAGTCACATTTTTAGATAATACCCGATTACAACTAACTCAAAGGAAAAGAATATGCAACTCAACTTGCAGGCATTGATGTTCAGTCTAAGCACGGTTGATAAGCTAAAAAAAAAAAACTGTACGGATCGTGCGACAGACAACTATCAATTTCTGCGGACAAGCTAGAGACATTCGTTAAGATTTTTTTTTAAAATTCTTATATTTTCATTAATTACTAATTTAAGCATGGAGGATCATTGGCAAAGCCAAAGATCACTTCTAACAATTTGTGGCACAGGAATCATACAAAACCAAGATAGCTAGACAAATGCTCCATTGACAATACAAAGAATTCATAGTACAATCATTCGACTTCAACAATATTGTTTGACTCGACAAATGGTTCTCCTAAACAATTCGACATAACTACATACTCATGGTTTTGGTTCTCAACGGATACACCTCAATCATGCAATCATATATAAGTGGTTCAAGGGGGATATGCAACATCCAGCTTCCGCCACTTCAATCAAATTAAGGTAACTTAATATTTCAACATACAAAATTTAAATTAATATGATGCATTCTTTGAAGCCGTTCCTCGAGAACGCATTTTCAAAAGTCGTTTCCCCTCAAACGCAGTTTCAAAAGCCATTCCTCGAGAACGCACTTCAAAAACCATTTCCCCACGAACGCACTTTCAAAAGCCGTTCCCCCCGAACGCACTTCAAAAGTCGTTCCCCACGAACGTACTTTCAAAAGCCGTTCCCCGCGAATGCACTTTCAAAAGTCGTTCCCCATGAATGCACTTTCAAAAGCCATTCCCCGCGAACGCATTTCAAAAGCCATTCCCCGCGAACGCATTTCAAAAGTCGTTCCCCGCGAATATATTTTCAAAAGTCGTTCCCCGCGAACGCATTTTCAAAAGTCATTCTACCCGAACGCACTTTCAAAGGTCGTTCTACCCGAACGCATTTTCAAAAGCTATTCTACCTGAACGCATTTTCAAAAATCATTTTCGACTCAAAAGTCATTTTCAAAAGTTGTTGACGTAAACACACTTTCAAAAGGCGTTAGCACTTAAGCTGAACGTACTCAATAAGCTATTTGTATTAATACAAAAGTTGAACACATTCAAATTATAGTGTTCGAACAACCAAAATATTTCCAGCCAGCTGAGCACATAAAAAAGTGTTTTACAAAATATATATTTATATATATATTATTCAATTACTTCTCAGATTATAAGTATTTTAATTCAACAATTCAAAAAGTAGTGGATGCGGAACCCTACTGGGACATGTGTTCGTCATATAGGGTTGGGTGAGTTAAAGCGATGCCTATCATAATAATTGGTGTAACCGTCGCCCATATTCAGTGTTGCGTATCCTAATGAGCCAGTCAAGTTATGAAATCGATTGATATGGTAGCATTTAAGGTTTAATGTCACCTTCAACTGCCTAATTATGATATTGAATAACTCAGACATCTTAGCACACAGAATTCAAAACAACATAACGGTCGTCGAATGCACTTTAATCAATGTAACAAGGTTTATTACAATGATTGGTGTAATTGCTGTTGTCCATATTAAATGTTTATATATCAACATTTTATATCTTAATGAGTCAGTCGAGTCATGAGATCGGTTGATATAACAACATTTAAGGTTAAATATCACATTCAACTGCTCAATTATGGTATTGAATATCTCAGTTATTAGAACTTCCACTCCTTTGATTGACAGTCGATCGAAGCAGTGGGGGACAAACTGTAGTGGTAAAAAATTCTTGAACCCAAAATAAAAGCCAAAAACTTATTGAAATAAATTAGCCCAATATGCTGATAAACTCATTTTAATGGTCAAATACATGTTACAAGCAGATAGTCCAACAACTTGATTGATCCAACCCAAGTAATGGAGATTGATCGCTTTTAGTGAATGAGGTTTAAATCAATTATAACGGAAGTTACATTAACTCTGTAACCGATATATCATTAACTATGATATTTATTCTGTAACCGACATATCATTAACTATAATATTTATTCCGTAACCGACCTAACATTAATCATAATATTTATTTTGTAACGAACATGACATTAACTCCACCATAAGTGCCCATGACACCTTCTCTACTTATAAATAAAGGCTTCATTTGAAGCCAAAATCATCCCACCTCACTTCTTGCAAGCCATTTAAGGTTTCTCATCTTCCTCTCTTGTCTTCATTCTTTCACTCTAGATTTAGAGTTCCTATGTGATAGAGTTGGTGTAGTGGCGTGGAGGTGCATATCTAGGAAAGGTTTTGGCTAGGAAAAACTTGGTATTTAATTGTGTCCATTGTGACCGACCTCTCTTTCCTGAGAACTTACCTGGTGTACTATTCACAGTCTACTTGCACTGTTCTATTATATAGGGTTTGCCCACTGATACTCAATATTTTAGTATTCTTACTTTGTCTAGTCTTCAAGTTAAGACGGTCAAGACTTTGATAGTCTTCCGTCTTACCCTTTTTCCGGCACACTCTCTCCAGTCTGATGACGCTTTACAATTACTGTATTCTAGTATATTAGATCAATTTATTAACTTGAGCGTCGGAGTGTCTTCGGCCGGCACCCCACCAGTGTCAAGATCACCCACGTTTTTTTTATTTGATTTGTGCGGGACACAAGTTGCTAGGTTCCAAGAAAATTGACCGACGAGGCCCACTCAAAGTCAACATGTAAAATTCACCCACTATAGCAAGTCCTACATGTTGCTTGTAGAATCTACTAGTCTTCATCTTTATTTCTGTCCACCTAGAAACATAAATCTTTGTTGAAAAATGAAACAGAACCAAAAGCCTCATCCAACTTAGCAAGAGATTTCTCGTAATGTCACCGTGGCTCAATGTATGTTTGGTTATATATGATTTTGTATCTTGTTTGGTATTTGATTAAGGAGAGAATAAGAAAGAAGATAGCTTAAGTTTTAGGGTTTCTTATGTATGCTTACTTTTAAACATTTAGGAAGAAATCAAATTTACTTGTACTTTCAAACTTAACCATGATTAAATGTCAATGTCCAAGTGACAGATTTTCAATGGCTATGTCATTTGTGTTGAAAATTGGTGGTAGGCACTCTCATAAATTGGTTATGTCATTTACAATAGGATTCCCAAGGGTCAATCATGTATGAAAAAAAAAATTATCTGACTTTCTTATAGAAATTTATAATAATATTGAAGTGAGTTTTTCTTCAACATTATATATTTCAAAAGCAATCTTATCGATTGTAATATATATATATATATATATATATATATTTTGTCATAAACCAAACTATATGTGAGAATCTATTAGAGTAAGGGATCGTTTGTTTTTTTGTCTGAAGACTGAACAGTGCTGCTGAAAACTGAAGACTGAATAGTGACTGAAACTTAAAATCTGAATGATATGTTTTTTTTTTTTTTTTCTTTACCTCTAAATGTATAGTAATCTCGTTTGTTTTGTAAAGTTAAAATTGTTTGAAAACTAGTAATTTGACATTTATATCCTTTTACTTTTAGTTGTTTTGAAATTTCATTTAATATAATACAAACAATTATAATAAATTATTTAAAAAATACTAAAACACTTTTATGTATATATTAATAACATTTTTTTATTTATAATTAAAATATAATTAATTATTATAGTAAAGTAATTTTTTTAAATTATATATACAAAAATAAATTATTATAGTAAAGTAAATTAAATTTATATATTTAAATAAAAATAAACAAAATATTCTTAAGTTAAAGAACTATTGTAACAAAAATTGAAACTGTAAAGTAATATATATTTTAGTCTTTATAATATTTCATTGATTACATTTAAAATAAATCTGTATAATATAAAATTAAAATTAATTTGGAAATATATTATTTTGGGAATGATAGATTTGGAAGAATATATATAAAATATTATTAAGTGATTTGTCATTAAGTGAAAAGTTAAAAATTGTAACTTTTTATATTCAGTGATTTTTGGATAGTTTTAAGTGATTTGATCACTTAAAAAAACAAACAAAAATCACTTAAAATGTGTAATTCAGACACATTAAGTGAAAAGTGGTAAAAACAAACGACCCCTAAATTTACCATTTCTTGAAGTGTAGTCAAATGGTTATAGACGTAACATGTGACAAAGAAAATCTATTACACTAAATCAGGTGCTCCCGGTGTATCTGCTTCTCCAGTTAAGTCCTCACCTTCAGTTACCAAGCCAGCTCTCACAGCTCGGGCTTTGGAAGAAGTGTGTCAAAGAAATCATTGGATATGGCATATGGTTAGTATATCTCTTCATTTACTGTTTCTTTGTTTCTTAAAACATGTGAGACTAGGATTATAGACCTGTTATGAAGCTTTACCTCTGAAGTCCGCTTACTCTTCTTGCTATGATGGCAAGGGTGCTTTCATTACCTCTGTGTATTCATATGCTTGTTGGTGCTTTGCTTTAGTTCAATTCAGTGATAAGCAATGTTGTTTGTTTCTGTTTTAATTATGTCTGTTATTTTCACTTCCATACTCCCGTGATTTGGTTGGCATCATCTGAGAAGATTTAGTGAAACAAAACTCAATGATGTACTTATGCTCTTCCTGATTCAATACGCAGGATATAAGGTGCAGCATTCCTAAAAATTAAAGGCCATTGATGACAAATATTCCGGCATCTTCTATGTATAGTGTGAGATCAGGGGCTACAGGAAGCAGAATGATTAGTGTTTCAGACTTGCCACTCGCCACAAGCAGTAATGCTACTTCTGAAGTGAGTGGGAACAACAATGGCCTTTGTATAGATGTGATTGAAATCGAAGATGATATTGGCAGCGAGAGAGGCGTTCGATCTCCTTTCAGTGTGCGTAGCAGGTAACAGCCAGGGTCCAACAATCTTGATACAAAATCTGCTTTTCTAATCCATCTTACATCATTATTTCAAATCTTCCTGCGTGACAGTCGAAACAGAACTGATTTTCACAACTGAATGAGGGGGTTCGTGAATCGTGATTTTATGATTAATGTAGAGTGTTATTAGATTGGTTGGAGATAAAAGTGTATGTGAATTCATGGTCTATGTAGTATTAGGAAAACCTGTCGTATTCAAAACAGTCTTTCGTGTTCATTTTCTACACGGTGAGTTATTTTGCACTACTTCCAAGGAGCTGTTCGTCTACTTGCTATTGAAAGCACGAGAATCCAATCCTCTTTTCCCTCTAGAGCATGACTTATCTGCTGCTGATGAAATAGATTAAATTCGAGATCCAACAAACATTTTGTTTCTATTACAATATACATTCAATCGACAACAGCTACTAGCACTTCTGAGCCAACAAAATCAAGGCAATGATTCTTGAGTTGCCAATTTGCTCAAGAGGCAAACTGCTGCATTATTGAACTGCTAAAATACCGGTGAAGGCATTCCCACTTGAGCATGAAAGGGACTATACAGAATCATGAAGGCACCGAAAATAGGATAACAGATCAAGCCTAGTAAGCAATGGATTTTTTCTCAAATTTATCATATGATCAAATGCTGGACCACATTTCACCATCCACCACCAATCTACGTTTAGTGTACATTTTGCAATGAAATGGGTCTCTCATGATACCATATATCCATTTCTGCATAACAAATCATGTAGCTCTGGACCACAATAGATATCTGTATTCAACAACATTCAACCGTCTAACATCATTAATATCTGTTACAGAATCCTCTCCTGAGTTTCCAACCAAATGTAAAAGACAATGGTGTGCTCTCAAACTTCAAAAGGCTGTAACACCTGTGAATAAGTATACTCAAGCTCAACTGTAACAATGACATTTTTATATATTGTATAGATGTGGGCATGTCATAACCACACATTACTAAAAAGCTACAAAAAGAGAAAAACATTATAATAATACCCAACAGATGAGGTCCATAGGGCTTTAACTACACAACAGTCTAATAAAGTAACAAAGATGGCAGCAATGGAAACCATCAAGCAGTTGCCACAACCTCGGTAGGGGTTGCAACAGCTCAGCCTCGGATGGGGCAGCAATGTCAGAGATTTTAGTGTCCTTGGATGGGGTAGATGCTGCTGGAGCAACGTTCAAGTGGTCAGGTGCGTTGTGCTTCAATTTTAGTAGTATCTGCCGCATCCTTGAGAGATCAGTTGGTTTAACGGGTTTCGGACCTTGGGTTACAACAATGGAAGGCTTATTTTCCTGATCCTTCTTCCCTTTCTTTTTCTCTATAGCTGGCACTTCATTGGGAAGGAGCTGCGCAATAGCCTTCCAGGAATTCTTATCAGCTTCAGCGTAAAACTCGTTATGGTTGGCCATGAATAACTGTCAAATAAAAAAGGGCACCAGTCAGACATAGTCGTGCTCATTGTCTAATATCCAAAATACAAGATAAAAGAAACGATAAATCCTTAAATATAATGAGAACAAATTCTCACAATAAACAAACTCTATATCTCAGTTTTCAGCCAAAACAAACTGTGATCAATACATGAATACCAACCAGTTCAACTAGTAGGTCCCTTGGTGCTGTGCAAAAGGTCTCGAAATCACATTTCACTCACATTCAGTCTATGAAGAGAATGAATTTTCACATTAAACAAACTTGAAGAATCTGTGATTAATACATGAATACCAAATAGTTCAACTAGTAATTCTCTTCGTACTGTGCATGAGGTCTTGAAATCGATTATCACTCACACTTTACGACGAGAGTCAATTCTCTCACATTAAACAAACTTGATTTCTCAGTTTTCAGCCAAAACAAACTGTGATCAACACATGAATACCAACTAGTTACACTAGTAGGTCTCTTCGTGCTGTGTCATAAGTCTTCAAATCGAATTTCACTCACATTTAGTCTATGGGGGCATCGTTTCACAATTAATCATTCTAATAATAACAAATAATAAAACTCCAACTAAAAGAGCTGCGAGCAATAACTTCCACATCTTGTCCAGAATCATTTCATGCCAATTCAAAAGCAACTAAGCAAATTTTATCTATTGAGTCATGCAAGCAGATCAAACAAGCACAGGCAACAACAAGCATAACATATTAACATGCATACCACCCCCGAAAAAAAAACATGTGACTGACAAGTTGACATTATAAAATAAGAACAAGCAAAGCAAAATAAATTAAACAATAAAAAAATATATATCCACTCTAACCAGCTGCCTCTCCCTGTTAGTGGCTTTGTTATTCTGACAAGTGACAACCCTCTTCCTATAGAATTCATCTTTGTATCCATCAGCTTCTTCAATTATTTGGCTCAACATTTCCCTTTCCCTCTTCTCTTTCTCCTCCAATCCAATTGCATTCTCTCTAGAGTTTCAACAACCCCAACAACATAAAAGTATAATCTTTTGTCATACTACTACTCAACTAAACAATTCATGGCACCACCAGAGTGAAAAAAAGGGTGTCTTTTACAGACCCCACTTGTGAAATGTTTCAAAGATGAAATCTTTCACTTTTTTTTTTCGTGCTTCAACAAATTTAACAACCATTTATGTAAATTGGAGAGAAAAAAAATGACAACTTTGTTTGCTAAGGTGATTGGATTCAATCTCACCTTGTCCATTGTGTGATGGGATCCTGGGATCCATCAGCGTGGATGGCGGGCTGGGACAGGAAGACATGATCTGCAGAGTCAAAAGATGAATCCATTGAGTCAGTGACTGTTGACATGGTTTGTGTCACTGTGTCTGTCTGGTCTCTTGAAATTTTCCTGCCATTGTGACTCTGCGAGTGATTGACGGTATGAGGCTGCCGACCTTTGTGTTCTTTGTGGGCCAAATATTAATATGGGCTGAGACGGTCCGTTGGGCTCAATAAACAGAAAACACAACCTTTTATATTGATTTTAAGGGAAAAATCATTTAGTCCCTAACTTTTGAAAAATGATTAAATTTTTAACTATGTTTCGAAAAATGATAAAATAGACCTTAATCTTTAGAAAAAATATCAAATTAGCCCCTCCCATCAGTCAACTAATGATCAAACCTAACGGAAAAAATAAAAAGACTTATTTACCCTTGGACTTAGTTGAAATGGACAAAAAGATTATTATATCTCCATTCATAGTTAAATATTACAACAACATTTGATTATAAAATTACCCTTTATTAGTTTTATATGTAAATTTTGTGAAATTATAGCTTTACCCCTAGGCTCAATTTTTTTTAGTACAAATTTTAAAAAATCATTAAATATTAAATGTTATTGTAAAATAGAATAATAAAATAAAATCATTAAATAATAAAAAAATCATTATGTTGTAACAGAAGGGAAAAAGGAGTAAAAAGAGATACGGTTCCATTTATTGCGATGAGAGAGGCGATGTTGATTATTTGGTTTGTACACGTGTCAAGATCTTGAGTTACGATTTGAAATGACAAAATTATCCCTGCATATCATGTCATCCGTTAGGTTTGACGGTCAATTGACTGATGAGAGAGACTGATTTGATATTTTTTCTAAACGTTAGGGTCTATTTTGTCATTTTCTAAAACATAATTAAAAATTCTATACATTTCCAAAAGTTAGGAAGTAAAATGATTTTTCCCCTTTACAGTATTTTATTTAAATTGGTATTAAATGTATCATAACTCCGTACTTGCCGAGACTAAATGATACTTGTAATCTTGTACCCTCTGTGTATTTATACTCATGAACGAGAGACAATTACTCCTATTATAAATCTTATATCCTCTTGGATGTTCAAATTAAAAGCCAGTCATTTGAAGAATGAGTTTTTATAGCATGTTATTGACATAAGTTGGTTTCACTAGCTTACTAGTGCATACATTATAAGGGCTTCTCTAATGCAGATGTTTACAGAAAAAATTCAATTGTTTTAGTAATTTAATTCTAAATCTTTTAGTGACTTTGTTATACTGAATTTTTTTCTTGCAGATTGTACACATTATAGAATTTTCTATTACTCTACATTAATTAATTGGTTTAGAAAGAAATGATTCCTCAATTCATCTCATGAAGGTTGGCACACATAATCAGATGACAATTCTATCCTGTCATAAAAACACAATTTTTCCAGTACTAGATCAAATCAAACAAAACGCGTAAAAAGAACATGCATGTTTTGTTGTATTGTCAAGTAATTGATTGAAGTAACAAGGAAAGCCCAAGGAAGGAGGGGTCTGCATATTATGCAGATGGTTATGGGTGAACCAAAGACCAACGACCATGTAAATTCTATAAAGTCTAATCGTCAACATGAAGGGTCACCCCCATCAATGTTAGGGACCCAGAAAACTTTAAATTTTTCCTAGTCTTAAAACAAGACAATGCACTGAGGCTTCCTAGCAGTTAGTGTTGAAAAAAAAAATCTCATAAGTATCTCACACGGCAGCAACTTCTCTATTTTCTTGTGGAAATAATGTTGGAAGTGGATTTCCAAATCAGATCTGTCAAAAAGAACAAAGAAACAGAATTTTGCTCACACTGACCCAAATTTCTTAAGTCTAGGAAACAGTTAGCTAGCTAGATGCACTAAATTCCTGGTTTGAAGTATGAAGGCTAGCAGTACTAGTGATTTTGAATACAAAGTCATCAATTCCTGAAGCAAACAAACATACATGTATATATAGCAGCAACGTTAGGTGAATCTTACTCACAAAAAAAAAAAAAACATAAAAGGCAAGTTCAAGGTGTTGCCTTCTCATTTTCAGAAATGAGGAGCAGCTTATACCCTGTGCTATTTACTTGCAATTCCCTTTACTTCTTTGAATCATACTAATCCAGTAAATTTATCTTCATACAATTTCCAGTAAATTATCAATTACACTAATCAAATGATGATACAAACTTTAATCAACCTCATGATAATAGTCATAGAGAACTTGGAAAAACTATCTGCACCTAGCAAGTCCTACATGTTGCTTGTAGACTGTACTAGCCTTCTTTATTTCTGTCCATCTAGAAACATATATCTTTGTTGAAAAATGAAACAGAACAAAAAGCCTCATCAAACTTAGCAAGAGATTTCTCATAGTATCACCGTGCTTCGATGTATGTTTGGTTATGTATGATTTTGTTTCTTGTTTGGTATTTGATTAAGGAGAAAATGAGAGAAAAGAGAGCTTTAAGTTTCAGTATTTCTTCTCTCTATGTTTACTTTTAAACATTTGGGAAAGAAATCAAAATTACTTTTACTTTCCAACTTAATCATGATTAAATTTCAATGTCCAAGTGACAGATTTTCAATGGCTATGTCAATTGTGTTGGAAATTGGTGGTAGGCACTCTCATAAATTGGCTTTGGCATTTATGATAGGGCTCCCAAGGGTTAATCACGTATGAAAAAGAAATTTATCTAGTTTTTTTTTGTGAAAATTTATAATGATGTTAAGCGAGTTTTTCTTCAAAGTTATATATTTCAAAGACAATCTTATCTGTTATCATTTTTTTCTGTTACTTTAAAGCAAGTTATATGTGAGAATCTATTACAATAAATTTACCATTTAAAATAATAATAGGTAAATGGTTATAGACGTAACACGTGACAAAGAAAATTTGTTCATCAAATAGATTGGTGCTCTATCAATTCTCATATAAATTGTTAAATTTTTATTAAGACAACAAAAAAAATTAATTTTATACACACAACCCTGTAATATATATATCTTGTCAATATCAAGAGCCACAAATTATGTATTACGTAAAAATTACCAAATTTTTTTCACCTAAAAGAGACCGGCATGAGAATGCATGGATGAGTTTGCAATTTGCTTGCATTGAAGTCCTTGCTTTAAGTTTTAAAAGTCTATTAGTGCTTTTAAATTTTCACCTATCAATTTCACAAGCAAAGTATCTGTGAACAATAGAAGAAATTCAAGAGGAGAGAACGTATCTGTGAACAGGTCCTTGCAGACCATGCACACTATAGAATTTTCCATTACATTATTAACTAGTCATGAAAGAAATGACTAATCAACTATCATCTCATACAAATTGGCACATACACAGATGGTAACTAGATCCTGTCAGGAGAAAAAAAAACACACTTTTTCCAATTAGTTGTAAATTTACATTTTCTTTTCAGGTTGTTGGAAATTTTGTTGAAGTATGTCTATAGCATCTTGAGACCACAGCAAGCCAAAGCTGTAAACAGAACATGTATAACATAAAACCGATGTTTTGTTGTCTTCTTGATTAAATTAACAAGGAAGGCACACCAAGGAGGGGTCTGTCAAGTACGTGTGAACTAAAGATAAGTGGTTAGGTGGAGAATCAAAGACAAATGGTTATGCGTCGACCATGGAAATTTTATAAAGTCCAATTGTCAATATCAAGGGTCACTCCCATCAATGTCAAGGGGTCAGAAGTCCAACAATTTTTCTGGTCTTTAAACACGGAAAAGTATGTGGCTTCCCACATGAATATAGCAGAACAGAAAGTGCATGGCATTTGGTATCGGAAAAAAATTCTCACGTGTATTACACGGGCAGGAATCTTCTCTGATTTCTTGTTGAGTTAATGTTTGGGAAAAGGATTTCCAAGTCATATTCAAAAGAAATTGAATTCAGTTTGCATTGGAGAAATCTCTTCACCTTTAGACACGCTAAGAGAGTCTATGAAACAGTTCGCTAGACACGTTGAATTCCTGGTTTGAAGTGTGAAGGCTACTGTTTAGATCCAAAATATTACCTTTGACTAAGTATTTATCATTGCATGGCTTTTAGATAGCAAATTCTATAAAAAAGTTAAATAACAAGAAAAGTGATTAAAATAACAAGATTTTACAAAAAAAATAATAAAAGAGAAAGCTTAAGAAAAGAAATATTTTTACTTGGAGAATTTTAAATGAAAAATGAAAATTTCAGTAGTTGTAAATTTCCAGTTTCCTTCAGGGTGCTGAAAATTTTATCGAAGTTTACTTGTTACATTTTGAGACCAAAGCAAGCAAAACCTGTAAAAAGAACATGTATAACATGAAGCTAAAATATTTTGTTGTCTTGTCAAATAAATATTAATTGATTGAATTAAAAGGGAAAGAACAAGGAGGGATCTGCATAATAGGCATGTGGTTATGTGTGAACCAAAGACAAACGATCATGGAAATTGTCGATGGCAGCTGGCGCCGGTTTAGGCGCCAGCTGCCCCCATGCCTTTGGTGGCTTGAGTTAGACGTCCAGAGTTGAAAAGAAAAAAACCATAGAAATCCTGTAAATTCCAATCGTCATTATTAACCGTCAACCCCATCCATGTCAGGGGCCTATAAAATTTGTACTAGTCTTACGACATGACGATGCATTGAAGCCAGAGGCTAAGGTGTGGGGGTGCCCACATGGATATGGCCCCCCACCCAATGAAATGTCTTCAAGTGTAAAAGTGTAAAAGGGTAAATATGCAATTTTATGATTGGAATTTGGTGCAGGTTTATGATCTCAACTTGGTGAACTCTTTGCATACAATAATTTCTGGGGGACAATGCAATAACTTTCAATGATTCATGAACCCACTTATATTTAAATAAACGTTACGAAACAGAAAGTAGTCAAATGCAATAACTTACGAAACAGAAAGTATCTTACACGCAAACCGCATTAACGTAGTGTTGGAAAAAAAATCTCATTAGTATCTCACACAGCAGGAATTTTTCTACTTTCTTGTGGAAATAATGTTGGGAAGCGGATTTCCAAATCATATTTGTCAAACAGTAATATAGATACATTAAATTGCTGGTTTGAAGTCTGAAGGTCAGCAGTGCTAGTGATTTTGAGCACAAAGTCATCAATTCCCGAAGCAAGCACACGTACATGTCTATATAACGGCAACGTTAGGCAAATCTTAGACACAAAAAAAACGTAAAGGCAAGTTCGAGGTGTTGCCTTCTCATTTTCAGAAATGAGTAGCAGCTTATACCCTTCTATTTACTTGCAATTCCCTTTAGTTCTTTGCATCATACTGATCCATGTTACACCCTTTGCTTGTACCACCTCCTCTATAACCAGAAAATTTGCTTGAAATGATACAGATGTAGTTTCGTTGAAGGTCTTCAAGTCGAAGATTGTTCTTGACCCTCAAGGGGTTCTGAATTCCTGGAATGAGTCTCGCCATTTCTGTGTGTGGGAGGGGATAACATGCAGTCGCAGGCATAGAAGAGTCACCATGCTTGACTTAAATTCAAGAGGCTTGGTAGGCTCCATTTCTCCTCACATTGGCAACCTCAGCTTCCTAAGGGAACTTATTCTGTATAACAACAGTATCCAAGGTGAAATACCTCGCGAGCTTGGCAATCTCTTCAGGTTAGCAGTCCTATTTCTATCCAATAACTCTCTAGTAGGGGAAATACCAGCCAACTTGCCTCAATGCTCCAAGCTCACAGCTCTGCGTTTAGGATTCAACAAGCTAGTAGGAAAACTTCCACCAGAGTTTGTCTCTTTAGACCACCTCCAAATATTAGTTTTACACCGTAACAATTTGACCGAAGGCATCCCACTTTTTCTTGGGAATCTTACGTCCTTGAAAGTTATATCTCTAACTGACAATGCTTTTGGAGGAACTATACCAGATTCATTGGGTCAGTTGAAAAACTTAACATTTCTTTCACTTGCTGGCAACAATCTCTCAGGTACAGTCCATTCTTCCCTGTACAATCTTTCTTTCCTTGTTGTTTTCACTTTAGATGATAATCAACTTCATGGAAGTCTTCCAATAAATTTAGGTCTTACTCTTCCTAGTCTCAAAATTTTTGGACTCAATCGAAATTTTTTCACTGGATCCATTCCAGTATCTTTGTCTAATGCCTCGAAACTTGAAATCATGCAAGTCAGAGGAAACAACTTTTATGGAAAAATGATGGTTGACTTTGGACGCTTGCAGCATCTTAATTGGTTGAATCTCGGCTTCAATCAATTAGGAAGTGGGGAAGTTGGTGAGCTGGATTTTATAAACTCTTTGGCAAACTGTAGCAATTTAAGGGCTTTAGGTTTAACGTACAACTAATTCAAAGGCGCATTGCCTCTTTCACTGGCTAATCTCTCTACTAACCTCCAACAATTATCCATTAGTGGGAATCAGTTGTACGGAAGCATTCCTTATGGATTAGCTAATCTTTTAAGTCTGAATGCATTTGATATGTCAGAAAACCATTTGACTGGCCCAATTCCTGAAGAGATTGGTAAGCTTCAAAACTTACAAGGCTTTATTTGTGACTCTAACCAATTCTCGGGGAAAATTCCTTCCTCTCTTGGAAACTTGTCGTTATTGTCCATACTTTCAATGGCAAATAACAAATTATCAGGAGTTATTCCCACCAGTCTTGGAAATTTGAAACAATTGTCACTTTTAGATCTTTCCCAAAATAATCTCAATGGAACCATACCCAAACAAATTTTTGACATAAGTACCCTAAAAATTGGAGTAAATTTTTCCCACAACCATTTGGTTGGATCTATACCCCAAAACATTGGAAATCTGAAAGCTACATCATTAATTGATGTGTCTAATAATAACTTGTTTGGTGAAATTCCAAGTGAACTTAGTTTTTGTTCTAGCCTTGAATACCTTTATATGGAGGGCAACTTGTTACTTGGATTGATTCCCTCATCTTTGATTTCTTTGAAAGGCATTCGAAAGATTGATTTCTCTCGTAACAACTTGTCAGGTCAAATTCCAAAATTCCTGGAGACTCTTTCTTTGGAGTATCTAAACTTATCCTTCAATAACTTAGAGGGAGAGGTACCAATGAAAGGAATTTTCACAAATGCAAGTGCCATATCGGTTGTCGGAAATAGTAACAGACTTTGTGGTGGCATAATTGAATTGTAATTGTCTAAATGTCCTATCAGTGACTCCAAGAATAAAAAGGTGTCCTTGGTATTCAAGATATTAATTGCAATTGCAAGCACGATTTGTGGATTAATTGTGATTGTGTCTTTCATTTTATGTCACCTAAAAAAGAGAAGAAAGGGTCAAGCTTCTGGCTTTGTCCTAAAAGAAGCACCATTGAAAGTATCATATGAAAATCTTTTTAAAGCAACTAGTGGGTTTTCTTTGTCGCACTTGATTGGAGTAGGTAGTTTTGGCTCTGTGTTTAAGGGAGTTCTTGATCATGATGGATCCATCATTGCGATCAAAGTACTTAACCTTCAACGCCAAGGAGCTTCCAAGAGTTTTATGACTGAATGCAAAACATTGCGAAATATTCGCCATAGAAATCTTGTTAGGGTCATAACTTCTTGTTCAAGTATTGATTTTCAAGGTAACGACTTCAAAGCTATAATATATGAGTTTATGACAAACGAGAATCTTGAAAAGTGGTTGCATCCAGCTCAAACTTTAGGAATGGAGGAAGAGCACCTTGAAATTCAAAGTCTTACCCTTCTTCACAGAATAAGCATTGCAATTGATGTGGCGTCTGCATTAGATTATCTTCATCACCATTGTCAAGAGCCAGTCCTCCATTGTGATTTAAAACCAAGCAATGTTCTCCTAGATAGTGACATGACTGCTCATGTTGGGGATTTTGGATTATCAAAGTTTCTTTTAGAGATCTCAATTCCTAATCAAAGTAGCTCGCTTGGAGTGAAAGAAACAATTGGGTATGCAGCTCCAGGTAATTATAATACTACATTAACTCTTTTATATAATATAATTATTTAATTTTCAAATTCATATATTTTTTTCATTTAAATCATTCGTATCGCAGAGTATGGTTTAGGAAGTAAAGTTTCAACAAATGGGGATATCTATAGCTATGGGATCTTGCTATTGGAGATGGTAACTAGAAGAAAACCAACGGATAATATGTTTGAGGGAGACTTTAATCTTCATAATTTTGCAAAGAGGGCATTGCCTGATCAGGTGTTAGATATTGTTGATCCAATACTTGTAAATGAAGAGGTTGCTACCCCTAACCATAGGATGAGGCAAGCAATAAACAATAACAGAAATAAATGTCTGATTACTATGGTAAGGATTGGAATAGCATGTTCTATGGAGTTACCTCAAGATCGAATGAACATAAGTAGTGTTGTCCATGAATTGCAGTCAATCAGGAACACCTTGCTTCAACCTACAACCAGGCTCAACTAGCAAAGAGGTAATTAATATTCAAAACTTTCAAATTACCCTACCTTGTTATATTAATAATGAGACATATGTAATCAACTAATTATGCAGTTACTAATAACTCTTGTAATATGTCTTGTAACACGGAATATCTAATTATTCCCCTTATATTCTTCCATTTTATTTACATTTGTCCCCTTTATAAATCCTAAGGTTAAGAAATTGAATTTAATTTACTGTTGATGAAGTATTTTACTGAGGCAGCATAATATTTTCGAAAACACACTTAACACATGAAATGATTGTATCATCAATATTAGCTGCCAATCCTTCGAAAAAGAAAAAGTTTTATTTGGCTGGTTGGATTATCAAATCAAAAACTCTTGTTTGTTGTATTCAATAAAATTTTTGGGATATTTTACCTATTTGAGTTCACTTCAAAACAGAATTTTTCTTTTTGGTCAACCTCACTTTATTGTTTTTAGGACTCTTGCTCCTATATTTTGTTACCAATGAATCAAGTTGAAATTTGGAAGCATGTCAAATTCCAGAGTAGTTAGACAGATTTGTAATTTGGGAATTTGTCTTCCAGAGTTTTTTATACTAGCACACAAGTTTCAAATGAGACGATTTCTTAGTAAACGCAAAATATAATCTTCATACAATTTCCATGTAAATTTATCGATTACACTAATCAAATGATGATACAAACTTTAATCAACCTCATGATATGGTAGTCATAGAGAACTTGGAGAAACTATCTGCACCTGGCAAGTCCTACATGTTGCTTGTAGACTCTACTAGTCTTCTTCTTTATTTCTGTCCATCTAGAAACATAAATCTTTGTTGAAAAATGAAACAGAACAAAAAGTATCATCAAACTTAGCAAGAGATTTCTCATAGTATCACTAAGCTTCAATGTATGTTTGGTTACATATGATTGTGTATCTTGTCTGGTGTTTGATTAAGGAGAGAATAAGAAAGAAGATAGCTTAAGTTTCAGGGTTCCTATGCTTACTTTTAAACATTTAGGACGAAATCAAATTTACTTGTACTTTCAATCTTAACCATGATTAAATGTCAATGTCCAAGTGGTAGATTTTCAATGACTATGTCATTTGTGTTCGAAATTGGTGGTAGGCACTCTTATAAATTGGCTATGTCATTCATAATAGGATTCCCAAGGGTCAATAACATGTGAAAAAAGAAATTTATCTAGTTTTCTTATAAAAATTTATAATAATGTTGAAGTGAATGTTTCTTTAAAATTATATATTTTAAAAGCAATCTTCTCGGTTATCATTTCTTTTTTTGTCATAGAACAAGTTATATGTGAGAATCTACTACAATAAATTTATCATTTCTTAAAGTATAATCAAATGGTTATAGACGTAACACCTGATAAAGAAAATCTATTACACTAAATCAAGTGCTCCCAGTGTACCTGCTTCTCCAGTTAATTCCTCACCTTCAGTTACCAAGCCAGCTCTCACAGCTTGGGCTTTGAAAGAACTGTGTCAAAGAAATCATTGGATCTGGCTATTAGGCATATGGTTAGTATATCTCTACATTTACTGTTTCTTAAAACATATGAGACTAGGATCATAGACGTATTATGAAGCTTTACCTCCGAAGTCCGCTTACTCATCTTGCTATGACGGCATGGCTGCTTTCATTACCTCAGTGTATTCATATGCTTGTTGGTGCTTTGCTTTAGTTCAATTCAGTGATAAGCAATGTTGTTCGTTTCTGTTTTAATTAAGTCTGTTATTTCCACTTCCATACTCCTGGGATTCGGTTGGCACCATCTGAGAAAATTTAGTGAAACAAACTCAACGACATACTTATGCTCTTCCTGATTCAATACGCAGGATATAAGGCGCAGCATTCCGAATAATTTAAGGCCATTGACGACAAATTTTCCGGCATCTTCTATGTATAGCGTGAGATCAGGGACTACACGAAGCAGAACGATTAGTGTTTCAGACTCGCCACTTGCTACAAGCAGTAATGCTAGTTCTGAAGTGAGCGTGAACAACAATGGCCTCTGTATAGATGTGGTCGAAATCGAAGATGATATTGGCAGCGAGAGAGGTGTTCGATCTCCTGCCAGAATGCATGGCAGGTAACAGACAGGGTCCGACAATCTTGATACAGAATCTGCTTTTCTAATCCGTCTTACGTCATTATTTCAAATCCACCTGCTTGACAGTCGAAACAGAACTGATTTTCACAACTGAATGAGGAGGGTTCATGAATCGTGATTTTATGATTAATGTAAGGTGTTATTAGATTGGTTGGAGATAAAAGTGTATGTAATTCATGGTCTATGTAATATTAGGAAAACCTATTGTATTCAAAACAATCTTTCGTGTTCATTTTCTACACGGTGAGGTATTTTGTGCTACTTCCAAGGAGTTGGTTGTTGCCTTGCTATTGAAAGCACGAGTATATTATCCTCTTTTCCCTCTAGTGCAAGATTTATCCTCTGCCGATGACATAGATTAAATTTGGGATCCAACAATTTGTTTCTGTCACAATAGACGACAACAGCTACTAGCACTTCTGAGAAATCAAGGCAATGATTCATGAGTTGCCAATTTGCACAGAAGTGAGGCAAACTGCTGCATTATTGAACTGTTGGAATACTGGTGAAGGCATTCCCACTTGAGCATGAAAGGGACTTCGCAGAATAATGAAAGCACCGAAAATAGGATAACAGCTCAAGCCTAGTAAGCCATGGATTGTTTCTCAAATTTATCATATGATCAAATGCTGGACCACATTTCACCATCCACCACGAATCTACTTTTAGTTTACATTTTGCAATGAAATGGGTCTCCTATGATACCATATATCCATTTCTGCATAACAAATCATGTAGCTTTGGACCACATAGATATCTGTATTCAACAACATTCAACCTTCGAACATCATTAATATCTGTCGCAGAATCCTCTCCTGAGTTTCCAACCAAATGTAAAAGACAATGGTGTGCTCTCAACCTTCAAAAATCTATAACACCTGTGAACAAGTATACTCAAGCTCAACTGTAACCATGACATTTTTATTGTAAAGATGTGGGCGTGTCATAACCACACATTACTAAAAAGCTACAAAAAAAGAAAAAAATTATAATAATACCCAACAGATGAGGCTCACAGGGCTTTAACTACACAACAGTCTATTAAGTGAACAAAGATGGCAGCAATGGAAACTATCAAGCAGTTGCCACAACCTCGGTAGGGGTTGCAACAGCCGCAGCCTCAGCCTCGGATGAAGCAGCAATATCAGAGGTTTTATTGTCCTTGGATGGGGTAGATGCTGCTGGAGCAAGGTTCAAGTGGTCAGGTGCGTCGTGCTTCAATTTTAGGAGTACATGCCGCATCCTTGAGAGATCGGTTGGTTTTCCGGGTTTTGGACCTTGGGTTACAACAATGGAAGGCTTCTTTTCCTGATCCTTCTTCCCTTTCTTTTTCTCTATAGCTGGTACTTCATTGGGAAGGAGCTCCGCAATAGCCTTCCAGTAATCCTTATCAGCTTGAGCATAAAACTTGTTATGTTTGGCCATAAATAACTATTACATAAAAAAGGCACCAGTCAGATATAGCCATGCTCATTGCCTAATACCCAAAATACAAGATAAAGAAAACAATAAATCCTTAAACACAATGAGAACAAATTCTCACAATAAACAAACTCTATATTTCACTTTTCAGCCGAAACAAACTGTGATCAATACATGAATACCAACCAGTTCAACTAGTAGGTCTCTTGGTGCTGTGCAAAAGGTCTTGAAATCACATTTCACTCACATTCAGTTTATCAAGAGAAAGAATTTTCACATTAAACAAACTTGAAGAATCTGTGATTAATACATGAATACCAAATAGTTCAACTAGTAAGTCTCTTCGTACTGTGCATGAGGTCTTGAAATCGATTTTCGCTCAGACTTTATGACGAGAGCCAATTCTCTCACATTAAACAAACTTGATTTCTCACTTTTCAGCCAAAAGAAACTGTGATCAACACATGAATACCAACTAGTTACACTAGTAGGTCTCTTCGTGCTGTGTCATAAGTCTTCAAATCGAATTTCACTCACATTTAGTCTATGGGGGCATCGTTTCACAATTAATCATTCTAATAATAACAAATAATAAAACTCTAACTAAAAGAGCTGCGAGCAATAACTTCCACATCTTATCTAGAACCATTTCATGCCAATTCAAAAGCAACTAAGCAAATTTTATCTATTGAGTCATGCAAGCAGATCAAACAAGCACAGGCAACAACAAGCATAACAAATTAACATGCATACCACCTACCACCACACCACACCACACCCCCCCCGCCCCCCCCCCCCCCCCAAAAAAAAAACGTGTGACTGACAAGTTGACATTAAAAAATAAGAACAAGCAAATCAAAATAAATTAAACAATAAAAAAATATGTATCCACTCTAACCAGGTCCCTCTCCCTGTTAGTGGCTTTGTTATTCTGACAAGTGACAACCCTCTTCCTATAGAATTCATCTTCGTATCCATCAGCTTCTTCAATTATTTGGCTCAACATTTCCCTTTCCCTCTTCTCTTTCTCCTCCAATCCAATTGCATTCTCTCCAGAGTTCCAACAACAACAACAACATAAAAATATAATCTTTTGTCATACAATTACTCAACTGAACAATTCATGGCACCACCAGAGTGAAAAAAATGGAGACTTTTACAGATCCCACTTGTGAAATGTTTCAAAGATGAAATCTTTACACTTTTTTGTTTCGTGCTACAACAAATTTAGCAACCATATACGTAAATTGGAGAGAAAAAAAATGACAACTTTGTTTGCTAAGGTGATTGGATTCAATCTCACCTTGTCCATTGTGTGATGGGATCCTGGGATCCATCAATGTGGATGGCGGGCTAGGACAGGAAGACATGACCTACAGAGTCAAAAGATGAATGCATTGAGCCAGTGACTGTAACATGGGTTGTGTCACTGTGTCTGACTGGTCTCTTGAAATTTTCCTGCCATTGTGACTCTGAGTGATTGACCGTATGAGGCTGCTTGCCTTTGTATTCTTTGTGGGCCAAATATTAATATGGGCTGAGACGGTCCATTGGGCTCAATATACAAAAACACACAACCTTTTATATTATATTATATTATTTTATTTAAATTAATATTAGATGTATCATAACTCCATATTTGTTGAGACTAAATGATACTTGTAAATTTATATCGTCTGTGTATTTATACTCATGAACAAGAGACAATTACTCTTATCATAAATCTTATAGCCTCCTGGATGTTCAAATTAAAAGCCAATTCATTTGAAAAATGAGTTTTTATAGTATGTTATTGACATAAGTTGGTTTACTAGCTTACCAATGCAAACATTATAAGCGCTTCTCTAATGCAGATGTTTACAGAAAAAATTCAGTTGTTTTAGTAATTTGATTCTAAATCTTTTAGTGACTTTGTTGTACTGAATTTTTTTCTTGCAGATTGTACATAATATAGAATTTTGTATTATACTACATTAATTAATTAGTTTAGAAAGAAATGATTCTTCAATTCATCTCATGAGGATTGGCACATATAAACAGATGACAACTCGATCATGTTATAAAAACATAATTTTTCCAGTACTAGATCAAATCAAGTGAAACATGTAAAAAGAACATGGATATCATAAAACTGATATGTTTTGTTGTCTTGTCAAGTAATTGATTGAAGTAAGAAGGAAAGCAACATATTATGCATATGGTTATGCAACCATGGAAATTCTATAAAGTCTAATCGTCAATATGAAGGGTCACCCCCATCAATGTCAGGACCCATAAGTTCAACTTTAAATTTTTCCTAGTCTTAAGACATGCCATCCACCGAACATGGTGCAGATCTATGACCTGAACATGGTGAACTCTTTGCATACAATTTCTGGGGGACAATGCAATAACTTTCAATGAACCCACTTATATTTAAATAAAAGTTACAAAACAGAAAGTAGTCAAATGGCACTAACTTAGTGTTGGAAAAAAATTTTCATAAGTATCTCACACCCAGATCGCATTAACTAAGTGTTGAAAAAAAATTCTCATGAGTATCTTAGACGGCAGGAATTTTTCTTGTGGAAATAACGTTGGGAAGTGGATTCCCAAATCATATCTGTCAAACAGTTAGATAGATACATTAAATTGCTGGTTTGAAGTCTGAAGGTTAGCAGTGCTAGTGATTTTGAATACAAAGTTATCAATTCCTGAAGCATACACACATACATGTATATATAGCAGCAACGTTAGGTGAATCTTACACACAAAAAACCATAAAGGCAAGTTCAAGGTGTTGCCTTCTCATATTCAGAAATGAGTAGCAGCTTATACCCTTCCATTTACTTGCAGTTCCCTTTACTTCTTTGCATCATACTGATCCATCTTACACCTTTTGCTTGTACCACCTTGTCTTTAACTAGAAAATTTCCTCAAAATGAGACGGATGAGGTTGCTTTGAAGGTTTTCAAGTCGAAGATTGTTCTTGACCCTCGAGGGGTTCTGAATTCCTGGAATGAGTCTCGCCATTTCTGCACATGGGAGGGGATAACATGCAGTCGCAGGCATAGAAGAGTCACCCTGCTTGACTTAAGTTCAAGAGGCTTGGTTGGCTCCCTTTCTCCTCACATCGGCAACCTCAGCTTCCTAAGGGAGCTCATCTTGTATAACAACAGTATCCAAGGTGAAATACCTCGCGAGCTTGGCAATCTCTTCAGGTTAGAAGTCCTACATCTAACCCATAACTCTCTAGTAGGGGAAATACCAACCAACTTGTCCCAATGCTTCAAGCTCACAACTCTGCATTTAGGATACAACAAGCTAGTGGGAAAAATTCCACCAGAGTTTGTCTCTTTGGACCACCTCCAAATATTGGCTTTACATTGGAACAATTTGACAGGGGGCATACCGCCTTTCCTTGGGAACCTTACCTCCCTAGACAAAGTATCTATCAGTTACAATCCATTTGGAGGAAGTATTCCAGCTTCATTAGGTCAACTGAAACAATTATTGGCTCTTGGACTTGGTGGAAACAACCTCCATGGTATGGTACCTCTTGCTTTGTACAATCTTTCCTCCCTTCAAACTCTAGCTTTTTCTCAGAATCAACTTCATGGCAATCTTCCGTCAAATTTAGGCCTTACTCTTCTTCCTTATCTCAAACGTTTTCAAATTTCTGAAAACTTCTTCGATGGTTCCATTCCGATATCATTATCAAATGCTTCAAACCTCGAATTCCTAGAATTGGTTGGTAACAATTTTTCTGGAAAATTGTCAGTTGATTTTGGTGGAATGCAAAATCTTGGATACCTGAATGTTGGCAAGAATAATTTAGGAAGTGGGGAAGTTGATGAGATGAGTTTTATCAATACTTTGACCAACTGTAGCAGTTTGTTGTTTTTAATATTTTCCGAGAACAAATTCAGAGGGAGGTTGCCTCACGCAATAGCTAATCTGTCTATTACCCTTCAACAACTTATCATAGATAGGAATCAATTGTATGGGAGCTTTCCTCCAGGGATAGGTAATCTTGTTAGCTTGTATTTATTAGGTATGGAGCATAACCAATTCTCAGGAACAATTCCTGGAGAAATAGGTAAGCTTCAAAACTTAGAATGGATGGCCCTTACTGACAACCAACTTTCTGGAGAAATTCCTTTATCTTTAGGAAACTTGTCTTTATTGTCTGAACTTCACTTGGACAACAATAAAGTATCAGGAATCATTCCTTCCAATCTAGGAAATCTAAAAATGTTGTCAATTTTGCATCTTTTCCATAATAACCTTAGTGGAATCATACCCGAACAAATTTTTGATATAACACACATGTCAACTTCACTAAATCTAGCCCAAAACAATTTGAGTGGATCCATTCCTCGAAATGTTGGTAATCTGAAAGATCTAACGAGATTTGATGTGTCTGACAATAACTTATCTGGTGAAATTCCAAAGGAACTTGGTTTGTGTACTAATCTAGAAAAACTTTTTATGGGTGGCAACTTTTTTCATGGATCCATTCCTCCATCATTGGGTTCTTTGAGAGGGATTCGAAGGATTAGTCTCTCTTTTAACAATTTATCAGGCCATATTCCAAAGTCCTTGGAGACCCTTCCTTTGGAGAACCTAAATTTATCTTTTAATGATTTAGAAGGAGAAGTACCAATGAAAGGGATTTTTGCAAATGCAAGTGCAATATCCATCGTTGGAAATAGTAATAAACTTTGTGGAGGTATAATTGACTTGCGACTACCCAAATGTCCCAACAATGTCTCAAGGAAAGCAAAGATTTCCACGGTACTCAAAATAGTTATTTCGGTCACAAGTGCTTT
Organism: Nephelium lappaceum; assembly: GCA_021234005.1. Classification (NCBI taxonomy): domain Eukaryota; kingdom Viridiplantae; phylum Streptophyta; class Magnoliopsida; order Sapindales; family Sapindaceae; genus Nephelium; species Nephelium lappaceum. Next base: position 26,252,588 of record CM037999.1, on the reverse strand, counting down.
TATTGGATTAGTGATGATCTCATTTTTCATTTTTTGTTGGTTCAAAAAGAGAAGACAAAAACAAGTTTCTGGGCCTATGTTGAAAGTAGCACTTCTAAAAGTGTCTTATGAAAGGCTTCTTCTAGCAACTAATGGATTTTCTCCAACACATTTGATTGGTGTAGGCAGTTTTGGATCTGTGTATAAGGGAATTCTTGATCAAGATGGAACTATTGTTGCAGTCAAAGTACTTAACCTTCAACAAAAGGGTGCTTCTAAGAGTTTCACAGCAGAGTGTAAAGCATTGCGAAATATCCGCCATAAAAATCTTGTTAGGGTCATAACTTCTTGTTCAAGTATTGATTTTCAAGGTAATGACTTCAAGGCTATAATATATGAGTTCATGGCAAACGGGAATCTTGAAAAGTGGTTGCATCCAGCTCCAACTCTAGGAATCGAGGAAGAGCACCTTGCAATTCAAAGTCTTACCCTTTTTCACAGAGTAAGCATTGCAATTGATGTGGCGTCTGCATTGGATTATCTTCATCACCATTGTCAAGAGCCAGTCCTCCATTGTGATCTAAAACCAAGCAATGTTCTCCTAAACAGTGACATGACTGCTCATGTCGGGGATTTTGGGCTATCAAAGTTTCTTCCAAAGGTCTCAATTCCTAATCAAAGTAGCTCGCTTGGAGTGAAAGGAACAATTGGATATGTAGCTCCAGGTAATCATAACACTACATTTACTCTTTTATATAATATAATTATTTAATTTTCAAAATTTATTTACTTTTTTCATTTTAATCATACGTATTACAGAGTACGGTTTAGGAAGTGAAGTTTCAACAAATGGGGATATCTATAGCTATGGGATCTTGTTATTGGAGATGGTAACGAGGAGAAAACCAACAGATGATATGTTTGGGGGAGACTTTAATCTTCATATTTTTGCTGAGAGGGCATTGCCTGATCGGGTGTTGGACATTGTTGATCCAATACTCATAAATGAAGAGGTTGCTGCCCCTAACCATAGGATGAGGCAAGCAATAAACAATAATAGAAATAAATGTCTGATTTCTATGGTGAGGATTGGAATAGCATGTTCTACGGAGATACCACAAGATCGAATGAACATAAGTAATGTTATCCATGAATTGCAGTCAATCAGGAACATCCTCCTTCAACCTACAACCAGGCTCAACTAGCAAAGAGGTAATTAATATTCAAAACTTTCAAATTACCCTGCCTTGTTATATTAATAATGAGACATATATAATCAACTAATTATGCAGTTACTAACAACTGTTGTAATGTGTTTTGTAACATGGAATCTGTAATTATTCCCTTTATATTCCTTCATTTTGTTTATATTTTTTCCCGTTTATGAATCACAGGTCAATTAACTTACAAGCTTCATCAAGCCATAGACTGTGAAATGAGCATCTTTAGGGTTTGGGCTGTGTACTAGTCGCTTGTATTTTATTAAGTTATATTTATTTTGTCTCTTTAATTCATTGAACTCTGTGGTACTTTAATGTTGAGGTCTCATCAGAACTGAATTTAATTTGTCTTTTCTTTTTTGGTAATCTATCCAGAATTTAGAGAAAAATAGTTGATGTGAAACAATGTATACAAGTTTCGATTCCTACTTTCAATTCTTCTTTTTTTGGCATAAAAAATAAGTTGAAATCATAATAATATGATGCTTTAAAACTTAGAAAACATCATAATTGGTTACTAAAATTTTGACTTCTGATGTTATATTCTCTTATAAATGTAAATTCTCATGTTGAGAACTGAATTCTATTTGGGTGTTTGATGACAGTATTTTACAGAGGCAGCTTAACATTTTCCAGAACAAACTTAATACACATGAAGTGATCATATTATTAATATCTGCCCAATCTTGTGTAATAAAAAACAACTTATGTTTGGCTGGTTGGATTATCAAATTAAAAATCCTAGTTTATTGCATTCAATAAGATTTTTGGGATATTTTACCCATTGAGGTCACATCAAAACAAAATTTTCCTTTTTGATCAATCACACTTTATTGTTTTTCGTACTCTTGCTCATTTGTTTTGTTACCAATGAATCATGTCCAAATTTGAAAACATTGTGAATGATTTTTTGAAACTTATCAAGATATGTTATTATTTATGTGGTGTGATATTCATCTCATAATTGAGATATTACAATGCCTATAATATAAAAGCTATTATCCATGCAAGCTTATAAATGTGTTATGTGGAAATGAAATCTCTATCACTTTAGTGAATGGATAGTAAGTGAACTTCTTTATTTTTTTTTAATAGAATGGTATATGTTTTATGATCACTAAACAAAAGTGGCTTGCTCATCATTATAGCTTTTTTTTTTTCTTTGTTTTTGCTCATCATTATAGCCTTTGAATTTGGGCTACTAAAAAAATTTCGACTTTTAAAAGCGATTTAGTAATTTCAATGCTGCACCAACACAGTACCCACAGTAGTGGCACCCATCCACTACTGTGGCACTCATTTTTTTTTTTTTTTTTGAAAAGAAACCGAAATTAACCACAAACGGAAAAAATACAATCAACGGTGACTCCATGCCACTGACGGACCTCCGAAGAGGACAACGCAAAAGAGACGAGGATATGAGCCAAACGATTACCAACTCTTGGAATGGCTTGGCACTTCAACACGCCAACCTCACGACACAACAATCTAATGTCATCCACTATAAAACCTTTATCCCCCCACTGGTCCCCACCAGCTAAAACATCCGCCACTGCATTGGAGGCGTCAACCTCAACGATATGAATTTGCAGACCCAAATCCCTAGCCATAGACAGCCCTGCTCTGACTGCCAGTAACTACTGTGGCACTCATTATTATTTCAATGCTGCACCAACCAGGCAGAACGTCTTTTCAATTCCATAACAGCCCACCTTCACATCTTTGGAATTCTTACTCAAACTTCCACCTACTGTCTTTAACCACTAATTTTATGTGAATTAGATGAATAAAAGATAGAATTAATAAGCCGAGATAATACCAACCATGATAAGATTCATATATTTAAGGGATTTATCTGCCAAAACATCATAAGTTAATACAGTAGGTTAGAGGTTGATACTATAATACCCTGTTTTAGTCATTTTCTTAATCATTCGTTTTATTTTTTTAACCAACTTTTCTTTATTGAAAGTGATGCTTAATGTTAATTTTAAATTGTGTTGATGCAAGAGTTGGTTCTTAACACCGCGTAAAACCTACCGAGGGGTTGCGTAGGCAGGAATATTGGACCCTTTCGGCAGCGAAAGTGGACTCCGATAGGTTTCCGTTCTTCGTTTACCAAAAGAAGGGAGATTAGAGGTCGGTGGTCAGTGGTCTATCAACGAAAACCCTTCGATGGTTCAGGTTTCAATGAAAAACTTCACCCCACAACCTTAGAGTAGCTCCAATATTTTTTTAAAAGTATCCCAACGAAGATTCCTTTTGCATATTGGAGTGTTCTCAAGCTTCAGAAGTGACTTACCCACTTATGATGATGAAACAGTATATATATACATATACATATATATAATTTGGTGTTAGTGCTTCCACGTCTCCATTTTATTGGTTGAGATTGCCTCTCAACTTATTCCTTTCTGCTCATTTTTCCGCTTCAAACCTTATCCAGCTACTCCACCTTATCTCTATTGTCCCACATGTCGACACCTCTCATGACTTTGGAGGATTCCCGATGGCAAATTACCACATTGTACCTTCTTGTTTGTTGGATTTCCTCATATTTTTTGTCCTAATCTGTTTCCAGTCTGCCCTCTGAATCAATAATGCAGCCCATAGCTGATGGCTGTCACTGTAGGAGGGACCAGCTAACCTGGTTCGTATTCGAATTTGCTCTCTCTTCAGGTAACCCTTGGGCCGCCTGCTATCATTAAACTCTAGTTCTTCTTTCTCACACCAGAGAACGCACTTAGCCATGTTGGGGTCGCCTTTTACTTTAATTTTCTGGCTCCTGATGGTCCCCTCAGGCCTGGCCCCTTTGGTTACACGTTCCTTGAATGAGGCTCCCTCTGGTCGACCCTCTTTTACTTTGGCTTTTATTTATTTTATTATTTTCTTTATTACTGGTATCTGCCAAAGTTTTTGTGAAGCGGGGCTCTTTGCCCAGAAAGCTAGAGAGGACAACCCACACAAAATAAAAAAATTATCCACATTTTAGATGGGACTTCGTGATTATCTAATCTTTACTTGGAAAATAACAACTTATCGGGAGGCATGCATTCTAGCCTTGAAAATTTGAAGCAACTATCAATTTTAAATCTTTCCCACAATGAGTTAAGTGGTATTATACCCAAACAAATCTTCAATATGACTTATTTGTTAATTTCACTAAATTTAGCCCAAAGTTGTTTGGTTGGATCCATACCACTGGACAATGGAAATCTCAAAGTGTTGATGAAATTTGATGTATCTGATAGTAGCTTATCCGGTGAAATCCCAAAGAAATTGGTTTTTGCACTAGTTTGGAATACCTTTACATGGAGGGCAATTTCTTTGGTGGATTTATTCCTTCATCATTGAGTTCTTTGAAAGGCCTTTGAAAGTTAGACCTCTCACGTAACAACTTATCAGGCCAAATTCCAAAATTCTTTAGGACTCTTTCCTTAGAGAAGTTAAACTTATCATTCAATGATTTACGAGGCGTAGTACCAATAAAAGGAATTTTCGCAAACGCAAGTGCAATATCAGTTTTTAGTAATAATAAGCTTTGTGGAGGTATAACTAAATTGCAATTGCCAAAATGCCCAAATCTGGGTAGAAAGGAAGAAAATATCTCTTCGATACTCAAACTTATAATCTCAATAGCAAGTGCTATCTTGGGATTGACCATGACGTTGTTTTTCATTTTTTATTTCCTCAAAAAGAAAAGAGAAAAACAGAAGTCTGGGTCTATACTAGAGAAAACACTTTAGAGAGTGTCGTATGAAAGGCTCCTTCAAGCAACTGATGGGCTTGCTTCAACAAACTTGATTGGTATAGGCAGCTTTGGCTCTGTGTATAAGGGAATTTTGGATCTGGATGGAACTATTGTCTCTGTCAAAGTACTTAATTTTCAACACCAAGGAGCTTCCAAGAGTTTTATAGCGGAATGTAAAGCATCAAGAAACATTCGCCATAGAAATCTTGTCAAAGTCATAACTTGCTGTTCAAGTATTGATTATCAAGGAAATGACTTCAGAGCTATAATTTATGAGTTCATAGTAAATGAGAATCTTGAAAAGTGGTTGCATCCAACTCCAAAATTAGGGATAGAACAACTCGAAGTTCAAAGTCTTACCTTTCTTCAGAGAATAAGTATTGCAATTGATATGGCATCTGCATTAGATTATCTCCATCAGCACTACCAAGAGCTCGCCCTACATTGCAATCTAAAACCAAGTAATGTTCTTCTTGATAGTGAGATAACTGCTCATGTTGGGGATTTTGGTCTAGCAATGTTTCTTTCAAAAACTTCAAGACCTAATCAAAGTAGCTCAATTGGAGTAAAAGGAACAATTGGATATGCTGCTCCAGGTAATATATCTCAACTTATTATCTTCTAATTACGTTTTTATTTATCTGATCTTTTTCTTATAAATATTTTGTATTTCAAAGTATGGGCTGGGAAATAAAGTATCAACAAATGGCGATGCTCACGGTTACGGAATCTTGCTACTAGAAATGATGATTGAGAAAAAACCCACAGACCTTATGTTTGTGGGCGACTTTAATCTTCATAGTTTTGCCAGAACGGCATTGTCTGATCGGGTGATGGGCATTGTGGATCCAGTTTTGATAAATGAAGAGATTGCTGCCTTTACTCATAGTATGAGACAAGAAATATATAACAACAGAATTGATTGTCTGGCATCTCTGGTGAGGATTGGAGTCACATGTTCTATGGAGGGTCCGCAAGATCGAATGAGCATAACCGATGTTATCAATGAATTGCAGTCGATCAAAAACATCCTTCAACAACTAATTTCAACAGGTCAAGAGGCAAGATTCAAAACATTTCAACTTATCCTTATTATAATAATGGAATATGAATACAATCAATTAATTGCAACTATTGACAACCGTTATTCTGTTTTTGCAAGTTGTAACATGAAATCTGTTATTTCTTAGACCTTCAAATTTCCTTCTTGCTAACTCTGCAGTTTCTTGAAATAATTTTATGAATCACAGGTTTATAAAAGTTAAAAAGCTTGATCAAGTAGTAGATTGTGAAAGGTAATCATATAACAAAGAATATTGATAGGTCAGGGTTCGTACTCGGCGCCTATATCTTATCAACTTAATTTTCCTTTTGAATCTATCGGTATATAATGGGCAATCTTCCAAGCGTGGATTCTTGCCGTTTCCTTTCTAGCAAACAAATGAAGAATACCAAGCTAAATGGATATCCTCTTTGGATTTGCCAATAACATTGATTCTTGTTTGGTTTATAAGCGGAAAGCAAATTATAAATGTGTACGTTACAAATTTCGTAGCACTATTTATCCTCGTCAGACAATGACCCTCTATATATACATTGAAATAAATTATATTTGTACATCACAAATTTCATAAATTATATTAAGCACTCAACCCATAATTTATGTTGCTTATACATCTTGAATGGCAAAAACATCTGCGACATAAAACTATCATATAAGATTTGATGTTGTGAAACGCAAGGCTTTAAAATTTATTTCTATAACTCATCCAAATAGATATATACGGCATGCAGTTTGAAAAAAAGAAAAAAAAAAAGACATATACGGCATTCACAGATCATTTGACATGGCTTTTTTTTTTCTCAGCCTCTCCAATTCCTTAAGCATGTAACAGAGTTCGAACTATATACAAGCGATTTTGCCTTAATTTGTAGACTTCCTGAGGCCATTGTCAAATGTCAACCATCTATTAGTAGAAAAAAATTCCACTTGTTCAATAGAACACAACAATAGAAACCAATTTGACTATCAAAGTTTCATTTGTCAGCTTCACAAGCATATCTTACCCTGTTTGCATACAAAATGTGACATCTAGATATAGCGGCCTTGTCGGAAAATTGAGATAATCAATGGTTTAAATCAAAGATGAAGAAGCAAGTAATTGCAAAATGTTTTACAGAGACAAACCCCACCTCAGAGAATTGAACAAGATTACATAAAAGTGGCTAACCAGGAACTAAAAAATGGCATGGCAGGTTCTGCAGTGAAGAGTAAGACATTTTAGCAGTTCATCCAGGCATTAGTTGATGTAATTATGTCTGATGCTGCCAATGTAGAACAAATAAATGCTTGACATTGATTAACAAGCATGCTTTCCTTTCTATACTATTGTTCCATTTTAAATCACAGCAAGTAAAATTGCACCCTTGGTCGTGGATAACCAATGAGCTGACACCACTATTGACTTTGTTCGATCCACATTACTCGGTCTAATGCATCATCGACTACTCTTTCAGATTCAAAGTCAAGAGCACTAGTGGCTTCACCTAGTGGTGTAACAAGTGCAACTGCAACTTGCTACAAGTGGATTTGGCCAAACCTGCCCGAACCTAATCCCCGCTGCCATCCTTAGGTCATTCAATATTTAAATGCCAAGGACTCCAAGTCTAAGGAGTCAAGATCAAGCACCAAGATTAACCACTAAAAAAAAATTCCATGTTTGAAAATAATTTGTTGAAATCATAATTTGACAGAAGAAAAATATTTAAGCTCATCATTTTATACAGAGCAAAGACAAATGCCAAGGACCATCACCAATGAAATTTCATAGAGGTCGACACAATCCTTCACTATAAAATTTAGCATTGTTATTCTACTGCACATGATGGGTATAGTTTCAAAATTAGATGTAGTAATTAAACTATAATTCAAGTTATATATATAAAAAATAAAAAAATAAAAAAATAAAAAATAAAAAAACCTAGAAGAATAAAATCAATTAATTCTCTCATAACTAGCTATAACACTGTTCCAAAATAGTAACTAAACTGTTGATGTATTGATTACAAGTCATTATTGTTTGTGGTCTTTAAATTCATTGAATATATCCCTCTGATTGAAAGGAAGAAAGTAAAGACTTTATACATCTGTACCCCGATTGATAGAAAATAAAAGACAAAATGCTCTTGTTCAACGATCAATATCATGGACTCCAGGGTCCACCATAATAAATAGCCAAAATTATTTCATTTTGTCTACCCCAAAAACCTTTGCCTTGAGTAGTTATCCAACATGAATGTGTATGAAACTTCCTTCACGAATTTATCAGAGATTCAGGGTGCCTAACATATAAGCCAAACTCCATTCAAATCATATCATGTGTTACCTGATATGATTTGAGTAGTTTGAGTGTAAACATTCAAGTGTATTATAGATTTTCTTGAATAAAACAAAATAGAGAGTGGGAGTCAACTAGTGTTAAAATCAATTTTGACACTATATCACGCGGCATAAAACTAGTGTCAAATTTTTAAACTCCTATACCATTGTCAAATAGAGACTGGAATGATTTTGGTCACAATGTCCAAATTTCTTCACCTTCAAAGACGTTATAAGATTTTATTGAAATGTTATAATAAATGAAAATATCTTCGTATTGAGTTCACACTAGATTAAGTGCTTTTGAATTAGATCATTATGTATATAGTGTAGATGGTTGTTTTCTATAGTTGTTGACATGGAGGTTTGACTCGACGTTTAACTTTTTAGGACCTAACAAGCTACAAAAATCGAACGAAGAAGATAGGTTACCTTGATACCAAGATGATGACAGTCAAAGACACTCCAATACTCAAGTTAAAATACAAAGTAAAATAAATAAAATGAAACAAATAAGTGAACATACGACTATCGATTGTAATGATGGCGTACAACAAATAAAGAGGATATGGTTTGCTGAGAGCAAAGTATGATTGGAGTCGATTGTTGTGCGACAATGTAATCAGTGATACTAACTGAGTGTCTAGAGAGATTTTGACAGAGTAATGATGTGTGAAAAAAATGACTCTCTAGCATCTCTGGTTGTTCCCTTTTATAAGTAAGGAGAGACTCGCTATAAAGATGTAATGTCGGTTGGCATCAAGGGATCCGTTCTTTTCCAAATGTTTGAGTTTAATGGAGGGATCTCCCCATCAAATCGGTCGCCCCCTCTTTGTTATGACATTAGCTATCTAAGACCCCCTCTTTAATGTGGTTAAACCTTATTAAAAATGCTTGAGCTGTACAAGCGTTGCATTAGGTCGTAGACTTTTGGGTTTTGGGCTTCACTTGGGTTGGATCGATTTATTGGTCCATCACTTGGGCTGCTACATTGGGCATGTATTTGTCAATTGGGCCTATATTGGGCTGATGTTTTACCATTACATATGGTTGCATTAAAGCTAAGTGGAACTCACACAACAAATGGAGAGGCAAATAGCTAGCTCAGAGGGATAAGATTTCATTTTCAGAAATGAATATAAGCTTATGCCGCTCAGTTGTTTGTTTTCAATCCTCTTTTCTTTTTGCATTAGTTGGTGAAGTGGTTTAGTTTTATATTGTTTTAAATAGATTTTAAAGTGGATATTTCCACCCTTCTAAAATTGTTTATACACCCCTTTAGTGAGTTCACTCCATTCCATCAAGTGAGTCATAATTATAAATTATAAAGAAAAATTACATAAACACCCTCAAGTTTAGATGTATTTGAAGCAAGATAGGAATTTTGCTTGTAATTACACAAACATCCCCCATCATTAGTTGACTTTTATAAACTCAGACCGTTTATCACAATTTCAATGTAAAATGACTACAATGCTCTTATTTATTATTTCATATTTTATCTACTACTTAAAAATAATAATTTATATTAAAAAAATGTTTTTTTTTTCTTAAAAATGGATAACTTAAAAATGGATATCCCCACCGGTGATGTTTTTTCTTTTTTAGTTTTAAAATAAATGCTTTTAATTTATTGAAAAAAATATATTTTTATTATTAATTGATTAATTACTTTTTTTTCACTCCAAAAGATATTTTTATCCCTAATAAGATTATTGTAATCATTTTATATTGAAATGGTGGTTAACATTTTAAGTTTATGTAAGTCAATTGACGATAAGAGATGTTTGTACAGTCACAATTAAAATTCTCATCTAACTGCAATTAAACCTAAAGTTTATGCAATTTATCCTTATAATTATGATTCAATTAATCGAATAGGGTGAACATACTAAAGAGGGATGTAAATATCAACGCTCTAGAATTTATTTGAGAAAAACTGGCCATAAGAATGGACTTGGACTGGCCCCATTCCAGGCCCACATAAAAATATAAGGTTCGATTCAACTGTACCCAAAATGTCCAAGATATGGTTCTAAATCAGCCCATTTCCCACACCAACGAAAGTAGGCTCTAACAGAAATTGAAAAAATAAATAAATAAATCTTCAACGTATGAGGTATGATTGTAAAGTAAGTTTTCCACGAATTTTAAAAATCAATTAATAAATTTTGATAATTTAAGGGATTTTCAATGAATTTTAAACTACTTGAATCTATTCATATTTGAAACATTATAAAGAACTATTACATATGCTTTCAAGTCATTATTATGTAAATTATGTCTCATAATTAAATTTATAATTTATCACCTACGACATCTTTTGTCAATCTAAACTTACCGTTGCATTGACTGTTTGTTGTTGAATTGAAGAGTTATTATCATTTTCCCCCTGACTATTTATGAATCACGATTTTTTCCCTTAAAAATTTTGAAAATATTTAAAAAAAAAAAACCTGAAATTTTGAG